>QEPC01005168.1:351529-382851 GCA_003113815.1 Sphenodon punctatus
GTACACAATGCTGGGTACTAAGCTAGGAGTTACCACTCAGGAAAAGGATCTGGGGGTGGTTGTGGACAATACACTGAAATCCTCAGCCCAGTGTGCAGCAGCAGTCAAAAAAGCAAACAGAATATTAGGAGTTATTCGCAAAGGGATAGAGAATAAAACTGAGGATGACATAATGCCTCTATACAAATCAATGGTGCGACCGCACCTGGAATATTGTGTGCAAAAAAGACAGTTGAACTAGAAAAGGTAGAGAGATAGGCAGCGAGAATGATAAAGGGTATGGAACGGCTTCCGTACAAAGAGAGGCTTGACAAGCTGGGTCTCTTCAGCTTACAGAAGCGAAGACTGAGAGGGGACATGATAGAGGTTTATAAAATCTTGAGTGGTGTGGAACGAGTAGATAGGGAATGGTTATTTACCCTCTCAAATAGTGCTAGAACTACGGGTCACTCCATGAAACTAGCTGCTGGCAGATTTAAAACAAATAAAAGGAAGTACTTTTTCACTCAACGCATAATTAACTCATGGAATTTGTTACCAGAGGACATTGTCAAGGCCAGTAGTATACCTGGGTTTAAAAAGAACTGGATAAGTTCTTGGAGAGTAGGTCCATTAATGGCTATTAACCTAGTAGCTTATGGAATGAACTTACTGTCAGGAGCTGAGAGTGAACAACGGGGATTGTCCATTGTGACTATTGGTTCTTCTCCCATGCGATCGAGATTGGCCGCTGTCGGAGGACAGGATGCTGGGCTTGATGGACCATTGGTCTGACTCAGTATGGCACTACTTATGTTCTTATATTCTTATGCACTCTGCTGCCCCAAGATCCTTACAGAGTTCCCCAAGAGTTCTAGGGATACTGTGACCCACTAAGAAAACAGCAGTTTCCCCCCAAATGTACCTACATTACTAGGGCTTCGGGCAGGCACTGGGCATCACATCCCTAAGCCACTGAGGATTTATGCCCCTTGGAACCTCATTAATGTCACAACTGGTAGCTTCAGCACCAAATCATGGGTGCACAAATGGGAGGAAGAGAACAGAAATACCCCGTCCTAAATTTGAGGTGTAGGCCCACTCTCCATTCTGGCAGGGATGCATATGTGGGTAGAGCCCAGGTGGGCTGACAGTGAGGATGGAGGGGCATCAGTAGAGTGAGCCAGGGGCAATTAATGTATCCCTTTCTCTCCTTTGTCTCCAGGTCTCAGGGCAGAGATCTAATTCATGATTGCTCAGTGCCAGGAACAATGTTGATATAATAAATTAATAAATAATAAATAATGCCTTTCCCCAGCCAGTGCTAGTAATCCCTTGCCCCTCCCCATTAGTACCTGCCCATTCAAGGAAAAATGTAATTCAAACAGCCAAGAACCTACGGAAATGGAGAAACAAAGGATGCAGAAAGACCAGGGAGTGGAAGCAGGTGACTAACCTGCCCTCTCTATCATGGCAGGCAGGAGGTGGTGAGGGACCCAGGGCTTTCTCTAGGGTATCTTCCTTCCTTCCTTCCTTCCGCACCCTCCCCCCCCTTTCAGGAAAGAGCTGGGCAGGAAGGAGGGGTGGGAGCCAGACGGATCACTGCAGGAGGGAAGAGGTTAATGGATACTGAGATGGCAATGCAGGGGGATGCCCCCTCCCCCGTACATACTGCAATCCCTGGCAATCCTGTGGGCAGCAGCTTGCCTGGGCATATGCCTGAGTTCACACCTTCCTCTGATGTCAGCTGGTGCCCTGGGCACACGTCCCAGCTGCCAGCAGGAGATATGGGGAAGTTTCATTTGCACAGAGCGCACAGAGAATGGCTCCCAAAGCTGGGAGGGGAGGAGCGCAGTGCAAACAAGCCCCTCCCTCCCCAGGCCAGCACCTACTTGTGCTGAATCCTGGTGCTCCCTCCAGGGTCTGGGGAGAAGGTGAGCACAGCTAGGCCCTGAACTAGGCCCTGAACTCTGCTCTCATCACCCTGGAAACAGATCCCCATCAGCTCCACACACTGTGGGTGGGGGACAATCCCTTCCTGCCCCTACACCCCATTCTTACTCATAGCAAGCATTGCAAGTCATTTCAGAAGGACCTGCTGGCTGAGCTGGATCTGCACACAGAGGGGCTGAGTGTTTGACCCCGAGGAGGGCACCCCCGGCCAACCGCAGGGGTCGATTCAGGTCCTGGAAGGTGAAGCGGTCCTGCAGGTAGGTGGGGCCCAAGCCGTTTAGGGCTTTAAAGGTCAGCCTAGGCTATAGGCTTGGGGGACAGGCAGGATGGTGACTCCATCAATAATTATTGACAGTGAGGAAGGAGAAGAAGGAAAAAAAAGGAGTTCAGTTTTAGCCATGTTGAGTTTGAGTTGACGTTGAGACATCCAGGTAGAGATGTCAGAGAGACAGTTGATGAGACGAGCTTGAACAGAGGGAGAGAGAGAGGGAGTAGAGAGATAGAGTTGAGTGTCATCAGCATAGAGATGGTATTGGAAGCCATGGGAGGCAATGAGATTGCCTAAGGATGAGGTATAGATCGAGAAGAGGAGAGGGCCAAGAACAGAGCCTTGAGGAACACCAACTGAGAGGGGGAAGGAGGAGGAGGCAGAGTTGGAGAGAGACACATTAAAGGACCGGTCAGAGAGGTAGGAGGAGAACCAGTTATGGACAGAGCCACAAAAGCCAAGGGAGTGAAGGGAATCCAGCAAGAGTGAGCGGTCAACAGTGTCGAAGGCAGCAGAGAGATCAAGGAGGACAAGAATGGAATAGAGACATTTACATTTAGCCACCAGAAGATCGTTGGTGATCTTAGCAAGAGCAGTTTCAGTAGAATGAAGGGGGCAGAAGCCAGATTGGAAGGGGTCGAGGGAGGAGTTGGAGGATAGGAAGTCAAGGCAGCGGGAGTAGACAACACATTCAAGCAGCTTGGAAGCAAAAGGAAGGAGTGAGACAGGACGATAGCTAGAGGGGTCAAGAGTGGACTTTTTGAGAATAGGAGAGACTGTGGCATGTTTGAAGGCAGAAGGGAAAGAGCCAGTAGAGAGGGAGAGGTTGATGATGTGCAGGAAGGAGGGGGCGACAGTGGACGTAATGGAGGTGAGGAGGCGGGAAGGAATGGGATCAAGGGGGCAAGTGGAAGGGTTGGAGGAGGAGAGCAGAGAGGAGATATCCTCAAGGGAGGCAGGGGAGAAGGAGGACAGGAGAGAAGGAGGGGGAGGAGGGAGAGGGGTGGGAGTGGGAAGAGGAGAGGAGTGGGAAGTGATGTCGAAGCGGATCTTGTCTATCTTGGAGGTGAAGAAGGAGGCAAGATCCTGAGCAGAAAGGGAAGAAGGAGGGGGAGGACAGGGAGGCTTATGGCCTAAGCCGACGCACCAGATGTAATTGACTAAATGCCCCCTTCGCCACAGCCATCACCTGGGCATCCAGGCAGAGATGTGGGTCCAGGACCACCCCCAGACTCCGGGCCTGAAAAACCAAGAGAGGACGGACCCCATCAATGATGGGGGCCATCACTCCCTCGGCCCTCCTACAATCATCACCTCTGTCTTGTCGGGATTTAATTTCAGGCAGCTCGCCCTCATCCAGTCCCTCACAGCTGATAAACACTGGGTAAGCACTGAGACTGCCGGGCTTGAGTTGGAAGAAAATGAGAGAGATAGCTGGGTGTCATTAGCATATTGATGACATCTCACCCCTTACTCCCTGATGACCTCCAACAAAGGCTGCATGTACACATTGAGCAAGAGAAGGGATAAGATGGAACCCTGTGGAACCCCACATGTGGGGCCCTGGGGGGCGGGGGGAGATGAAAACTCCCCCAGCACCACATGCTGGGTTCTCCCAGTCAGGAAAGAGCAGAACCATTCAAGAACAGTCCCGCTAATCCCTGCCCGGTCCCGCAGCCGAGTTACCAACAACTCATGATCAATGGTATCAAATGCAGCCGAGAGATCTAACAGCATCAACAGGGTCGAACAACCCCGGTCCAATTCACGGGAGAGGTCATCAACCAAGGCCACAAGCGTAGTCTCCGTGCCATAACCTGGACGAAAATCCGACTGCGAGGGATCAAGAAAATTGACCCGGTCCAAATGCTCCCGAAGCTGCCGAGCCACCACCCGTTCAATAACCTTCCCTAAAAAGGGAAGGTTAGAGGCTGGCCGATAGCTGGCCAGGGTGTCAACGTCCAAAGATGGCTTCTTGAGCAGGGGCCGCACCACCGCCTCCTTGAGACAGTCCGGCACCCTGCCCTCCCTAAGGGAGGTGTTGACTATCCCCACCAGCAACAGCCCCAATATCTCCCAGCAAGCCTTAACTAGCCAGGACAGGCATGGGTCTAGTTCACAACAGGTGGTTCGAACAGTCCCAAGAGCATCCCCCATATCCGAGGGTGACACAGCCTGAAACTCATCCCATAAAACAGGACAAGATTCTACTGCCTCTGACCCATGGTGGTTGACTAGGTGACTCGCTACCCAGAGGCGGTCCCCCCTCCGCTCTATCACAGCCGAAGCCATCACAGAGGCACTGTGTACTATCTTCTCCAGAGCAGGGTTTCCCTGGGAAGTCCTATCCAATAGGCTTTCCAATGTTATGTCCAAGGCATTCTTTCAGCTATGGAAACTATGCAAGTTGGAGCACCTAACATCGGCTCCCTACTATCCGCAAACAAATGGGGTGGTCGAGAGATTTAATCGCACGCTCAAGACCATGCTAGAAAAGCTCATGAGGCAGTGACACAGGGACTGAGACAAGTGGTGCCCTACTTGCTGCTTGCATACAGGGAGGTCCCCCAGGAATCTGCGGGATTCTCCCCATTCGAACTACTGTTTGGGAGGCAGGTGCAGGGTCCCCTCGACTTACTTAGGGATGGGTGGGATAGTGAACCCCAGACAGATGTCCTCTCAGTGACACGCTATTTGCAGAAGTTCAGGAGGGATCTAAGGGAAATGATGAATCTGGCACATGATAACTTAGCAAAGAACCAAACTACTCAGAAGCCCTGGTATGATAAGAATGCTAGAGAGCGTACATACCAGCCTGGGGACTTGGTCCTAGTTATGTGTCCCTCCAAAGCATTCAAGGGGGAGGCTTCCTGGGATGGCCCCTACGAAGTTCTAGAGCATAAAAATGGTGTAACAACATACCTAGTAAACAAGCCTCACACCAGAGAGGAGGTGCAAGAGTTTCAAGGTAATATGATGAAACCAGGAAACGCAAGATATTTATGGTCTGCTGTGTTGCTGACAAGGGGTCCCAAGCAGATCCCCTCCTCAGCCCCTTGCCCAAGGATGGTTCTGAGATCCCCTGCAGGAGATTGCTATCTCAGACAGCCTGCAGCCTTCTCAGAGGACATGTTTTAGAACTGCTAAGCGAGTTCCAATCAGGCCTGGCAGGACAACCTCAGCTCCCATGAAATTGACACTGGGGATCAGGGGCTGGTACCTTCTAGGGCTTTCAGAACCATGGGTAAGGCTCAACAGCAGGTCCAAAAGGAAATAGCAGAAATGCTCGAGCTAGAGGTTATCAAGCCCTCAATGAGTCACTGGACCAGCTCCGTGGTGCTAGTCCCTAAGAAGGATGGGTCCACACGGTTCTGTGTAGACTAAAGGAAGTTGAACACCATTACTGTCCCAGACAAGTATCCCATGAGCAGAACAGACGTTCCCCTGGACACCTTAGCAGGGATCCACTTTCTGACCACTTTGGACGCTACCCGGGGCTATCAGCAGGTGCCCCTGGCCCCAGAAGCTTGCAAAAAGACTGCATTTATTACTGACAAGGGGCTGTACAAGTTCACAATCCTCCCGTTTGGCCTAAGAAATGCAGAGGCCACTTTCCAGAGACTGGTAGACCGCATCTTAGAAGGGTGCAGCGATTTCGCCCTGGCCGACATAGATGATCTAACCATCTTCAGCAGGTTGTGGGAGGAGCACGTGGCCCACCTGCACACTGTACTAGACCGGTTGTGCAGGGCCAGGATCACTATTAAAACAGCCAAATGCAAGATTACTATGCCCCAGGTCCAATATTTGGGTCATTGGGAGGGGAGTGACCAGCTACACCTGCACCCACCCATGGTCGAGGCCATAGCACGATGGGGTGCCCCAAGACAAAAAAGCAAGTACAGTCGTTCTTTGGCACTGCTAGTTACTCGCGTTGCTATGTGAAGGACTTCAGTGACATTACAGCTCCCATCATGGACCTCGCTAGGAAAGGGAGGCCAGACAAGGTGCAATGGTCCGACACCTGCCAGGCAGGCTTTGAGGCAGTAAAGGAGGTCCTGCTGCATGCCCCGATGCTAGCTGCTCCGGACTTCGACAAGCCCTTTGAAGAATGGACGGACGCTTCAGACACAGGGCTAGGTGCAGCACTGATTGCCGCTTCTGTTAGCCACCCCATAGCATACATCAGCAAAAAGCTTTTGTCCCACAAGCATAATCTTGTCACCACTTAGAGGGCGTGCCTTGTAATTGTCTGGACTGTGCAGAAGCTAAGACCCTACTTGTATGCTAGGAAAGTGGTGATCCACAGCCGCCATTCACCCCTGCTATGGCTTAATAGAATCAAAGGGTCAAACTCCAAGCTCTTGTGATGGAGCTTATTGTTGCAGGAATACAACTTCCACATCATGCACGTAAAGAGTGCTGACAATGTACTTGCTGATGCTCTCTCCCGCCAGCATTCTAAGACGGAGCATATTTTCAGGAGTGACACCCATAGCAACCCTTCCAATATGATCTTAGGGGGGATTATGGTGGAATGGGAGACCAAACCAAACACGCATCGGGGCTATAGCATGAAATAATGGATGTTTCATATGCATAAATAGGAATAATGTATGTTTTATATTAATTCTATATGTTGGCAACAATAGATATGTGACCCTGTTACTATTTCACACATGCCTACTAAAAAATATCAGGCCACTAGAGCCTGGGAGTTACCAGGGCAGGTCGGACTCACAGACAAAGGGCAGGAAAGCCATCAACCCTCCCCGACCAGCTGATAATCGCCCAGGGGCGAGGGACATCAACAACACTGGACACCACTGAGGAAAGGGAGGATTGCCACAAGGAATGCAAAGCATCCAGCCAAGGGCTCTTAAGGAGCTAGAGGAACCAGGGAGGGGAGAGTTCACCCAGGGAGAACTCAGGGGCCACCCTGTGTCCGGGAGCTGAGAAGGCCGGCCAGCTCACCTGGCAGCAAGGGACTATGCCCGCCTGGAGAGCCCAGGCAAGACCAGCTTTCCAGCAAGCCTAAAGCATGAGGACTAGGGGCAAGGAATGCTGGTGAGGTAGCCCTTGCGCTTGCTTGTTTATGTTTTATTTTCCTCTTGCCTTTTCTCATAGATCACTCTGTATCGCAGCTGTAAACTGTTTCTATAGATAAAGCCTTTCTTGTAAACTAAACGTGGTCTTGGTTCATTCTCTGGGCAAGAGGGCAAGTCTGGGACCCACAGCCTACACCGCGGGTGAGCCTAGTCTTCAGTCAACCTCGAACTAAGAGCTAAGGCTGCTAGGACAACGTGGGTTCCTGCGACAAGGCAGGGAACCAGGCCGTTCCAGCAGCTTAGCCCAGTCCCTGTGGGAGGGTCAATCTTGTTACAACTGGAAAGCAGGCAAATAAAAATAGCTCTTGATTGGCTGTACGTTTCCCATTCGTACCCAAAGGGCAGAATTGCTGCTGTGCCCAACCTCCTACCCCCTCTCCACCCAGGTTTGGTGCAGGCTGCCTAGACCCATGCTGGCAAATAACCTTTAAGGACTCTCTTTATCTAAAAGCTGTGGGCCTTCCCCTCACTCAGGAGCAGCCTATGCTCCCCGTGTCCACTAAGCACACCCACCCACACCCATTGGGCCCTCCATTCCCACTTCAGTGTCATTGTGGAGGCTGATCTTCCCTGGTGACTCCAGAAAGGACAATTCTGAGCTGTTCTGAGGGGGTGCGGGGGAGAGCAAGGTATAGACTGCTGTGTCCTGAAGGATGACCTTACTGAGACTCTGCTCTTGGCACAGGGGGCATATTTCGGTCCAGTACCTGATGGGATTGGGCCCTGCCTGGGACTCCTAGACAAGGATGTAGCTATATAATAGGGACAGGAGGTGCAGCTGCATCCCCTGTTGCTGGGAAAGTAGGGTAGGGGACCCATTCTATCTTCTGCATCAAGGCCCATTTCAATTTAGAAATGTCCCTGCTCCCAGACACTACCCTATGAATCCTAGACAGCAATGGCTGTGCAGCAAGTTCTGGTGTCCATAAGAGCTGCCCCAATGCAGAGGAGTTCCCTGCCCCCCAAAGGAGTGACTCCTGGGGGAGGCGGGTGTGAAGCAATTAATGCAATATCAGCCTGGGATGTAAATCATGCACCTATGGTTGCTACCTCTTGTGGTTTAACCCTGAGACGCCCAATGGACGTCTCAGGATGAAACTACAAGAGGTGGCATTATGACTTGATGCAGCATGTGCTCAGCAGGAGGGGGCACACTGAGCATAGGAGCCCATTTGAGTGTCTTCAGAGAGCTCACTTGCTACAGGGACCCCCAAGAGCTTGCCTTGGTTTCCCCTTTCCTGCCTAGTGGCTCTTACTCTCTCCAGTTTCATAGCAGACTCCATGAGACTGACCTCCCCTTGAGCTGGGGTCTCCTTTATTAAGCTAAGCGGAGCTGTGCCTAGCCAGCCCTTGGATGAGAGAAGTCTGTGGAGAGCCCAGAGAGGTAAGATGTAGTTCAGCAGGGGACGCTGTTGGGTGGGAGCCTGCCCAGGCCCTGATCTTGTGTATGCAGGCTCTTGTGTATGCAGCGCAGCCGCCTGAATCCCAGTCACTCAGTCATGCTCCAGGGCCAGTACTTCAGGCAGGAGAGGACAGTGTGCTGCAGGGAAGAAGAGTCCCAGGGTGTGGCTCAGGCTTCTGGGGGCCACCTGAGAAAGGGTGCATCCCAAAGAGGATGACAAATGCCCATGGCCTCTGTGGAGAAGATAGGGCAGGCAGGGTGGGTGGGGGCCAAATGTGGAAGGCCTGCTGTGCTAGGCTCTGCATCTGCCTGAAGAGAGGGTCTGCTTCTAACATTCTCCTGCCCAGCACAGACTCATTCCCTGGCTCTGGCTTCTGCGTGTGGGAGGAGAAGCTGAGATGCTCTCTAGCTCCTGAAGAGTTTGGCTTGACCCCTGCCAATAAGCAGGTGTGGATTCCCCAGGAATGCCTGGGAAGGGGGCATGGAGCAGAGACGACAGCCCCAGGCTCTGTGCAGGGCTCTGGGAGCAGCTCAGCAGCACACATATTGCACTCAGACCGGGACTTGAGTCCAGCACCACATCTGATACTGACCTGAAAGATACATATACGGGCATGGCCAGGAGGTGCAGAGAGACATGTGGGCAGTGAGAAAGGGCTCACTGTACTAGATATACATATCTACAGCACACGCAAGCAAGGATTAACACACACGTGTACCAACACTCACATGCATCTCTCCATTATTATCACAGACTGGAAAGTACATGCACAGATGTGCACACACGTGTACACACACACACACGTCTTCCTGTGCTGAAGTTTGCTAGAGCAGCAAAAGGGGAAGGGGCTCTCCTTTGCGAGAGGCTGCCAAGTTGGGGCTTGTTCACAGATGTTGAGCAACCCACCTCCCTCCACACATATAAACCAAGCTGGCCCTATCCCCTCATCACCCTGCTGGAGGCTCCCACCCCCCACCCGAGAGCACCTGAGCTGTTCCTTCCTGGGACATGCTCCAAGGTGCAGGGGCGGCACGCTGAACCCACCTGTTCAGTTGCAGGGGCTGCAGCTCCTCCTTCTGGAAGCAGACGAAGCAGAAGGAATCCATCTCCTTGGTCCCACAGCTAGGGCACCAGGACCATCCTCCTACCCCTCACAAGTCAAAGTCAGCAAGCTGGCTGACTGGCTGCTGGCCCCACTGCCAGGAGTGAGTATCTTGTGCCTTGTCACCCAAACTATGTTGCTTCTTCGGACGTGGTGAGCTTGAGGCCCTTCCTGCTGGCACCCTCCGAGATGGGGCCTTCTTCCTTCTGTGGGTGGAGGGAACGCACAGCTGCTTCAGTCCTGCTCTGCCCGAGACAAGCCCCTTTGCTCTTTGTATGGGCTAGGGTCACAGCTATTCCTACCCCACACTGTCTGAGATGGAATCCTTGGCCTTTGTACAAACAGAGCTCTTGGCTCCCCTGACTTGCACTGTCCCAGGGGTCACAGCTCCTTATGTCCACCCTGCCTAGGGCCTGTGTCTCATCACCACATGGTGGGATAGGTCCCTGCATTCCTACTCTGGCAGGTTCCCATGTCTGAGGTAATTACTGTTGAATCCTTCCGTCTTGTTAGGGCAGGAAGTGGGTGCTCCCCTGGGAGGTAGGAATTCCCAAAACAGAAGTGCCACAAAGCTCCCATCCCAGCCATGTCTTGTTGCCCCCACAGGTTGGGTCAGGAGGACCAAGCGGCCTTCTGTGGCAGGTGCTCAGCCTCACCCTGTGTGGGTTGTTCTGTGGTGCTGATGATGCTCATCCAGTAGGGATAGAGGTTGGGGTCAGCTGGTGCCTCAAGGCTGACCCACCCCAAGCTCAGGACTCAGCAGCACAGTCTGCCTCAGGGTAAGTTTTTCCTCCCTCCTGCCTGGTCCCTCTGGCAGGCAATATCCGTTGTAGTGCTCTGGATCCGTGTGGCAGAGAGTGAAGCGGTGCCAGCGGGGCAGTGGCACCTCATTGGCAGCAGAGACCCTGTGGCTGAGGACTGGAGGGCAGCCCAATCTGCCCTGGCCAGGTACACACCAGCTCTTCCTCCTAAAGAAAACTTCTGGTCCCAGTGAGCCCCAGATCTGCGGGGCTCTTCTCATTGAGAGAGCAGCCGGCTCGCTCTGACAGATAAACCAGTGTGCGAGTATTAATAGCTCAAGATTCACGCTGAGAGGCTGGGAGGTTAACTCTTCCGCTGCTGGCCCCAGCCCTGGCTCAGCCACAAGCCTCTAAGCTGAAAGCTCAAGCTGGGATCTGCTCTCTCTTAGCTTGTCTGGGGGGATTCAGGGCCACTCGGCATCATGGCCTCTGGGCCTGAGGCAGTCCCTCTGAAAGTCAGCCTGTCCTTTGCCAGACTTTCTCTGTCTCCTCAACCAGCCTGCTCTCACTGTCTCTCTCTCTCCATCTGCCTGAGAGTTCCCCATCACCATGGTGTCTGGGTACAGTGGGGAGTTTTAACACTGCAGCCCCTTTGCAGACGGGAGGTCAGAAGAAGAGAGTGACACAGATTATTTGGGTTAAACATGAGCCACAGCTTTATTATTTATTTGACATGCTTCAGTCATCACAGATCATAAACAGGGCATCCCCTCCCACTCAGTCCCACCAGCTAACCTGGTCTTAGTGCCTATCTACCGCGCCACATGCTTTTTCAGGGTCTGACCTCCAGAACAGAACTCACCAATGGTGAGTCTGCCCAAGCCTGCCAGCCCTCAGCACTGCATATGGCCTTGTGAATGGCAGAGCTGCCATTCGGCCCTTACTTGGCAACCAGCTGGCCCCCAACCATTGGGGTCGCAAAAGGGGGGGGGAAGCCAAAACTAGGAGAGGAGCATCCCATCAGCCAGGAAGCCCAGTCCCCAAATGCCAGACTGCAGCGCCCCCATCTGGGCAAGCCTGAAGTAACCACAGTTCAACGCCTCGCCCCACAGGGTGTCTTCCTTGTCCTACTGCCCCCCAGGGCAAACTATTTAGGGTTGCTGGCTGGGACCACACCGCTAGAGGCACTGGCTAGCTAGCTCAGTTGCCTCCACCCAACACCAGAGGGAATGGATGCCCAGAATGTTACAAATCGCAATCCACATGCGGCATTCCTCCCAAAAATAAATCAGCCCCAACATCCAAAAAGTGCACCCGATCTACTCTGTAAAGCTCCTGGGCAACGCTCGTTATCCTCCTGTGCCTATCTCTGCACCCCGCATTTCAGTAACTGACTTGGCCATTTCCTTGTTTCTCTTCTTTCGCTTCCTCTCTATTCTCTCTGGGTGGAATTGCCTAGTCCAGACTCTGCGCTCCAGCATGGATGACCAGGCTATGATCACCCTCCACTATATACCCAGCACTGACTCTAAGTCCCAACCAAACTCATACACTTACACTGCACTCTATCGTTCTCACCCAGCTATACGATTAGAATATCAATTGCCTGGCCATCGCTGATGGTTTTGATGAACCAAGGCATAAACTGAGCATGCCAGATCTCCCATGCCATTCGATCCTGACCCAGCGCTCAGCCCAAGCTGGGACCCCAGGTATTGGCCGCCCTCTTCTGCACTCAACGCTCAATGCTGTGGCCGCATATCAAGAATCTGTGACACCACCAGGCAAGGTCTCAAATCTGAAAGTTTGATCAAAAGAAGATAAGCAAGGAATTCCAGACAACACTAGCCCACATCTAATATAGCTTCAGTAGGCGTCGGACTGCCATCGCCTGATTGCTTGTATCTCATCCACTCCAAATCCTGCCTCTGCTGCTGTAGTAGCTTCCCCAATCCTAAATGAATGTGAAGTAAAACCTCTGTTATCTAAACCCATCACCGATCAGCACCCACAAAAAGTTGCCACAAATTGGTACAGAGTGAGCCAACTCCCATTGCCATGAATGAAGATTGGCCCCCTCCCGCTGGATGTAATGCTAAGTACCTGACATCTGTGTACTCATATCCTCACATGGACCAGCCAGCCATCATTCTCAATGTAACCAAGCCAGGCACGTGCACCTGAGACTTCGCATCTCCGTGAATGTTATACCCCTTGTCTCTCCCTCTGTTCCCCTTCCTTCATCTCTCCCTCACCCCTGTCTCCCAGATTGTAAGCCCTAGGGCAGGGACCGTGTCTATTCCATTATTTTGTAAAGTGCCAGGTACATTGCTTGTGCTATATAAATGCTTGCTAATAATAATAATAATAATAATAATAATAATAAACTCCTCAGAGTTCCCACTGGGCAAAGCTCAGTATCCCCAGTAGCACACAGCATGGCCTCCTTGCCCCTGCCCATCTGGTCTGTTTTTGACATCCTGATCCTTTTGGTCACCTAGTCACCCTCCAGTACCAGCTTACCATACTCAATTGCCCTTCTGGATCTGTCGGTTCTGGAACCCGGCACCAGCTCACTGATACTAAAGGCAATGAAAAATGCCACCACAAAAGCCACCCAGAATAATATCACCTCCAAGTCCCTTTTGCATATGTGTTGCAAATGCAGAACTAGTCCCCTCAGTATTGCTAGCATGACTGGCCACCTGGTGTCCCCCATGTGCTGTGAGGCCCACACCCACTCTTCCCACACCCATCTGTGCAGAAATCCCACACAAGGATCAGTAAAACCAACTACCTTAACGCAGAAGAAGATGCCCATAAGCCTTCCTGCTACTGTGGAAGCGTGCTAGGCCACGCCATAAATTTCAACACCACATTATCCTCAATGGGCCACTGGAACTACCCACACATCTCACACACAAACACCTCAAACTCCCTGAAGGCCCGCATAGAAGCAGGGACCCGAGTTGACTGCGTTGCTGCAGTTTGTAGTGATTTTCACAGAATCAGCCAATCCTCACAGAATCAGCCAATCCTGAGCATGACCCGAGGGTAATAGGCCCCTGGGAAATGAATTGTGGGTGCGTGGGGTCTGAAGGCCCCATGTTTGCGTGAGGGAGGTGCTGAAATTCCAGAGGATTTGAGTTGCGTTTGATTAGCAAAGTTGGGGTTCTATGTCAAAACTATTGCAAATTTGCTTCCCAGCATGCATAGTTATGCAAATCAAGTTAATTATGTAAATATTAATGCTCATGGTGAATTTGCAGAATTTGGCTTCACTGGTTGCAGAATTTAAGATTTTTTGCTGCAGTCAACTCGGGTCCCTGCATATAAGCCCCAGAGGTCTGCAGGGCCACTGAATACCACACCCCCTCCAGCATGCCCATAAGCCAAGGCTCCAAAGCCACATCTGCTCCGGCTCCTTGCTGGCTCTAATTCTAGGGACCGAAAGTGTTCGACCTGAAAACAAGAAAGAGTGTCTGCAATACTATTGTCCCTCACAGAAACATGCTGGGCCCTAAAACAAATGCTGAAACACAAGCAATGCAACACAAATACTCTCACAAAGACCATGGCCCTGCCTGACATAGCGAACTGGGAATTCATTATCTGCACGACCACCATATTGTCACACCAAAAGCACACCCTTTTGTCCTGAAACCCTGAGATTCAAATGAATACCACTACTACAATAGAGAAGAGCTCAAGAATTGAAATGTCCTTCATAATGCCCTTATCACACCACGCCCTGGGCCACCTTTCAGCACACCACTGGCCCCTGAAATAAATTCTGAAGCCAATACCGCAAGCTGTGTCCAAATTCACCTGGAAATTAGTCTCCAACAGTAATCTAGATTTCTAGAATGAAACCCCATTGTAGTCCTCCAGGAACCTCTCTCAGACACAAAAGGTCCTCTTTCATGCCAGCGGTCACTCAAGCATGCTGGCGTGCCTTGGTCAGTCCCAGCACTACTACCCAACAAGCAATGACTGACTGCAACTCCTTCAACATAACCCACTTCCTCGCTAGTAGTGACTTCACCAAGCATCTCAATGACTCCAGCTTACTGGCAGGCAGCCTGCAGACTCCCTTGTGTCTATTTCAATGCCCAAATAAGACAAACGCTCAGTCGACCCTTCAGTTTTTCCCCTGCCTGAAGCATCCCACGCCAGGTCACAGCAGACAGTCGTACCCACCTTACTGTGGAAGAGGCAATCTTTCAGATAGAGTAGGACTCTGCCCAACCCCACCCATCATTTGACCGCCTACTCCAGGCAGGAGCTGAAGCGCTCAAATGCTGAACAAGAAGTCGAATAGCCCATAAACATTGCCTTATCAAAATAAAATGCACCATCAAATTGAAAGCCCAGAAGGTCAAAATCAGAGGGGTGAACTGGCAATAACCTGAAGGCAGACTTGATATCACTTTTGGCCATGAGGGCCCCTTTGTCAGCCTTTTACCAGCTCCACTGCCATATCGAATGAGGCATAGCTCACTGAACACAGCTATGGCATCGTCAACAGAATGTCCCCGGGGATATGACAAAAGGTATATTAAGCGATACTCCCCCGGGGCCTTCTTGGGGATGAATACCCAGTGGAAAATCATAGGTTGGGAAAAGGCAGGCTACTAAAGGGGTCAACCACCCGACTTGCCTGGATCTCCTTAGCAATCTGCTGACGCATGACATCAAGACCCTGTACCTACTTCGAATTTGTGGCAGTAATATGTACCCAATCACCTGTATAAGGAATCCTAAAGCCCTCTTCAAAACCCTCTAAAACATAAACCTGGTCGGCCCCAACTATAAGGGCTAGGGGGAAGGTGAGGAGAGAAGGAAGCTACACACGCACACGAGGCCAGACGACAAGACTTTGCTAATATCTCCCTCAGGATCTTGTGTTAGCAGTGGAGAAAAACTCCTTGCCGAAGATCATCACAGAGAAGTGGCTCGAGCAGTGCCTCTATGCTCCCTCCCTCCAGATGCACACGGGGAATAGGGAAAGGGTAGTGCTGAAGGCGTGAGGGAAGGAAGGGAGGCAGGGAGACCCAGTTAACCGGAATGGGAACACGGGGAGGATAGAGCAGACACAAAGGGAGGAACCCAGGCAAGAAGGAAGGAAGACTACAGGCACCAAGTCCCAAGTACTCACACACTGCCCAAAACCACACTAGCACACTCACACAGCTAGGGGTTCACCCGCCTTCCCTCTCACCTTCACACACGCACAAGCACACACACTAACACAATCTTTAACCGCAACTACTAACTCACGGTTGGGGCCAGTCTCACAGGCTACGCTCTGATCACCGGCAACGTATACAAGAACAAGTCTGCCTTAATGCGGGGGGCGGGGGGGGGGGGCTGATTGCTGGTGCAGGCACTCTGAGCGCTGCAGCTGGGCCGAGTTAGGAGCGGTGTCTCCCCATGCCTCGGGGAGGGCGCGCACGTGCCATGAGTGTTTTGCTGAGGCTGGAGCGGTGTCTGGCGGCGGGCTCTGCCCCCAATGCACGTTTGCAATGTGCAGGGGTGGGGTTTGTGCTGCCACGGCCCGCACCACTCCCCACCCCCATCACCCTCCGCAGTTCCCCTATCATCAGGGGGAATGCCCTCTGAGCCTTCCCCTTCCTGGGTGTCAGGCCCCGGAGCAACTCTCTTCCCCATCCTTATGGGGCCTCTTCCCCCCAGGAGCCTCCTTCTCCACGGGAGGGTCCTGACACCAACAGGGTAATCATCCAGCAAAACTTTGCAGGGCACCCAGCTTAACTAGTGTGGGTGCCCTAGCCCACCGTGCCTGTGTATGACCTACCCTGGCCAGAATGGGCCTTGCCACGGGCGCTCTTACAGGAGGACCCACTATGCTGCCTACCACAGTGTTTCCATATGTGGCGAAACTGACAGTTGGTGTGTGTGCACTTGCCAACGTTAAATTCCCAGGAAAAAAAACAAGACACACGTACACACACACACACCCTTCCTTCTTCATGACTGCAAAGGGAAGAATCTTGATCTTCCCACTGTTGGTTCTTAAGCCAGATATGAGGCGCAATGAGCACATAAACTCAAGCCACAACTCCTGATCTGGAACCTCACAACTTAGGAAGGGGTCATCAGCTGCCTTTGCCCTAAATTCCACATCATATAGGAGTCAGGGTCAGGCAAAGCCCCCGTACACATTCTTGACTTCGTGTATGATGTCCTGGTATTTAACCATAGACACCACCCTGAAAGGATGATCAGACACCACTAAAGCCCATGTAGATAGTATAAGCACAGGGACCCGTGTTGATTGCGTTTCTGCAGTTTGCAGTGATTTTTGTAGTCAGCCAATTCTCGCAGTGCCATGCTGAAATTGCAGTGAAACTACAGTGGAAGCTATCTGCAGGATCTTTAAATCCTGGCTCAGGCATAAACTTGTTGCTTGACCCCAAAATAAAACTGCTGCTGCAGTTGCCATCTGTCAGGGAGGTGTGACCATGACCCCTGAGGAGATGAATTGTTGGGGGGGGAGGTCCTAGGGCCCTATGTTTTGGTGAGGGGGGTCTGGGGCTTTAACATGTGGTGGGAGTTTTGGGGTACTGAAATTCCAGAGGATTTGAGTGGTGGTTGATTAACAAAGTTGTTGTTCTATGTTAAACCTGTTGAAAAAGCATGCTGGTAAGCAAATTTGCATGTATTGCATAATTATGCAAATTATATCTTCCTTTTCCTCTTTATCCCTTGCCTCCTTTATAGTTTCCCTATTCAGCAGGGCAAACAAATCCACAAATTCCCCTTTTGAAATCTTCTCCCTGGTTCCACAAATTCCCCTCAATCTTCTCCCTGGTTTGGCACATCACTGGCCCCTGAAATAAATTCTGAAGTCAATACCACCAGCCGTGTCCGAATTCACCTGGAAATCGGCCTCCAACAGTAATCTCGATCTCCAGAACCCTCTTCCAGAGACCCATTCTGCTGTCCCCACAGTGTTTGCACACGTAGCAAAATTAACAGTCAGTGCCTGTGCACTTGCCAGCATTAAATCCCCAGCAAAACTCCCAAGCCCCACCCCCTGCCCAAGAGCGGGGGGGCTTCCCATGGTGGCAGCTGGGGGAGGGAAATCAGTTCCACCACCTGGGGAGCCCCCTATAGTGGCAGGCACTAAGGCCTGCGGGGGGGCTGCGGGGCGGGCACCACTGCAGAGGCTACCTGTAACTGTGATGCGGCCACCTGCCACCTGCAGGGCAGGATCCCCCCAAGGGTGGAGGCAGGCCGAGTCTGAATAGGCTGAGCCGCCCACATGGCAGGCAGGGAGCTGCCCAACCTGCCGGGAGACCTCCACCAGGCCCTCAGTGACAGAGCACATAGGGGACATCAACTCTTGCCCCATCCCAGGGCAGCAGTCCCAGAGGAGGCGGCAGCCGCTCCATCTGCTGCAGCCTGGGACCGGGTGCCATGCCCGGAACCTGACCTGTGGGACTTGATCTTCCCCGAAGGGGAGAAGCGATGGGGGTGTTAGGTGCTAAGGGCTGACCATACCAGCCTCCAACTCCACACTGCTTGGTTTGGGAGCTTTAACAGCCACTGGTGGAGCTGCTTGAGGCAAGAGCTTCCCCCTCCCTCACAGCCTCCCCTCTCCGCTGGTCTACAGCATCACAATGGGGGCTGGAGCTGAGGGAAGCTCCCACTGCTGCTGCTCCTCTGCTTCACTCTGATGCTGCTTCCTGCGCCCGGAACCACCACTAAGTAATGGAGGACCAGGCTAGTGCCTGGGTCGCCGGGATTGGGGTCCACCTCTTTCTCTAGGCTGTTCCCTGGATGCCCACAAGGCCAGCTGCAACCCAGTTGCCTGTGCCCACATGGGTTCCCAAGTGATCAGCAACCCTCACTGCAATCAGGGAGCAATCGGAGGTCCGCACCCCCAGAAACGCCTCCCCTTGTTCTCCCAGTCCAGCTGTAACTCAGAGAACTTTCTCTGGCCACCCGTGGCTTTGAAGAATTCACGGTGGGGTTGTCTTATACAAAAAAGGTCCAGCTAGGCTTTCACCTGGAAAGGGTACCCCTTAGTGAACCCCCCAAGGCCAAATAAACACTCAAGCACACTAGGCTTCGTTATAAAACATATATTACGTACATACAAGTCTAAGGCTGTTGATCAGATGGTGCAAGTTCATAAATCAAATATAAAACAAATGCATTCTAAAATACACTGAAGTTCCCTAACTGTCCTCTTACCCTGAGGCACAATCCAGGTCCATCAGAGTCTCTCGCAGTCTTGGTGTTGTGGCCAGGCTCAGTTCTTTTAGTGAATTGGAAAGTCTCTAGTTCATGGTTGTGCAGCCTCTCCTGCAAGCTGCTTACTCCTTGCTGGTCAAGATGGAAGAGAGAGAGTAGAGATCCTCTCTCCTCACTTTCTTGCAGGGGGCTTAGGTCACTTCCTTCCTCCTGTTCCTTTTGTTATTCTCAGATGGTTGTAGAGCCCACCTGGGCATTACCTTTGCAGCAAAATGCTCGTTCTGCCTAACAATGGTTTCTCTGTTCCCCCACTCTGCCAAACCAGTTCAGCAGGGTGGTAAGGCTCACAATCTTCTGTTCTTTATCCTTAGCTGTCCTTCTTAGTAGCCATATTTATCCCCCCCGGTTCCCCAAATGTCTGTGTCATTTTCCCCATTACAGCCTGGGATGAGTTAAATAACTCCACCGGCCCAGCCCAGTCACATGGGTCCCAAGCCCACAAAAACAGGTGAGGCGCCTTCAGTCCTGACTGGCCAGGTGTACCCACCTGCCATGCCACCATCTAACCTTGGGGCAGTCTCCTCCATCCTCTTCTTCTCCCCCAGCTGCAACCCTCCCTCCTTACTGGCAGGAAGATCCTTGCCTGGGTTTGGCATTGCTACCTACTCCTCTCAGCTCAACCTTTCTCTGGGTTCCTATGCTTCCAGTTCTCTCTCTCTTTACAATCTGTCCTACAGGGTCAGAACAGTCACTCTGTGGGGCAGCAAGGCCTTAGTTTGTTGAGAGCTTTGGAACTTTAATTGGATCCATCACTAGGGCTGCTTTCCCATGAGCTACTTTGGTGCCATGGGAGCATGCACTATTCAAATCTAGCACAGCTCTCGTCTCATGGGATTGGAATTGTGGCTCTCCCACTGGCAAGCTCGCACATCTGACAGGATAGGATTTCCTACCCTGTCCATTGTGCAAGCTTGCTGGAGGGAGAGCTGCAATTCCTCCTTTCCCACGAGACAGGAGCTGCGCTCGATTTGAATAGTGCATGCTCCCGCTGCGCCAAAGCAGCTCGTGGGAAAGCAGCCTGAATTGGGAGCAGTGGGAGTTGGGAAGAAACAGGCTTCCAACAGTGGGCACACTTACTTCCTTCTCCTTCCCTCACTTCCCTCCCCATGCACAAATGTAAGTGGCTGTGACCTTGATAGCTGACCTTGGGATGGGAGGCACCAATTAAGAAAACTCAGCACCAAATCCATAGGGCAGAGGGTGAGCTTGGGGCTGGGGCCCCCAAGAAGCCCTGAGTCCTCACTTGAGCAAGGATAGACAGAAGGGCCAATGTTCCTGGTGTCCCCTTGCCTGGAGTTAGAGTGACTGGGGAGGTGCCTCTTCACCCTCTCCTTTTCCAACACCTGTTAAGTAACCACAGCCCCAAGTGAGGAGGACAACCCTAGCCCAGGCTGGTCCCCATGCCTGACCCCTAGCACATTCCTCACCAGTTTGGGGTGCTAGAGACAGCCCCTTCTTAATTTTGCCCCATGGTTCTTCCCCTCCCCCCCAAACATGGAGGAGGGGAACATGTCTTCTCCACTCCCCCGCCCCCCTATTTTTATGCCCCTTCTCAACCCTCCCTAATCCTTCCAAGGAGACCCTAGAACTACCCCAAAATCAGGTTTCTGTGTTGGGGAGATGTCACAGGAAAACCATACAGCACCAGTGGCTGAGAGAGTCCCCTCAGACAACAAGCAGCACCATCACCACCACCCCTCAAACTCCCACAACTGAGGGTGGAAACAGACATGCACCTTAACTCTGTTTTAACACCACTTTAATATTTCTTATGCATGTTGTAGGGCTGCATAAGGAGCCAATACAGCCCTGCAACATGCATAAGAAGTATTAAAGTGGTGTTAAAGCAGAGTTACGTGCATGTTTGTTTTTAAGCATGGTTGGTTTTTAGCAACCCTAGTGCTGCCTCTTCTCATCTCAGAGGCCGCTTTTAGACGAGCGGCGGTCCATTTCGCGTCGGCGGCGCGCATATTTTGAAACCTCTGCCTGGTCTAATTAGACAAGACGGAAGTGGCTTAATATGCGCATATTACGGCGGAGGCGCATTTTTTAAGTGCGCAAATTAAATACCTCATAATCGAGGTATTTAATTCGTGTATTGGGGCATTGTCACTCCCACAGAGGGACAGAAACCCCAGCTGCAATAGGGGTCTGACTCCAGCTCTGAGGCACATCACTTCTAATCTGACCAACAAGAAGGGCCCCAGGGCCCAGACTACTGTGTGGAGTGTGCAGCTCGCTTTAACCCTGAGCACAGGCTGCACATGGGCACAACCAGGGCAGCATGGTGCCAGCTCTGCTCTGAGCAGATGCGAGCAAACAAGCCCTGCTGCCCTTGGCCGAGTGGGGTCACCAGCCCAGTTTGATCACAGATTGAGCCTTGTGCTCACTCTGGGTCTCCTCATCACATGGTGTGGAATAGGTCCCCATAACCCCACTCTATTGGGGTCCTAGGCCATTTCTGCAGAATCCCTTTTTGTTCGGGCAGGAGGTGGGTGCTACCCTGCAAACAGGTGTCCGGGAGCAGACACAGGGGGATGAGGGGATCGGACACAGCTCCAAGTTCCATTGGGAGGTAGGAATTCCTAGCACAGTAACTCAGAAGTGCCACAAAGCTCCTATCCTAACCGAGTCCCGCTGCCCCCACAGGTTGGGTCAGGAGGACCAAGTGATCTATCTCCTGTAGCTGACAGGGCCATCCTGTGTGTCACGCTGTGGCACTAGTGGTGCTCTCCTAACAGGACTTGGGTGAACCAGTTTTTCAAGAGACCGATCCCCTGTGTTCAGGACTCAGGTGTACAACCTGTCTCGGGGGACCAGATGATACCACCTGGAACCCAAGTGGGCTGTGTTGCCTCATCAGGGCCTCTGCACTCCAGATAAGTTGTCCTAACTCTGCCTGCTTCATTTACAAAGGGAGATGTACTTTGTTAGGGCAGGAGGTGGGTGCTGTGAGCAGGCACAAGCCTGCTCAGAGCAGAGCTGGCACCATGCTGCCCTGCCCTGTACTTTAAACACGCTTTGTTTGTCCCAGGTCTCCACTTTGACTGAGATCTGGGGTCTGTCTGAGCAGAGTAAGAACAGTGCACTGCAAAGCAAAAGGAGAGGACAGCTCAAGATCTCTGTATCATGGGATGCTGAAATTAAGGAGGGGACTCTTCTTACACCAAAAACCTAGGGATGTGAACATGTCCTCCCTGTCTCCCCCTCCCATTTTACACCTGTTACACACCTATTACACACCCATTCTTTCACCTAAAGCTGGAGGGAAGCTATGCCCCTGTGCCAGTCAGGCAGCAGACAGGGCAGGGTGGGGGAGCAGAGGTAGGGTTACCGTACCTCTCCTTTAAAAGAGAACACTTATGAAAAATATCTTACTTAGCCCTTTCCCCGTGGGGGCTTTGTCATTTCTGGTTGTGAATTATTTAGCAGGACTCTCTGTTTGAAATGCATCTCCCCAGCCCAGCCCTGCCCCAGCTAATGGGAAAAATCAATGACTTGTTAATTTATAGGGGTTGGGACGCTTGGCTGTGGCTTGATAAGAACATTTGCTGGGCTGAGAATCCCCTGGGGATGCCACAGCCAGAAAGAGGGGCTGAGTGAGCTATGGGGATAGAACTGTTTGTACCAGCCCTGCCTACCCTGTCACACTGGGAGACTGAAGTACAGACCACTCTGTCCTGGTAATTCCAGTTGCGTAGTGCAAATGGATGTGGGGATGAAGCTGAGTGAGTGCAGAGTGTTAGCCAAGAGCTGCACCCCCTCATCGGTTTCCCCACCACTCAAATGCAACCAACTCTAGAGTGGGACATGGCATCAAGGATCCCTGGTATTTATGGTGGAAGTGTGACTGAGGGGGGATGCAAGGTCAAAGCTATAACCAGGTCAGGCAGTGCAGCTGCACTGGGGTCCACAAACCTGGGGGCCCACGCTCCCTGGTGCAGTTGCATCCCCTGCTGATGGGAGAGGGTAAGGGGGTGGGGGCTCATTCCATCTTCTACACCAGGGCCCATTCCAACCTAGCTATGTCCCTGGGGGATGTGACTTTTGGAGCTGGAATCTAGCTGGGATGCTGTGCTGCTAGACCCTCACTCTCTGGGCAAACTGCCCAGCAATCATTAGAGAATGGTCTCATAAACATCAGCACCTGGGTAGTTTTCTCCTCTGGGCAAAGGAGCCCAGGAAGTGGGAAGGATTTCCCATACCACTAATTTTGTGCTGCTCCCCACTCTAAAAGCATGTTGTGTGAATGAGCCTTCCACATTGCAAAGTGTTTGCTTCAGAGTAACACAGCAAAACTGCTCCACATTGGGTGAAAATAGACAAGCACCTCCCCATGCATTACCTACCCACACATTACCCATGTGGGAAAGCGCTTGTCTGTTTTCACCCAGTGAGGCAGCCCAGACAACACTGCTTCCCAAAAGTGGAGGGATAATGAATGCTGATGAGGGGCTTTGAGATTGGAGGAAGCTGCCCATTAACTTCTGCTCCTGTGGATGCAGCCTCCCAGGGGAGTCATAACTGTCCAACGTGAAGGGATCCGCTCCTCCTGCTTACCCCTATCTCTGACCCTCCCAATGGCAGCAGCTCCATGATGACATCCAGCAGCCAGGAAACGCAAATGCTGGTGGGAGTAGAGTGAGGCAGAGGCTGCTGCTTGGTTGGATTGGGGAGGGGAGAGGGAATGAAGTTAAGGATAGAACTGCCCCCTGCACGTGAAACTCCCTTCTATTCCTTCACCCCATTTTACACCCAGGCTGAGTACATGCAGAGCCTGCCCTTTTACCTGCAGCTGCTGCCCTTTCAGGTCTAAAAACCCTTGCTTTCTATCCCCTCCTCCTTCTGGATTTTACACCAGTGGGTGTAGCAGCTCTGCCCATGGATGCTCCTGTCAACCTGTGTCCGCCAGATGTGCAACATGGATCAGGTTGGGACTGCTCTGGGCAGCCCAGCACAGTGTGCTCCACAAGATCCAGGAGCAGACTGCACGGAGCAGACTGGCCAAACCTGGGGCAATGGCCAAACGTGGCACCACTGCCCATCTGCTGGGGGAGACCCAGGGAGCACCTCTGTGCCAGTCTGTCTGATGCCATGTTCAGCACCACAGAGTCATGGACAGCCACCTAGAGTGTCGCTAGAGCAACCCATAGCTCTATGGTGGGGAGGGGGGTGCCGCATAGGTGGACCACAGCCAGGGGAGGCCACCAGTTCGTATGATGTGGCCCCAGGCAGAGCTGGTACATAGTGACCCCAGAGGTGGATCCACAGAGCAGCTCACAGCAGGCTCCCTTTCTATCTGACAATACCCAAGGTCTCACCCTTTATACATCACCCTTGGAGACCAAGACAGGCAAGAACAGGTGCACAAAAGATTACCTGCAAAGATGCATTACAGAAGAGGGATCAGAAGTAATAAACTGTGTCAAGTAGGCATCTAGTGAACATGGAGGCAGATGGAATTGCACCCAATGGGGCAAAATGTAGGGGGGAGAGCAAGACAGGTCTAGGACTGCTCCTGGATACACAAAGGTAAGAAGGAGGTAGCATCTAGGTGCTCTCTGAATTTAAGAGAATGAACAATAAATGGGTGACTAGGGATTGGGGGAGAGAGTGAATATTAGGGAGGCTTTTCCAATGGCCAGTACTTCATTAAGTTCCTTCATTCCAGCAATTCCCTAGAGCATATTAATACATTCATTTAACTGCCTTCTAACAGCTGTCCAATCCGCAGTGGCTTTTTGGAACTTCCATAACAAGAGAGCTATACCTAATAAGGTGTTAGCAAACCGTGAAATAACAATAGCCCAGACTGGGGGTGGGGGACAGCTCTGCCTCTTTGACCTCAAAAGCAGGTGTTTACAGCATGCATTGATGTCCTGTCCATCAGCCCAGCACCCAGTGTGGCCCTGGGACACTCACCTGGGCTCGGTTCTGGCACCACACCTGGATTAGCACTTTGGAGTTGTCTGCACGTGTCAGTTCCTGGGGAATGTCCCCTTCTTCCTGAGTTTGGTGTGCAGGGAACACACTCCTCTTTAATTTCAGTAACTGCACCAACTCCTCACAGCATGAGAGAGAGAGAGAGAGGGGCTGCCACTTCTTACAGTTTGACCCTGAGACTGGGGCCCAGAAGGGTGTGAGGTTTAATCTCACTTTTTACATTTTACCCATTTTCATTTTAACCAGACCCCTGACCTACAAAATAAGGAGCAGCTTTCTCATTTCCTAGAGATAACACAATGAAGAATAGAACCCAGGTCTCTTAGTATAGTTTCCTGAAAGCTTGACTATCTAGCCATGCTGCTATTGTTGCTGTAGCAGCAGCAGCCTAACAAATAGCTACAATATGCAAAGTCCTTCTCTAGTGATGGAATTAAACAGAGTAGCCAACTACAGGTCAAAGGGCAGAGCTTTGAAAAGGAAATTGGAAGGCGGCCGATGATATGAGGAGTGGGATTGATTTTACTTTTCTTAAGTTTGCTTAAATCTCTTCCAAAAAATGGGTAGAGCCAGAGAGTGTGATTTCAGGGATCAGAGGTGTGACTTTTGAGGTCAAAGGGGCAGAGCTGTCCCCCATCCCCAGTCTGGGCTGTTGTTATTTCACAGTTTGCTAACACCTCATCGGGTATATTTCTCTTGTTATGGAACTTGCAAAAAGCCACTGCGGGTTGGGTAGCTCTTAGCAGGGCAGTTAAATGAATGTATTAATATGCTCTAGGGAATTGCTGGAATGAAAGAACACTTAATGAAGTACTGGCCATTGGAAAAGCCTCCCTAATATTCACTCTCTCCCCTAATCTCAACCCCTCTCTCCATAAACATATATTGGGGGGATGTGGAATTGTAAGTCTGCGCAGCCTAGCCAGCTATTGTAACTTTATATCCTCAAACCTCAACTCCTGGAGTCCCAGGATCGCAGGGGAATCTCAGCCTTCGTTGAAAGGAACAGTATATTTCTCACACTCATTGGCTGCCATAAAGCAATTGAAACTGGGACACCTGAAGCCCCCTCCTATCAGAATTAAACTGACTATCCTATTTTTAAGTTTATAATCTCATGGTTTATAAACAAATCTCAGGATTGTTAGGGTCTGGACTTCCATTCGTGCAGTCTGGCATGTGTACAAGGGCTGAGCCCATCCCTCAAGTCACACCTGATGACAGCAGGCTTTTGGAGCTGCCTTTTAAGAAAAGACCCAGGCGTGCAAGTTTGCTGCTAAACATGCTAATTACCTGCTCATTTAAATGCCATGGGGGGCAGGGGGCCCAGCTGCCCCAACAAACAGCTGACATGGGGAGGGGTCCCGAAGCAGTGAGCAGCATGCTCTTTCCCCAGCTGCCCCAGCAAATAGCTGATGGGGTGGGGCCCAGAGCAACTCGCACTCTCCCTGACTGTCCCAACAAACATGTCAAGGCAGCTGGGGAGAGTTTGCAAGTCCTCCTTCCATCAGCTGTTTGTCAGGGTGGCTGGGGAAAGCATGTGCTGTTCCAAGTGCCCCTTCTTCTCCATCATTGTTGCAGGAGCAGGCTGCTTGTTTAAAAGCCCCATGCCTACTTCACACATCTGGGGGGATTGCGGAAGCCTTTTGAACCCACAAATGCCCTCTGCTCAACCAAAAATGCCTTTGTTTCCTGTGGGAGGCTGCAGTTCAGAGGCTGCCTCCTCTGGCCCCACCGTTTGCATTTAGGCTGTATCCTCTGAGGGGCCCATCTCATAAAATCATCTCCATTAGCATGAGGCTTTTCAAGGCCTCACTGTTCTCATCTAACATTTTAATTCTCCAAAATGTATAAAGCAAAACAAGCAATTGCCCTTTGCTGCAGCTCAGAGCACTGGCCTGTCTGTACAATGCAATGCTAAAAGACCGCCTCCTCCTCTATGTTCCATCACAATTCCTAAGGTCAGTGGGGGACACTCCCTTGCAGGTTCCATCACTGTACCAAACCCATTTGCCATAGCTGCTCCACAGCTTTGGAATTCTCTTCTCCTGGATGTTAACCAAACCCCAGCCTTGAGCATTTCCTGGAGGCAATGCAAGACCTTTTTATTTGGCCAGGCCTTTAGCAGGCAGTGACAGAGTGTGGGGGAGGGGGTTTAATGGGAATTTTATGTAGTTTGTATTTATGTTTGTGTATTTCATACATATTTGTTGATCTCCATTGGTGGTCTTTATTGCTACAGAGGGCAGGACTAGAAATAATAGGCTCAAATTATAGGAAGGTAGATTTCGTTTGAGTATTATTAAAAACCTCCAAACAGTAAGAGCTGTGAGGCAAGGGAACATGTTGCCTAGGAAAGTCATAGATTCTCCATAGCTGGAGGTTTCCAAAAAGAGGTTGGACAGCCATCTTTCAGGGATGTTGTAGCTGTAGTCATCCTGCCACAACTAAATGACCCTAAAAGTCCCCTTTGACTAGGATTCTCTCTGTATTTTATGATGTAAAACACCCTGAGTCTTTGAGACAGGGTGGATTAAAAAATCCAAATAAATAAATGTGATGGGAAGACTGGACTGAGTACTCTGTGGTCAAATGCTTTACAGTGGTCTGTAGGGGGCACTGTCCAATAAGGAGATTCCTGGATCAGTCTGGTTAAACTAACTGCTAACTACCCAGCCTTTTCCTGCCATCATTTCTCTGCACTGATTGTACAGCTAGCTAGCACTGATAATCACTGAACAGGATCATGTGGGGCTCCCTCGTGGATTGCAGTCACAGCTCCATGTGTGGGCAACATGGAGCTGGGAGTTCCCTCCCAGGCACCAGGCACAGAGCTCCCAGAAACCTCTGACAGGGTTTGCCTGATCCAAGAAACCATCCCCAGAAGTATCAGGATGTAGGGGATTCAGAGGGGCTGGTTACTGTCCCTCCACTGCCTCTCCTGCAGTCCCACCAGTGGTACACAGGCATCAGTGTCTGCTGCTGTCTTTTGTGTGCTGGACCCCCAAACGTACCCTCGACTGGGCAGGCAACTATCAGTGTCTGGCCTCAGAGTGGAATGGGGTACATGAGGGGAAAGTAGTAAATGGGGCACACAATCTGACCTGGATATAGAGGCAGAGGAGGAGATACCTGCTAATGGGCTGAGTCTGCAGGGGACTATAGGTAGGGATTGAGAGGCAGCTGCAAAACTGGGGATAAGAGGGACAAAGGGAGCCAAGGGTTGGGATGTCGGGGTCTGCCAGTAGGAACTGAGAGGCACTAACAGAGCTGGGAATAGGAGGGGAAACCCAGAAAGGGAATACTGGGACTGCAGGTAGGGACTGAAGGGAACTGACAGAGTTGAGGATGTGGGGTGGGGCCCAGGGCTGGAATAGCAGAGACTGCATCTTGGTTCTGAAGGCCATTGGCAGGACTGTGCAGAAGTGCTCACCCAGGCCCTGTCTGCATGCTGTGTTGCTCTTGTTTGTGCTCCTCATTAATTATTATTATTAATTATTATTATTATCATCATCATGTGGCAGCACATCAGGGTCTAATGCTCCTTTTTAAGCCGTAATCCTTGATGGAATGGGGTAGCACAGAGGTCTAGAAGTTTCTTGGGTGTTTGTGCCAGGTATGTATTTTCCAGGACGCACAGCGAGGGCCACTTGGCTGTGGTACGGGGCTGGCTGTGCCATTAGCTGTGATAGCAGAGGCTGCCAGGCTGGGACTGGACAGAAGCACTCTCACGTCCTTGGCTCTATTCCCTCACTCACCTGCTTCTGCAGCCAGCCCCGTACCACGCTGCTGGAAACAGCACACATTACATGAGCTCCTACATCACCTGAGTTAAGCACCACCAAGCCGCCTGAAATCATCTTCTAGTAGGGTAACAGGGATGCTGGCAAGGCAGGTGTGAGAGAGCTACAGATTGCAAATGAACCAGTCACAGAACAGCTCCTGTGTCCATATGGCAGAAGCCTGGTCCAGTCCAGCAGAGGCCCTTGCAGGGACATGTTAGGAAAGGGCTCCTTTGAGATACCTGAGGTTGCTGCTGAAATTACTCTTAGACCATTTTTAAATTGGCACAGCTTGGGGGGTGAGTCCATGTGCACTGCATGGCATGCCCACGCACGTCTTGTGAATGAGGATTGAGGGGAATCAAATGGGCTGGGTTGAGTGTGTGCCCTTACCCACGCACCACCCACTCCTGCTCCTGCACGGAGCATCTCGGATTTTTCCCCAATGCTCCGTGTATGGGCATGAGTGGGCGGTGTGTGGTCACGGGAGCACATGCCCACCCACGCCGCCATCAGATGGGCACTCGGTGGGTGGGGGATGGGTAGACGTGCATGGGCGTGTCCTGTTTAAAAAAGGTCTTAATCCCTTGTTTGAATGGGCACCAAGGCGCCCTGTAATGTCCTGCAGCATCTGCGGCTCCCGTGTAGTGCTGGGACTTACAGGCAGATGGCACTGATTTCCGCTTTGCCTCTTTTCTGCAGGGGTGAAGCTTGGTGCTTGGAGATGCAAAGAGTAAGACGGGCTTGGAAATAGAAAAGGCTAATATTACTACCATGATGAGGAGCCACTGCTCCTCTGCTTTGTCTGGAGCTGCCAGGCACTCTGGAGACAAAGGTGACCAGGCTTGGCACTGGCAGGATCCAGGAAGGAGAAGGGACCTGAGGGGTGGAGGAACATGCATAGATGGGAAGGGGCAAAGAATGTGATCCCTGGAGTGCATTTTAAAAATGCATAAAGTCTTCCTAGATGGGCAGCTGACATTCCACAGGGAAATGAAAGAAAGGTGGCCCACTCAGTAACAGTTAAGGAGACATGTCCCACATAGTTCTCAAGTGTCCCACATTGTGGGAGACATCCTGGATCTGGCAGGGATTTTGACAGATATCCTGCATTGGCAGGCAGGCAGGCAGGCACTCTCTCTCTCTCTCTCTCTCTCTCTCTCTCACACACACACACACACACACACACACATGGAATATTCCCCAAGGAGTAGTAAGAAGGTTGTCAGCTTGAATCTCACTTCCCCTTAATGTGATTCCGACTCTGTCTCATATCAGCATGCTGTGCTCTTAGGCAACTAGAAGCAGCTCCTATAAAAAAATAAAGTTGAAGGGAGGAGACATAAGGGGACTGTAAGAGTGTAGCTCCTGTGTTGGTCCCAAATGTAACAGCTGGAGATAAAGTAATGCAAATGATCTGTTCAGTTGAGCTAACTACAGTTGGTGAGAGTATGCAAGATTTTGGGATACACAGGACCCTTCCTTGAGTATGTAAAAATTCAAAACTCTCATATGCCTGAAGAAGGAACTGCATGGCCTGAACATTTGCGCACACTCTCACCAACAGAAGTTGGCCCAATAAAAGAGATTATCTGAACTATTTTGTCTTCATGGGAAAACTGGGCAGTCTAGGACCCAGGGCACCTGGAATGGCAGCTGCAAATATAGCACACTACTAAGGCTGTTGTGGCAGCCATTCAGACAACTGTTTAGATTAGAATGGGCTAACGTGGTTTCTTTTATTTTAAAACCTTTCTTTTTTAAACAACTACCACAACAAATTTCAGTCAAGCTTCAGTGTTAGACAATGGTTTATTTCCTGACACTGGGGTGTAAGAGAGAGGCAGAAAGGGTCTAGATTGGAAGGAAGGATGGATGGTTGGATGGACAGACAGACATCCTGGGCACTGACAGGCTGACTTAGTCTTTGTCTGAATGTTCTGCACTAAGGACTGGCCCTGACTTGGGAAGTCAATATAGGGGTCCTTGGCCAATCGAGAGGCAGAATCCTGCTGGCTAATCAAGATTCTGAGTAAGGCAGCTGCCTGTCATAGGGAAAGTTGGTCTATGTTGCTTCCTAGCTGAGAGCTCGCTACACTTCCTGGCCAGTTATGTTACAGTTGCCCTGTCTTAGCACCCATGGGATCCAGGTTCCAGACACACAGGTACCAGGTCCTAACATAATCCCTAGAAAGCAGACAGTGTCCAACCACAACCACCTGTTTGTGGACTATGTGCACTCCTGTGTTAGGGTAAAGGGGGAGAGGGGAAGGCGGAGCCTTCGGGGGGTAGGAGAAGGGGAACAGGGGTTCAGGCCACAGGATATCAGCGACCCACTGAAGAGGGTCCAGGGGAGGGGGCGGCGATCTCTCTCCAAGTTATGGTCTGGGCTCCCGTAAGTCCCCGCAGGATATAAGGCGGGCTTTCCCCGAAATATACGAGGAAACCCTTATCATCACAGTGGTGGAGAGAGATAATTGCCAACCAGGGTGTAGAGGGACAGAAAGGGGATCAGTATTCCACGCAGTCGCTTCCAAACCACGGGGCAGGGAGGGGAGCCCAAACCCGGGGTGTAACTCGAGTGGTGGAAGGGTGCTCAGGTGCAGGAAAAGTGGGAACTGGAACAAGGGGTGCGGCGCAGGGAACAGGGAGGAACAGGGAAAGGAGGGGAAGTGTGGGGAGTTCAAGGGGTAGGAAGGGGGGTTTTTCCAGGGGGGGGAAAGCGAGGATGCCACGGGAGGGGGGCACAGGTGAAGGGAGGTCT
>QEPC01005168.1:393257-411720 GCA_003113815.1 Sphenodon punctatus
AGTCCCCCACCCCCTTGCTCCTGTTGTGCCTTGTGTGTTGTCTGGTCACCCATGCCCCCCTTCCCTTCCTTTCCCTTGTGCGTGCGTGTGTGTGTGTGCGTGTGTCCGGGCGTGTGCTTGTGCTGTGTGTTCCGCTGTGCCTCCGCTGACTGTGTGCCTGCTGTGTGTGGTACCTGTGCGACTCTTCTCCCTCTCCCCCCTCCCTTCCCATTTCCCTTGTGTGGGCGTTCCCTTTTGTGCCTTTTTGCTTCATTTGCCCTCAGGCGGCCATGTCTGTGTCCCGCCCCTGCCCGGTGGGTTCTGGGTGTTTTGACCACGTCTGGGAATCAGCGTCACGTCTGTTGCGCTGCCCCGGTCCGTGATCTGGCGGCCCGATTCCCGGCCATGGTCCTGGTCCCATCACGTCTGTTCGGGGCTTTTATTCGCCCCGGGGGGTGGTTGTTTTGTTCACCCCCACCGGGATTCCACTGTGGTGAACCAGCCGCCCGTAACGTCTGAAAACACCCATATATTATAGTTATACCAGGGACCCCTCACTGGTGCAGTACAGAGGCCCATTCCATCTTCCACACTAGGGTCCATTCCAACCTAGCTACATCCCTCCCAGGAAGGGGGTGTTTAAGGAGTGTGCTCAGGATGGGGGTAGGAAGGGCAGGGGCCAGATCATGGATTTATATCATGAATCCATGCCCTACCCTTGCATGCATGCTCTCATCCCCGCTCTCTTCACCTGAGCTCACTCTTTCAATACTTGAGAGTAAGGGCTTTAGAGCAGAAACGAGTACTTAATTTAGTACTCAAAAACCCACATTTTTTGGTTACTACATCAGGTACTCAACAGGTTACCCAGGAACTGATCGGGTACCTGAATACCCCCCAAAATGATAACTTCCACTACCCATTTTTTGATTTACCAACTCTCAATCAGTCCCAGAAAAACAACTACTTCCAGTCATTTCTTTTTATTTTCATGCCAATTTTTCAGTTTTCAAACCTGATATACCAATTGGTGTACAGATATTTTGTTTCAGATATTCTGATTTTGGCTTGGACGTTCAGGTTATTTGACTGAATATCTAAAAAGAAATGACCCAAATAATTGGAAAACTAGGGAAACCAATTTTAAAAATGAAACAAATGGCCAAAATGGAGTAAATGAAGCAGCAACAAATAGTGCTTCATATCCGTTCCATCAGACCCACTACGAAGAGGACAAAATAATCAGATGTGATATTCACTGCAGATACTCATTTCAGCGTTACCTTGTTTCAGTTACTATCACAGTAAATTTATAGGTGTCACACCTTTCTGATGCTGGTGAGTTGATGGATCTGAAATTACAGTTTTGATTAATAATGTTCTCCTACCTAAATTTCCCCTGTCTGCATGGAGCTGCTACATACAACTTTGCTCCACCCAAGAAGGAGCTGCATTTCTGGAGAGCTGAGAAGGAGTTTCTGTACCAATATCAGTTGTGAGCTCCAATGGAGCTGCTCCAGAGTGGCCCTTTTTAAACAGATCATGGTGGGTGGAGGGATGGGTGTGCAGCCGCGGTAGGTGGAGGTGGGTGTGCCCCTGTTCCCACAGGTGCACATCCACGTCCACCCACAGATCATTGGAACCCATTGCTCTGTCAGTGGGGGATGGGTGGAGATGGGTGTAGTTGTCAGGATCCGCGACGCCGGAGCTCGGCGCCGCGGTGCGTGGAGGGGGGCCGGGCGGCGGCAGAGCCCGGCAACGGAGGAAGGTCCTGGCCACGCCCAGAGAATACCCCTGCCTACGACAGCAGAGGCGAGGGGAGCGCAGGAGAGGGCCACGCCCCCCGACGCGGAGCTCGCAATCCCCAGCGGTGCTGGCGGCGTGGAGGGGCTGGCCGCGCCTCAGGAGGGCGGGGCCCCCTTGCGGACGGTGGAGGCGGCGCCACGCCCCCTGCGCCGCTCCGCAAGGGTCGCGCAACGCAAGGAGGGCGGGGCCAGGACATTATAAGGCAGGCTGGCCGGCGCGTTCAGGGCTGGTGATCGAACGCAGACCGGCCGCCTGAAAGCTTGAAAGCTAAGTTAACGATTGCTATTGTGTTAAGATTGTGAAAGTGAATTGACTGCTGAACCCTACTACCCTACGTGTGAGTGTTGTCTGACTTCGTGAAAGTGAGTGAGCGAGTGTACCCCCTGGCCCGGTGGTGTCCCTGCCCCTCCCTGAGGGTCCTGGTGCGTGAACCCCTGTTCCTCTCCTGTCTCCCCGTGGGACCTTGTCACACGCTCCCCCCACTGGCTTACCGCACCACAGCCCCCTGTTCCCCGTGTGTGCGAATATCTGTGGTCGTGGTGAAAGGTGAGGGCCTTGCTCTGCCTGTAGTCTCGGCGCCCTATGATGATAGGGGCCTAGCCCAGACCTTGTGTCAAGGGCGTTGGCCCACATACTATCCTGACGGGCATTCCTCCACCCCGGGAGCGCTCCGGCCAGACCCCCAGGCGCAAGGTAGCGTGTGGCGTGTGGTGCGTGTGTGGTCCCATTACCCCCATCCCACTGACAGAATCACCAGCCTAAATAAAAATTCCCAGGGTGGGATCATGAATTTTGCTGACGAGATGGCAGAGCTAACCCGGGTGGTTCGCTCGTTAGCCATGGATGTACGGGACATCCAGGAAAAACAGCAAGAGCTTGTGGCCCTTGTTGGGCCGGGGACAGCACCGGTAGGGGCTCCTCCGGCGGAGGGAGCCGTTGGGGGACTGGTACCACCCATAGGGGGGGCCCCCCCCCCTCCGGCAGGGGGATTCCCGCCTCTAGGACTCGGGCTTCCCTCACCCGGGCTCCTTCCTCGAGAGCCCCGAGGGCCCAGGGTGGAGCGTTTCACGGGGGATCGCAAGGCCTACCAGGGGTTTCTGGCCCTATGTAGATTAACATTTACCCTCCAACCTATCACGTATGCCTCCGATGAGTTGAAAGTGGCATTCATCATAGGAAACCTCGGGGGGGTAGCCTTAGAGTGGGCTACCACCCTACTTAAGGGGAATAGTCCCCTCCTCACTCACTATGAGGAGTTCATTACCGAGCTCTCCTTTTTGTTTGATGACCCTCATCGGGTTAAAGACGCAGAAACAGCCATGCTGACGACGAAGCAGGGGAAGGGGGGTCTAGTGGAGTACATCACGCAGTTTCAACAGCTTGCCTTGGAACTCCAATGGCCAGATGCGGTCCTTAAGGTGATGTTTCGGAAGGGCTTAGCGGATGACATCAAGGACCAGCTCGCCTTTACGGAAACCCCGGAGACGTGGGAAAAACTAGCCAGCTTGACCCTACGGATTGAGGAGCGCTTGCGAGAACGGCGTCGGGAGCGCCGTCAAGAGCCTCGGTCGTTTGGCACTCGATCCTTTTTTCCCGTACCGACTCCTCCTTCTATCCCCAAGAACGATGACACGGAGCCCATGCAGCTGGGGGCATCCCGAGGCCCCATTTCAGCAGGAGAGCGAGACCGGCGTCGCCGTAGCCGATCCTGTTTCTACTGTGGCGAACCATCCCACTTCATACAGGACTGCCCGGCACTACCTCCCGACAGCAAAAGAGCGGGAAACGAGACCGGCCAGGGCAGACAGGGGCTGCCCCGGCCATAAGAGCCATCCCCTGCACCGCCAGCACTCGAGGGCAACATCTATGTCTCCCTATAACCCTTCACACCCAGCCCCAACGATCACGAACGGTATGGGCCTTAATCGATTCCGGGGCGTCCGGAAACTTCATTGACGAGCAATTTGTCCAGGACAGCGGCATCAAGACTCAACCCAAGGTAGTCCCGGAAAAGGTGCAAGCCATCGATGGCTCCCCCCTGGTCTCCGGCCCGGTGATTTGCCAGACGAGCCCTCTTCGGTGCGTTATTGGAAATCACCGGGAAGAATTAACCCTGGACATAGTTCGGACCCCTTTCTTCCCTGTGGTCCTGGGCTTCCCCTGGTTATGTCACCATGACCCGTTCGTCAAGTGGACTACCCGTTGCCTTTCCTTTGGCTCGTCTTATTGTCAACAACATTGTCTTCAGTCTCCACCCCCAGGGAAAGGCAAGGTGGGTGCTAGTACGCTGAATGAGCCTACCCCTTCCTGGCTACCCCGGGAGTATCTTGAATTCCAAGACGTATTTAGCAAACTACGAGCTACGCGATTACCTCCACACCGGGCATATGATTGCCCCATAGATCTCGTCCCAGGTGCGGAACCTCCCTTCGGCCGAATTTATGCCCTCGCGGCCCCAGAATTAAAGGCCTTACGGCAACACCTCGACGAGAACCTGGAGAGCGGGGCCATTCGACATTCCTCCTCGCCGGCCGGGGCCCCAATCTTTTTTGTATCCAAGAAGGATGGGGGGCTCCGACCCTGTGTTGACTACCGAGGGCTTAATAAACTCACTATTAAAAATCGTTATCCGCTCCCTCTAATCCCGGAGTTATTAGACAGGCTCCAAGGAGCCACTATCTATACCAAGCTGGACCTGCGAGGGGCCTACAATTTGGTTCGAATACGTGAAGGCGACGAGTGGAAAACGGCCTTTCGGACTCGCTACGGCCATTTCGAATATTGTGTAATGCCCTTCGGGCTGGCCAATGCCCCGGCGACCTTCCAACATTTTGTAAACGATGTCTTTAGAGATCTACTCGACGTATTCGTCATCGCTTACCTCGATGACATTCTCATATACTCCACCTCCCTCTCGTTACATCGTGAACATGTGCGGCAAGTACTACAGCGACTTCGTCAGAACCAACTTTACTGTAAAGGAGAAAAATGTGCCTTCCACCTTACCACCGTGGAATTCCTAGGATTCGTTATTAACCCCACCGGCATCCAAATGGACCCCCACAAGGTGGATGCTCTCCTACAATGGCCCCCGCCAACGTCGGTAAAAGCCCTACAGCGCTTCCTAGGGAGCACTAACTATTATAGACAGTACATCCCGAACTACGCCGAAGTCACTAGACCCCTGACTCGACTATTAAAAAAGCACCAAGTATTCCATTGGGGGTCGGAACAGCAACTTAGCTTCACGTTCCTAAAAAAGGCCTTTACGTCCGCCCCCCTGTTACAGCATCCTTCCTTTGAGAAACCGTTCCACGTGGAATCTGATGCCTCCAGTGGAGTCCTCCTACAGAAAAATTCGGCAACGCAACAATTACTTCCTTGTGCGTACTATTCCCGCCAGTTAACCCCCGCCGAGTGCAACTACACCATCTTGGACCGCGAACTTCTTGCCATTAAGGCCGCCTTCGCCACATGGCGCCATTACTTGGAGGGCGCACAATACCCTGTTACGGTGGTCACTGACCACAAGAACCTGACCTTTTTGCAATCGGCCCACATCACCAACGCTCGCCATGCTCGCTGGGCCTTGTTCTTCGCCCGCTTTTCTTTCACAGTGCAATACCGCCCGGGGCGATTAAATGTCCTCGCCGATGCCTTGTCCCGGTATCACGACGAAAAAACTGCGCACAAACAATCCCAAGGCCCGATCTTGGATGCCAAGGTGTTCGCTGCATCCTATGTGCAGCTCCAACAACTCCGAGACGCTAGCGCCACCGAACCAGAAGCCCTTCAAGCTCTTATGGACTCATCGGAGGATGGGCTATTCAAAAGAGAAGGACGCATCTTGGTACCAGCCTCCTGTCGTCCGGCTCTCCTGTGGGCCCATCATGACGCCCCGATGGCCGGTCACCCGGGCGTCCAACGAACCTGTCAATTGTTACGGCGATCCTTCTGGTGGCCCTCCTTAAACCAGGATGTGCGCCGCTATATAGAAGCATGCGCTACTTGCGCTCGCACCAAACTCCCTCGACAAGCCCCGATAGGGTTACTCCAACTATCCCCCCTCCCGCAGGGCCCATGGCAACGTATAGGAATGGATTTTATCGTCGAGCTTCCGTTATCCCGAGGCCACAACACGATTCTTGTCGTCGTGGACCATTTTACGAAAATGGCCCATTTCATAGCCTGTAAGGGACTGCCATCCGCACGACGCACGGCGCTCCTTTTCATACGCCACGTCGTGAAACTCCATGGGTGGCCCCGAGAGATTATCTCTGATCGGGGTACCCAATTTGTATCCCGTTTTTGGAGGGCCCTTTTTTCAGCCCTCCACGTCACCCTCAGCCCTTCTACAGCGTACCATCCACAAACAAATGGCCAAGTTGAAAGAGTCAACCAAGGGCTTGAACAATACCTTCGTTGCTATGTCAACCACTTGCAAGATGACTGGCATGCCTGGCTACCACTGGCCGAGTTTGCACACAACAATGCTCCGAATGCGTCCTTGGGGGACTCCCCCTTCTATGTTTCGTATGGTTTCCACCCCCAAATTGGGGTTCCCGATCTCTCCCTGACACAGGTCCCAGCAGCAGGAGCCATGGCGAAGCACATTCGAGTCACGCAATCATTGGCACGCCGAACTCTAGAAAACTCTCGACAACAGTATAAAAAGAACGCCGATAAACACCGACAGGTGGGACCAGCCCTACAAGTAGGCGACTATGTATGGGTAAGCCGACGGCATCACCCCTCGGCTCGTCCCTCTGCTAAATTGGACAACCGCTACTGGGGCCCGTTCCCCATTATACGTCAGGTTAATGAGGTGGCCTTTACAGTACAATTACCACCCCATGTCCGCATTCATCCTACCTTCCATGTTTCCCTCCTGAAAAAAGCTACGCCCCCGCTCACACCCCCTTTGCCTCCCGAGCCCCCTGTACTTTCCCCCCAGGGCCCGGAATATGAGGTTCGGGCCATCCTGGATTCTCGCCGCCGCTATGGCCGCCTCCACTATCTGGTGGATTGGGCCGGCTATGGTCCGGCTGACCGTTCTTGGGAGCCGGCTAGCAATCTGTCCGCCCCCCTGTTGGTGCGCTGGTTTCACCTGCGCCACCCCTCCCGCCCGGGCCCCTCGTGGTCCCTTGGCCGGGGGGCTCGACGGGGGGCTGCTGTCAGGATCCGCGACGCCGGAGCTCGGCGCCGCGGTGCGTGGAGGGGGGCCGGGCGGCGGCAGAGCCCGGCAACGGAGGAAGGTCCTGGCCACGCCCAGAGAATACCCCTGCCTACGACAGCAGAGGCGAGGGGAGCGCAGGAGAGGGCCACGCCCCCCGACGCGGAGCTCGCAATCCCCAGCGGTGCTGGCGGCGTGGAGGGGCTGGCCGCGCCTCAGGAGGGCGGGGCCCCCTTGCGGACGGTGGAGGCGGCGCCACGCCCCCTGCGCCGCTCCGCAAGGGTCGCGCAACGCAAGGAGGGCGGGGCCAGGACATTATAAGGCAGGCTGGCCGGCGCGTTCAGGGCTGGTGATCGAACGCAGACCGGCCGCCTGAAAGCTTGAAAGCTAAGTTAACGATTGCTATTGTGTTAAGATTGTGAAGGTGAATTGACTGCTGAACCCTACTACCCTACGTGTGAGTGTTGTCTGACTTCGTGAAAGTGAGTGAGCGAGTGTACCCCCTGGCCCGGTGGTGTCCCTGCCCCTCCCTGAGGGTCCTGGTGCGTGAACCCCTGTTCCTCTCCTGTCTCCCCGTGGGACCTTGTCACACGCTCTCCCCACTGGCTTACCGCACCACAGCCCCCTGTTCCCCGTGTGTGCGAATATCTGTGGTCGTGGTGAAAGGTGAGGGCCTTGCTCTGCCTGTAGTCTCGGCGCCCTATGATGATAGGGGCCTAGCCCAGACCGTGTGTCAAGGGCGTTGGCCCACATACTATCCTGACGGGCATTCCTCCACCCCGGGAGCGCTCCGGCCAGACCCCCAGGCGCAAGGTAGCGTGTGGCGTGTGGTGCGTGTGTGGTCCCATTACCCCCATCCCACTGACAGTAGTGCGGGAGCGTGCACGCACCTCCACCCATCCCCCACGGCATTCACACAGGCGCCTCCACTGATCTCCAGGCAGCAAAACTGTGTGGAGACGGGTGGGGGTGTCTCATGTGAAAAGGGCCCGCGAGTGGTTTGTGAATCATGGCCATAGCCTGTAAATTTCTTGGGGTTCCCTGGAGAAGAATGGCCCATGCAAATGTGCAGCATTGCTATTACCTGTTGGGGCTTGTACATTCTTCATCAGGCTTTTGCTATAAACGCCAGGTTTTTGCTATAAACACTCTGTCCACAGTGTTTCCATTCTCACCTTTATGCCCAGGAATATTGGAAGCAGTTTCTCTGATAATGGGACAGGTATGGGCAGATGAGGAATGGCAAGTCAGTCTTTTTTTCCACTTCATTTCGGGTTTTTTTTATTGAACGTCTTCATGTTAATGAGTGACACAGCCTGGAAAACACACCCAAGAGTCGGGGGCCATGACAACACCATGGAAACCCAAAGAGGATGACTACAAGCTAGCTCTCTTTTGAAGCAGCTAATGAAATGAATGGAAGGCAAGGCAAAGAGAAACTCCCTTGTTGCCAGACAGACTGTGTTCGTTTATACAGAAAGCAGATAATGCTTGATGCGAAGGAATAAGTAAGTAGGCCAGCAAGGAATTTGTTGTAGAAGTGAGCAGAGCAGAGCAGGTTGAAGGTAGCTGGTTTGGGCTGGGCTTGTCCCTGGCTGGGGAACAGATACTTAACCCCTTATGAACAGAAGCTACAAGAGAAAAGATCCTAGTGCAGAAGATTCTACATAGGCCACTTCCTCTTGACTCCACAGAGTTTTCCACTTTGTGTTGCTAGGGTATTTGTCTAAAAAAATTCTCCATATACACACCTACCTGCTTTCCACTGGGATAAATGATAACATATTGGGTGCTTTTAGACGGGTGGCTGCCCTGGTGCTTATCACGCCAGTCTGCTTCACCCCTGGGTTAGCTGGTCCATTTAAAAGTGCCCCACCAGATGTGGAAGCAGAGCAGGGGCAGCCCTGCTTGTGGCACTCCAGAACATCCCAGAGCACCACCAGTGGAGCGGGCCGGACAAACCTGGGGCACTAGCTTGAGGCAGAGCTACTGTCTGTCTGTTCAGTGGACCCACGCTGCTGCTCCGCTTTTGGCCACCGTTGCCTCAGGCAACACTAAGTTGTGGGCACCAGCCTAGAGCATCAGGTCATCTGCCTGCAACTCTATGGAGGGGTGGGGATGCCACATAGGCATACCGCAGGTCAGGGAAACCACCACGTCCATCTAAAATGGCCCTAGGTGGGGCTGCAAGTGGGCAGACACAGCAATGCACCCCCAGAGAAGCTCCAGCGGTGAACAGCCTCAGCATTTGTCTGTTGACATAATGTGTATGATAATGCAATGTGCAAGAAACAGCCTTTATTTGCTACAAGTAAGTGATGTGATAACCTTTTTTAAAATACATGTAGGGTCTTCCTATTTTGGAGATGTTCCAAACAGGATTCTACACTGGGGTAGAAAGATGTCTGTCTTGCAAAGTGCTTAAACAGAATAAACTTGTGTTGCCAAATCCTGCTCCTTCCTCTAAAAGAGTCAAACAAGGGCAGGTTCCTTGCACACAGTGAGTGATAGATGGGAGGGATATTGTGCACAGAGGTCATGAGAGGTATCATAGGGTAAAAACATATATGACCATAGCCTGCTGTGGCCGACTTTGACCCGCTGTAGTCCAGGACCCATCTGTACACGTGTGTGCATGGGCTACCAGAAGTTGGCCCAGGGTTATCATGGGCCATCTTGGGAGCTAGCCTGGACTTTGACCATGGCAAATCTCCAAGGTCACAGCCCAGGCTAAGGCCTGCCCAACCGGGCCATAGCAGGCTAGCATATCTGTTGTGCTCTAGCATACCCAGCCTGGCTCGGGGGCCGCCATGGCTGTCCGTCGCACTGCACGGGCAGGGCTGTCCGCTGTCCCGTACATTTGTTGTGCTCCCAGTCCTACCTGGGCCATGCAGCTGGTGGGAGGGCTCCCCAGCTGTGGGCACATCAGTTCAACATTCCGAACTGACCCAGGCCATGTCACCTGCGCTTTTCCACTCCACGGAGCGGTCCTACCAGCCACACATTTGTTTTTACCCACAGTGACTTGAGCATGGTAGAAAAGTTCTGCAGGTTCATACAAAGGTAGAAGTGTGCAGCTGTGATATCAGGCAAAATGGCTAATCACAGGATTTATTTATTTATTTATTTAATGGATTTCTATACCGCCCCATCCTGCAATGCAGCTCGGGGCGGTTTACAACAATAAAAACAATTTAAAACTTTTAAAATACAAATATAAAACATATAAAACAGGGCAACATACAATAATGAGTAAATAAAAGGTGGGGGATTAAAAATCACCCCCCCCTCCCTCCCTCCCAAAGGCCTGGGCAAACAGCCAGGTCTTACAGTTTCGCCGAAAAATCAAAAGGCTTGGGGCCAGGCGAGCTTCCTCCGGAAGGGAGTTCCACAGCCGCGGCCCTACAACCGAGAATGCCCGCTCCATCGTGGCCCCCCGCTTAACACGGGGGAACTCCAGGAGGGCACCCCAGGCAGACCGCAGGAGTCGTTCCGGCGCGCGAAGGGCGAGGCGGTCCCTAAGGTAAGAGGATTGCACCTGCTCACTCCATGCCCCCCACTCCACCCCAGTTGCCAATGGTGATTTAACCTGTCACGAAGGAGACTGGGGCTCTGTGTGTGGGTTTAGCACCTGCTAGGACCTTGTCTGCTGGGCAGGTCCTTTGGCTCTGCTGCGGACATAAGCACACAGGCATAGATAGCTCCTTCTGCTACCACTCCTTGCTCTTAAACTTGCATATCAAGCAGCATGTAAGCAAACCCTAAAGAATTTCTTATCTGCCGTTTAAAATGAACATTCAGCGGGAGCCAGAAGCTTCACACAGCACTAAGTGGACAACCCTCCTCCATTAAAGTTGATGGGAGTCAAACTTTAATTGACATAAATGGAGGAGGTTGGTCCTTCATATTTTCTTCTTGCAATCATTGCTCTCTGAAGGGTTTTACAAGACATTTCAAGGGGGACAGAACAAGAGCAGGGCATATATGTGACGATCCCCCCCTTGTCATTAACTTCTATCTTCTGACAGGCAGTGGCTTAGCAGCACTCTGAATATGACAATTAATTCCCTAACCATCTCAGCTACTAACTATTAATAAAATAATCCTCCATTAACTTATCTAATCCTTTCCTGAACCCAGTTATGTTGTTTGGCCTTCACAACATCCCATGGCTTTGAGTTCCACAGGGCAACTCTGCATTATGTGAAAAGTACTTCATTGGGTTTGCTTCAAACTTATATCAGAAATCACAAGGAAGACAATAGAGGACGCTTGCACATGGTACCCTATTTCACATTAGTTTCTATCTGATGGGAGATTTAGTAACGTGTGCCATTTCTCATTCGTCAAGGAAATTCCCATGATTTTAATCACAGATGTCGGAGTAGTGAAATTGCTCACCGACAGTAACAAGACGTCTATATTTCACAAAACTGGAATGTGTGCATGCAGTGAATTTAACTTACATGAAAATTACAATGCTAGCCTCTGCACACTAATGCGTGTATGGATCCATTAACTTTAATAATGGACCTGTAAAAAAAAAATGGAAAGAAGATAACGTAAGCAGGAATCTTCTGGTTTTGCTGAGTTTGTATGACAGAATCTCACACAAAAATCAGCATCTGTGCAAGCAGCCTAAGAGGGAAAGTGATTTGTATACACGTAGGTCTGTTTCAAAGGCATAGCAGCTATAACAGGAACAGGTTGTGCAACTGCACTGGGTGGTGCCGCTGCTAATAATATTAGTATAGGAATTAGCAAAAGAAATCCAGACTTTTCAGGTCTTCAATTATGGTCCAGCAGGGAATGCACAGAGCTTGTTTGTGGAAGGCCTTAGATTCAAGTCCCAGCTTCTCCATGGACTCAATGGCCTTAGGCAGGTGACTAAGGGTATTTTCAAACGTGACGGTACCACAGATGGCTATGCTTTAACTCGCATGGCCACCCATGGTGCCATCATATCTGATCCCGCCCACCAGATGTTACCTCAGGTGGGATCAGGGACTGTCCCCGGACCATGGCAGTTTTTAGCTCGGGCTGTTACTCAGGCCCATCGTCAAGTCACAGCCCAGGTTAAGCGCTGCCACAGCCCAGGGAAGCCATCTCCAGATGGTGTAGAGCAGGCCATCACATTTGATGGCCCACTTTACCTGACCCCGGTCTGTGGCTGAGGCTGTTTCATGTGTGTGCAGTGGTCTCAAGGCAGTGGGTGGGCTGCGCTCAGCACCATGGGGGGCAGGGACGATAGACCCACATCCGTATGCCGCCCCACTCTCCCCCCACCCCAGGTTGCTGACATGTCTGTTCGATAGCCAGGCAGATCCTGACCAGAATGAGGGCCCTCATGTTTGAAAATACCCTATGTTGTCTTGCAGCCTCTGTTCCCATCTATAAAATGGGGACGACCGCACTGATTTGCCTAGTCCCTTGGAAATTTTGAGGATGAATGAGATAATTGCAAAGTGCTTTGCATGCTTAACATGCTAAATAAATAAGTATTATTACAAAGAAGCAAAAATTGGCATAAACTGGTTTTATTTTGAGATCCTGTCTCCCTCTTCTCTTGATTATCCCTGACTCTCTGTCTGCCTTTCAACAAATCATACACATTCTAATCCACTTTCCTGGATTTTATTTTGTTTTGTGGAACCAAAATCAAAATCTTTGATAAATCTGATGACAAAACAATTGGGTTCTCATGGCTCCAAAGCAAAAATACAATCAGAAGCTGAGCTGGGAAGAAAACAGATGTGTTGGAAAGCCGTCTTTTCTGAGACTGAAATATACACCCTGGAGCATATGTAAATAAACAACTTATTAGAACAACAAGCTATGATAATAAGATTATCCTTTAATGGTTACCATGGTAATGTCTTCTCTGAAAATGCAGCTGAAATATCTTGATTTAATGATCATTGAAATAAATGACAGCTTGAGGGGTTTGGGTCCCTGTTAAATGCTCTCATTTATGCATCTCTCAGATCACATTTAAGAGATCCTAAGAGGGGATCATATAGTCTACCATGCAACACATAAATTCCCCAGCAAACGAGATTACTGCTAAACGACTTATTTTGCACACAGCGAGGCGACTCCTTAAACAAGTACAGCCATAATTATGACAGGTCTTTCTGTTATGCCAAGTTTGATTAAGGCAATACTGGTTGGTTTCTGTGTCCTTCCTGAGGTTTCTTAAAATACAATAAAGCTATTCTGTAGCTGAGAGGTAGGCTGACTAACTGAAACCCCACTGCATCTCCAAATACAGCCATGACTCAATCTCCCCACTCATAATCTTTATAGGGTACTTCTCTTTCACCAGGGGTCCTAGGACCCATCACCCACCCTTGCAAGAGTGTCTGTTGGAACAAATGCACAAAGCCCAAATTCACAAGTGCAAACTCTTAGCTGTCTACAACTTTAGTTGTTCCCAGACTATAGAAAATTTATTTGAGTAAGCTCTGCTCACCTCTGTATCTAAACAGAGGAACACTTCAGAATTGTGTAGCCACACACGCAGAGAGTTTTTAAGGTAGTAGAAAGCTTTTTAAAAGAAATTAGTTCAAGTTATAGTAAAAAGGAAAATGGTTCAGAGTTGCTGTTCATTGCTACTGTAAACAAAAGTGTAAGATTGGCCCTAGCCTGAGTAGTTCCCCTCAGGATCAGACCCCTAAATAGCCAGGTCCACAGCAGGCATTAGTCCAAAGTGTCCATTTATTCACACATTGCAATCCTCCACCATCATATACATATAAAGTATTTACAAGCCTTCACCAGGGGCTTCTCCCAGGCTCACCCCCCATGTCCAACCTGAGCTTCTAGCTCTTCTCAGTCTCTACTGAGCACAATCTCTGAAGACAAAGCTTCCTTAACTCCTCTTTCTCACAGGACACCCCCTAGGGCCCCTGGCTCCAATACACAGAGCCCTGCTCCTGCTTCTCCACAACAACCCCCCGACTGAGCAAGTGCTTTTTACTTCATGGCTGGCTTGGCCACACCTGCCCTACCCAGGTGTGCCTCTGAGGCTCAGAGTTTGCCCTTTTAAAGGGCCAGTAGACAACAACCTCTGCTACATGTGTCCCCAGCGCCCTTTGGAGACAGGCCTATCAAAGACAGGTCTAGCTTATGGTTGTTTAAGTAGAGCAGAGTGTACACACTCAAGTAATCCCAGATATGTGTACAATCATAGGTATACAATTACATAGCCATAATATCATGTTTCAGTTTACCCAAATGTCCATTTACACATACACATTATTACACATTTGATTCAGAGCAGGTTGAAGGTAGCTGAAGGCCCACCTGTACCATCCAGCACTCTCCGCCCCCCCTCCCCAGGACCCTATAGACCTCTGATTAGTTCACTAGTTTCTTATTCCACTCAGGAATGTCTCACTCTGTCTTTCCCAGGGGTTTACTGCCTTTCCCCCTTTTTTGTCTGCTGTGCTCCCCATGACTGCAGAACCTGTCTTTGATAACCCAAGGGTCCCTGCTTTTGTGATCCCTGCAGAACCACTGAAGAGCAGTCCTGTGGACTCCTGCCAGGTCCCGCAGTCATATCAACAACACCTCATGATCAACTGTGTCAAAAGTCATTGGGAGACAAAGTGGTTTGAATGATATCTTTTACCGAACCAACTGTTGGTGGTGGAAATAAGCAAGCTTTCGGGCCACACAGGGCCCTTCCTCAGGCATGTAGTGTAGCCAGTAGAAATATGCCAGCGGCCACCCTGAGTTGCCTGTGAGCAAGAGGGGCGGGGTACAAATTCAAGAAAATAAATAAATAAAATAAATAAACAACACAAACTGAGCAAAGTGCTAACAAGATCAACAGAGTACTATTTCTTCTGTCAATCTCCAGGCATAGATCATCAGCCAAGGCCACAAGTACGGTCCCAGTACTATACCCAGGACAAAAGCAAGACTGGCAGGGGTCCAGGAATCCAATAGTGTCAAGATGCTCCTGAAACTGCTGGGTGACCATCCGTTCAATAACCTTCCCTAAAAACGAGAGGTTAGAGATAGGGCAATAGCTGACCAGAGAGTCAGCATCAAAAGATAATTTCTTCAAGAGGGGCCAGACAACTGCAGTTTTGAGGGTATTCATAACCTACCCTCCTGAAAGGAGGTGTTAACAACCCCAGCTATTTGTCACACATTGCCACATGGTGCCTTTAATTAGCTAAGTGACACCCTCTCAACCTCCTTATGACTTGGAAAGAGCATCTGATATGATACATCATAATCTGTTGGTTCATCTATAGCAGGTCACTGAGGTTGTGATGTGCTTCACGGCTCCAACCGGCACTCAGGAGGTAAGAGCCTGCGCAATCTTCCTAGCATCTGTGATGTGGATTGTTGAGTCTGTGACATTTCTTATGGAGGCTGGAGGAAGCTTCTTGTTAAGCCTTAGCAGTTATGCCCTACAGCATGAGAATTTATATTTATATTTTGTTTAATCCTGTTCAATTTAACTCTGGATGTTTTCATTATCCATACGTGTATCCTGTTGTTTGAGTTCTGCAAAGTCCTTGGTCTCAATATCTTGTGGAAGTGAGTTCTACAGGCTTATTAGGCACTATGCCCTTTTATCAGTGTTAAAAGCGGTGGTTTTCTGCTCCACCCAAATCCACCTGCTTCTCTTATTGTGCCCGCACTCCCCATAAGAACAGACAAAGACACGCATTGGGGTAAAAAAGGCCTTGGCCGCAACTTTATTACAATATATATAACTTGAACAGACCAAATGTTAAAGAACCTGTGTGCATATAGCAGAGAGGAACCATGCTACTCAAAGCAGGTAAAGGGGGCTAAGCTAAACCTTGCCCCCCTACCTGGGTGAATCGACCCTTCGAATTCACACTCCCCTTGGGTCAAGCTAGCTGCTCCATGCCTGGGCTGGGGCCTCCGGCCTTAAGACTGCCCCCCCCGCTCCCCAAGTGGTAACGGGGTACAAGCGCGCCCCCTCAGCTCTTAGGGAGCTTTACCACAGCATGGTTCCTACGTCGCTAACCGCCATGAAAAGGGGGGAGGAAAATAGTTACTCCACCCCTTTCCCCCACACAGGTATTCCGAAAAGGGGGTATGAAAGACAGCCCTCTCGCCCCAACCCGAGTGTGTCCTTCTTGGCCAGATAACTGTACATCCTCCCATAGGACAAGGCCTCCACCAGGCTCCCGATCTGATCATGGGGCACCACCTGGTCACCCCAGCATCCAATCAACACCCCCCTGTGATGCTAGGGGCCCCCGAGCTGCCAATTCGACAATGTTACTCTTCATTTTTTCCTGTGAGCAACCGCTGTGTGAGCCAAGCTCATCTTCACCCAAATGGATTCGCCTGTGGGCACCCATTCCCTGTGCAGGCCCATTTTCACTCAAATGGGTGACCAGGATTGCAGGTGCTGCAAAATGTCCTGCCTGCAAAGGTATCAGGTGCTCCTGACGCATACCACTGCGCCTAAACCAATAGGGACAGGCATGGGGCCCCAAAGCCCCGCTGCGTTCCAAGTTCCGGATTAGCAGCATGACGTTTAGTCCACCGTATACTGCTGCGCCCACAGCAGCGTGGCATTTTGCCCACCGAACCATGGTGCGCCCGTAGATCCAGACAGCTGGCAACTGGTCAGTGCCTGCGGATGACAAAACATAACAACAGTACAGCCTGTAACTCGAAGGCGACATTCCCAAGTCTGCCAAACCTTTCTTAAAATTGGCCTGCAATTGGAGTTTTGTCCAGAACGCCCCAGCGAGATGCATGAAAGGAGGGGTCTGTAATGTGGGCAAACCTCCACAGCAGCGTGGCATTTTTGCCCACCAAACCATGGTGCGCCCGTAGATCCAGACGGCTGGCAACTGGTCAGTGCCTGTAATGTGGGCAAACCTCCATGTATTACTCCCCGGAAGTACCACCCTTATCACCCTGTGGTGAAAGCACCAGTCCCCTGAACCACAATGCACCACAATCACAGTTGAACCAGCAAATCCGGGGCCGTTTGGCCAGTGTGTCAACTGATACCGATTGGCGGGTATCTCTCCTTGGCCCATATGCCATGGCCCAGCTGTCGACCACCCTCTGGAGCCGATAGCTCACACACGGGTCAGCTACACCAGGCACGCACCTTCCTAACAAGAAAAAAGGCAATAGCTGCCCAGCAATCCTTATGGCGCGTGGCGCTAACCCATGGTGACACAAGCGTGCCGTAAACCCGGCAATGTGGCATGGGGGAGGGAGGTTGGGCCATGACCCTTGAAACCCCCAGACTGAGAGGAAAGATGACACACAAGCTCGCCACAAAGAGATAGGCCCTGGAACCCCGGGTTAAGAGACATGGCAGCCCTAATGCCCTCGTTTATCCTGCGCTCCCCCACCCACACAAAGCCTCCAGCATGACCTCTTTATCGATGCTGGTGTTGAGCGCCAATTGAGCATCAATTACGACAGCCATATCCTCGTACTTAACCGAGACATACATATTCCCCCTTCTGCCCCTCCTGGGGGTTCCCATTTAACTTGAGTGCCACCGCTTTGCCCCGCAGTGGTGGCGCTCCCCCCGGTAATTTCCCCCCCTCCCTTAGCGCTCCACCAGGGGGATTTCCCCCCCCTTCCCTCGGCCCCTGCTGGGGCTTTTAAGTTCTTTTAGCCCCTGCTGGGGCTCCAATTTGATTTGAGTGTCGCCGCTCTGTCCTGCGGCGGCGGCGCTCCACAAGGGAATTCCCCCCAACTTTCCAGGGCTTTTAAAAAAATTGTTTTTTTATTTTCTTAACATTTCTATGCCGCCCCCTCATGCCCATGGCATCTTGGGGTGGCTAACAATATAATAAAACAATAAAATACATTAAAACCAATATCAGTTTTAAAATAATTTTAAAAAAACTAACCCTACTCTCCAATTCCCCCAAATCCCCTACCCCACCCCACCAATCTCCCCCATTTACCCCTCCCTCCCCGCCAAAGACCTGGGCAAACAGCCAAGTCTTGAATGCCCATCGAAAGGTGAGTAGACCTGGGGTAAGGCGTGCTTCCTTCGGTAGGGAGTTCCACAACCGTGGCCCAATCATCGAGAACGCCCTCTCCATGGTGGCCCCCTGCCTTACACGGGGGACCTCCAGATGGGCGCCCCCAGTGGATTGGAGGGTTCGTCCTGAGTCACAGAAGGTGAGGCTGTCCCTGAGATAAGAGGGGCCGATACCATATAAGGCTGTGTATACTAATACTAACACCATGTGCAGAGAGCGGAGCACTGGTGTAATGTGCTCACGGCAACTCATCCCCATAAGGAGATGGGCCGCCGCATTCTGCATCAGCTGCAGCCTCCGAACCAATATCAAGGGAAGCCCCATGTAAAGTGCATTGCAGTAGTCAAGCCTCAAGGTAATGAAGGCATGGATGAGAGTGGCCAGGTCGGGTCTAGAGATGTACGGGCGCAGCCTCCGCACCAAATACAGCTGGCGGAAAGCGGCTTTAGCCACCGCCTCCACCTGCCGATCCAGGTGGAGGTCC
>QEPC01005168.1:435061-501792 GCA_003113815.1 Sphenodon punctatus
TTTTTACTTTTTTGGTGGGTTTTTTACATTGCAGCCATTCATTTAAATGGCTGCAATGTAAAAAAAAATCCGGTACCCGGAATCTGGTAACCGGACCGGATTTACCGGGTTGAATCCAATAATGCCGGTATGCCCAGTACTGGCATTATTGGATACCGGAAATGCCGGTGATCCCGCCGCTAGTAAGCACAGATATGCACATAGATAGGGCAGAACAGTAGGTAGTGAGGCAAATCCTCAGTTACACCTGCCCCATAGATACAGTATCTATTGATATAACTGATCCCCAATTACCGCCCTTGCGTCATCATGATATACATAATCTACAGACGCAGGAAGATGAAGGTTTTCCTATGCAAAGAAGATGATATGGAAAAGAGATACCTAGAACCGCTAGGACCCAGCAACCAATATTTATACCAAGGAGAGTCTGTAGCAAGAAGCAGTCCTGCGGGGCTGCTGCCCCTTTAAAAAGGGGGTTGTGTGGGTCAGCCGGAGGGCTGAGCACGCCCAGGGGTGTGGCAGAGCCAGCCCCATAGCTGGAGATCAGCCTGGGAAGAAACAGGCTAAGAGACCCAACGACAGAGTGGGCAGGACACTGATCATTTAAGGCTGAGAAGAGGAAGCCTGGCCACGTCCACTCTGCCTGGATATAAGGAGAGGCAATGCAGAGAGGAGAGCAGTCTCTACCTAGGAGCTGAAGGGACCACATCTCCCTGATAAGGGCATCCCACTCTATGCTCTCCATGGTGCTGAAGAGAAGAACAAGGTACTGAGGACAGGCTGTGCCCAGGAGGGAGCCTTGTGCCTGAGCAAGGCTTGGCCAGAGCCTGGGGCTTTGAGGCCTGGCTGACAGGACTTTGGGGTTGATGTTAGGTTGCTCCTGAGCCTGTGAAAGAGACTGACCTGGGACAGTGGAGGTGGATGAGCCAGCAGCCCCAAGAAGTGTGGATACTAGGTCTAATAAAGGACTGTGGACTTGTTACCCTCTGGACTTTGCCTAGGCTGGGTCCTACAGGAGGGTACCCCCTTCCTTAGAGGGGGATTCAGCCAAGGGTCAGGCTGAATAGGCGTGGCAGCAGGGTGAGCTAATTCCCCTGAGTGAGACCCCAGCACCCCGTGTGGCCCTAGGATGACCCCCCTGCTACAGAGACCTTTGAATCGGCTGCCTGTGAACGAGACGTCCGCATATCTATATCCTCAGTGTGTTGCCTAACAATACACCTTGCCTCTTTTAAAGGAAGGGGGGCCAAATTACTAGTAACCCGGCCTTTCCAGAAGTTCCTGTTAGGTGCAATCAGCCACATTTTCTCATTCAAACATTGCTGCAATAGGGAGGATTGTGGTGAATGAAGAACCTCAAGCCAGTAGGAAAGTAACAACCAAGTGCATGCATCTTGCAGTCACTGACCTGATTTCCAACTCTAACTTCAAAACTGCAGCCAGTCTTCAGGGGTGGGGGGTGGAAATCGGAGAGCACTTCACATTCAATTATTTTGGACAGATTGTAAAGAAGGCTGAGTTAATCCCCTGCAAATCTGAGCACCAAAACATAACTGAAGAATTACCTTCAGTTCAAAAACTTTTTGTGCTGGTTTTCAGGCCACCACCCTTAGTGTTAAGGAGTTTAATCTGTCCCTGCACTGATGCCAGTGCTAAATGTCTGGCATGGTTTACATGAGATCTCCAGGAGCTGGTTGAAGAGAAAACAAAGCCAAGATATTTATAAGATCTAACTTGCTGTAAACTGTGGTTCTTTATCCACCAAGAGTACTCCTTTAAAAAGGGGCAAAAACCATCACTTTCGACTTCTTGTAATTAATAACAAGCTCTTCTACAGAGCAGATGTCTCCAAAATCCACTAAAAGGTGCTGCAACTCCAGACGTGAGGTGGAAAGCAGTACCGTGTCATCTGCATACATGAGAATTGAAAGCCTCCACAGACCCACTTTGAGGGCCATAAATTCTGACTTGTCTTTTAACTGATCGATCAAGACATTAACATAGATGTTAAAAAGAATTGGAGCTAATAAGCAACCCTGCCTAACTCCAGACATGGTCGGTATTGATTCTGAAAGAGTACCTCTCCAGTCAATATGAACTTGTAAGCTGGTACCGGAATAAAGAGATTTAATCAAAGACAGAAGTCTCCCATCTATCTGCAGGGCCAATACCTGAGCCCAAAGCCTCTCTCTGTTTATCCTGTCGAAAGCAGCAATTTCTTCCACCGAGCCTTCTCGACTAGGTGGGAAAGGACAAAACAATGGTCCAAAGTGGACGGGCCCTCACAGAAACCTGTCTGTTCCTCCACTCAAATTTGTTTATTCATAAACCACTACTTTAACCATTCCAGAAGGAGACCTGAATAGAGTTTGGTAACAACACAAAGTAGACTAATAGGGCAATAATTGGCAGTGTTGACTCTAGCACCTTTTTTACAGATAGGCACGACTACCCCTGTGTGCCAACTTTCTAGGATTTTCCTGGTGGTGTTAATCTGAGTAAATAAGTTAGCAAGGGAGTCGGCCCACTAATTGGGAAACTGCTTTACTGGGTACTAGGTCCACTCCAGGGGCCTTCTTATTTCTAAGACCCTTAACGGGGTAATTTTGCCAATTATATCTGGTGCATCGGCTTCGGCCGCATGTCTCGGACTCTGACCAAGCCATGATCATCCATGCTTTTATTACCTCAAGACTGGACTACTATAATGCACTCTACGTGGGGATACCCTTGGTGCTGGTTCGGAGGCTTGTCTCCTAACAGGGACGGGCCGACATGAGCATATTACACCAGTGCTTCGCTCTCTGCACTGGCTCCCTATAGTCTTCCGGGCCCAATTCAAGGTGTTGGTGTTGACCTTTAAAGCCCTGAACGGCCTGGGCCCAGCCTACCTGCAGGACCGCCTAACCCTCCGGGACCTGAATCAACCCCTGCGGTCGGCTGGGGGCACCCTCCTTGAGGTCCCCTGGGTTTCTCGGGCGTCGACCTTGCGGAGGACATTCTCTGAGGCCACACCGTGGTTGTGGAACTCCCTCCCATTGGAGGTCTGCCTGATTACCTACCTCCCCTCTTTCCATAGACAATGTAAGACCTGGCTGTTCTGCCGTGCTTTTCCTGAGGGAGATGGGGTGGGTGGGTTGGGTTAGGGTGGGGGGTATGTTGTTTTTATATTGTGTTTTAATCATGTTTTAAATCCTATTATTACTGTTTTAAATTGTTTTAATATGTTGTTAGCTGCCCCGACGTGCTTTTAGCAGGAGGGGGTGGCATACAAATTTTATTATAAATAAATAAAATGAACCAAGTCCCTAACTTCAGAGCCGGTAATAGGGTCCCATAAGGGAGCTCCATTCAGGTCCCTCTCATCCAGAATTGGTTTCTCTAAGTTAGAGATATTAAATATCTTATAGAAGTGTGTTTCCCAGGTTGTCTGGGAAATACTGGGCTCCTGCAGTAATTTGCCCCTTCCCAGGACTCTATTCATGATGGTCCAGAATTTACCACCATTCCTGTCCTGAAGGACTATTTTAAGCAAGTCCCATAAGGCTCCGATAGAGGCCTCTTTTTTGTTAGACAATATTTTTTTATAGGACTTATGTGCAAGGCAACTAAAGTACTGTCCCGCCCTTTCTTAAGCTGTCGAACAATGTTTCTAAGAAGGAGTTTATTATTAGAGCATTCCCTATCATACCAGGGTTTCCCATTATTGGCAATCACGGCTCACCTAGGGGCCTTAAACACCAGCCAAGGACGGAGAGAGTTCACAATTAGTTCAAAACTCAATAGCTGAGTCAATATCACTACCAATTTCTAAACAGGACTTTTGAGATAAGCAAAAATCCAGATTAAGGACTGCAGCAATATCATTACCTAACTCCATCGACCAGCGCACCCACCTTTCACCTACCACCTCGATGACACCATGAGGTTCTGGTACTTCATACCCAGTATTACTCAGATCAGTACAAATTTGGAGGATTAGGGGGAAATGATCACTATCCAACTGGGACCCAACAACAAAAGAATGTATATAATTATCCAGAGAGGGAGAAATGAGTCCAAAATCAATACAACTGCCTCCTCAGGTGTTAACAAAGGTGTAGTTGCCAGGCATATCCTCACACTGGTTACCATTCAGTGATTTTAAGATTGAGATTGAGGACCAAATTGTAAAAAAAGGGCTTGATCTGTTCACAAAACTATTCTTGGAGGCCCTGGATGAGTTGTAAGTCAGAGAATCTTCCTCCAAGAAGGGAATGTGTATAGCCTGTAAAACTTTGTCTGCATTATCTCCTATATGGGCATTAAAGTCACTTAAAATTAACAGATGATCACTAGGGTATCTGTTGGTTAATGATGACAGTTCCCCCTCCAGAGACTGCCACATATTTGGGTCAAATGTCTTAGATCCATATGGAGGAACATATACGGTAATCACCAACAGATGGGTATTAGAATCCAAGAGGGGGCCACAGAGAATCAATAGATTATCAAAGGAGGTATCCAGTTGCTGACAGTCCACCTTCATCTTCTGTGACACCAATACCGCTAAGCCCCCACTAGAATGACCCTTCTTGGTAGTGTAGAAAGCAGGGATGCTCCAACATCTAAAACCCTCTAGACTCAGCTCATCTGGGTCAGTCATCCAAGTTTCCTGTAGGCAAATTAAAGCAAAACCCTGTAGAAAGCAGTGAAATTTCTTATCAGCCTGTTTATTTCCCCAGCCTGAGATATTCCAGGAGACAGCCCTCAAAAGGACTTCTTCAGGAGGCAACTCCTGAGACACCAGGCCCTCCCTCGTCCTGTATGCTAGTCAGGGGAGTTGTTCTACTCTGTTATACAATACAGAGGTAAGAACCACTACACTGGAGAACTTATCCCCCCTCCAGTCCTGAGTCAGTGGGCAAGGGGACTGTGGCTTATCCAGCTCCCTGCACGCTAGCCACTGATCGCTACCAAGGGGGACATGCGGCCTGCCCATTGGATATTGGAAAGTGCCATCTCTTGGGAACCCTTCTACTGTGGCGAAACTACCAGTTTCTTTCCCATCAGTAGATCGAAGGCAAACCTCTGGTTACAATGGTGAAGCCAGAGCCCTATTAGTAATTGCTGAAAGTATAGTTTGAAGTGCAGTCATGTGCATTATAATATCATTTTGTTCCTCAATAGGGAGAACACTGTATGATGCAATGAGTGCTTCTTCCTTCTTTTCAAGTGAACTACCTCCTTCTGAGTCCTAGAATCTTCTAAACCTTTCTCCAAATTAGTAGGATCCAAACTAGCTGGGGGATGCATATCCATGGCCTCAAAGGCCAATTCATCTGTGGAGATATCTTCAGCACTATCTAGTAAACAACCTTTGGTCCGAGCCCTGTCCTTCTGATATCCTTTTTCAACCTTACTAGGTACCTGCCTAGGAAAACAGTCGTCAGAAATGGTTTGCTCAAAATCTATCACGCCACCATTCCTGGTATCCTTAGGTACTGGCTTGACTTCAGAATGGAATCCAGCCAAGTGCATAACTGACTTTAGCTTGGCCATCTTCCACTGATCTCCACTACCAGTAGGCTTATAGGGACCTTCTTCCTCACCGCATTCTGAGAAAGATAACTAGGTAAGGAGGCCCCAGAGAAGGTGGAAAATACTCTCGTTGGGGTAACCCGCCATCGCGTAAGATTATTTTATTTATTTATTTATTTTATTATAAAATTTGTATGCCGCCCCCCTCCTGCTAAAAACATCTTGGGGCGCCTAACAACATGTTAAAACAGATTAAAATAAACAACAACAGTTAAAACAAATTACCCTGTACCCCACCCTAACCCAACCCACCCACCCCATTTCCCTCAGGAAAGGCATGGTGGAACAGCCAGGTCTTACATTGTCTATGGAAAGAGGGGAGGTCGGTGGCCAAGCAGACCTCCAACAGGAGGGAGTTGCACAGCCACGGCGTGGCCACAGAGAATGCCTTCCTCAAGGTTGACACCCAAGAAACCCGGGGGACCTCAAGGAGGGCACCCCCAGCCAACCACAGGGGCCGATCCAGGATCTGGAGGGTGACGCGGTCCTGCAGGTAGGCTGGACCCAGGCCATTTAGGATTTTAAAGGTCAATACCAACACCTTGAATTGGACCCAGAAGACTATCGGCAGCCAGTGCAGAGAACGAAGCACCAGTGTAATGTGCTCAGGTCGGCCCGTCCCCGGTAGGAGATGAGTCACTGCGTTCTGCACCAGCTGCAGTCTCCGAACCAGCACCAAGGGTAGCCCCACGTAGAGTGCGTTACAGTAGTCCAGTCTTGAGGTAATAAAAAGCATGTATGATCGTGGCCAGATCAGAGTCCGAGACATACGGCCAAAGCCGATGTACCAGATGTAACTTTCGGAATTCCCCCTTCGCCACACCACAGCCGCCACCTGGACATCCAGGCAGAGCCGCAAATCCAGGAGCACTCCCCGACTCTAGACCGGAGATACCAGGGGAGGACGGACCCCATCAATGATGGGGGCCATCACTCCTCCAGTTTTCCCCACAACCATCACCTCCGTTTTGTCAGGATTTAACTTCAGGCAGCTCGCCCTCATTCAATCCCCCACAGCTGCCAAATACCAGGTAAGCACCGAGACTGCTGGACCTGGGTCTGATGAAAATGAGAGATATAGCTGGGTGTCATCAGCATCTTGATGACACCGTACACCAAACTCCCTGACAACCTCCCCCAAAGGCTGCATATACACATTGAACAAGAGAGGGGATAAAATAGAAACCTGCAGGACCCCACACGTAAAACCCCGGGGAGATGAAAAATCACCCAGGACCACACACTGGGTTCTCCCAGCAAGGAAAGAGCAGAGCCATTCAAGAACGGTCCCGCCAATCCCTGCCCGGTCCTGCAGCCAAGTCACCAACAACTCATGACCAACGGTATCAAATGCAGCCGAGAGATCTAACAGGATCAAACTACCCCAGTCCAACTCACGGGAGAGGTCATCGACCAAGGCCACAAGCGCAGTCTCCATGCCATAACCCAGACGAAAGCCAGACTGCGAGGGATCTAGAAAATTGGCCTGATCCAAATGCTCCTGAAGCTGCCGAACCACCACCTGTTCGATAACCTTCCCTAAAAAGGGAAGGTTAGAGACTGGCTGATAGCTGGCTAGGATGCCAACGTCCAGTGATGGTTTCTTGAGCAGGGGCTGCACCACAGCCTCCTTGAGACAATCCGGCATCCTGCCGTTCCCCCCCCCCCCCCCCGAGAGAGGTGTTGACAATCCCTGCCAGCAACGGCCCTAGTATCTCCCGGCTAGCCTTAATCAGCCACGACAGGCATGGGTCTAATTCACAATAAGTGACTCAAACAGTCCCAAGAGCATCCCCCACATCTGAGGGTGACACATCCTGAAATTCATCCCACAAAACAGGAGAAGAAGGGGCTTCTACTGCCTCTGGCTCACCTACTGCTAAAAAAGTTGCATCAAAACTGTGATGGATTTGAGCAATTGTATCTGCAAAAAAGCCCACAAACAAATCACAGCGAGCATTTGATTATTCTAAATCCAGGCGGAGGGAGGCCGAACTGACCAGCCCCCTCATCACCCAGAAAAGCTCCACCGGGCAGGACTTGGCAGACACAATGAGGGCAGCAAAGAAATGGTGGTGGTGGTGGTGGGGCTGGGTGGTTTTTGGCCTGGCCAGTGGAACGGCTGTCTGTTTGAACTGTGGTTGGGGCTGGTAGATGGAGACTGGGGGCTGTGGTCTCCCTGGGCACCGCCTGTTTGAATCTCTCCCCACTCACTCCTTGCGTGTAGGCGCTCTGTGGATGAATCACTCAGTGGACACAAACCTGCCCCTCAGCAATGCTAATTAAAAATGGCATTTCTGTACGCATTTGCAACACTAAAAATGTCTGCTGTGGTTCATACTCACCTACTATATAGCAAGGATATTCAGGGGAATAAGTTAAGTGTCTTAACTTGTTTAGAAATATTCCAGGGAGTGCCATCAGTTTCATCAGCCAGCAGGTTTGCCTTGCAGCAGTTGCCAGTTTCACCAGCGGGTTTGTTTTGAAGCTGGGAGCAGTAACCTTGTCAATTTCATCTACTGGAAGTTTGCTTGGCAGCCTAAGTAGCCAGCCAATGAGTTTCCCTTTCACCCCAAATGCTGTCAGTTTTACCAGTGGTTGTTTTTTTTCCGCACCCAAGAGCAGCCTCATCAATTTCACCAGGGCAGAAGGGGAGATTGCTTTGCAGACCTCTCCTCATCAGCATGTTTCCCTTGTAGCCCTGAGCTTTGTCAGTTTTACCTGCTGGAACAGACCATTAGTGAGTCAAACAGTGGGGGAAGCCGCTTTTCTCACTTGTGCTTATTTCACGTGAGGGTACTTCAAGATGTCAGCATTCAAAAACAAAACCACTGATTTTAAGAAACTAAAAACAGGGTGGGAAAGGATGTCCAATTTCAACTCCAAAACACCATTAGGTTCCTTAGTATGGTTCACAGAACCAAGATTCCGTTGATGACAAAGTTGCATCACTCAGAAAATGTGCTTTTGCCTCCAGAATTAAAACTACTATAATTTTGCACTGCAAAATTGAAACTGCTATAGTATAACTCAACTGATTTGCCTGAAATTGGACAGATTCCATGCCCCACCAAAATAATCCTCTCTACCAAATCAAAAATTGATTGGACATACCATTCTAATTTTATAATGAATAGAATTTTCATGATTTTAACACTGTGATGCAGCCATCTTAGCCTTAGACAGGGACCGTGTGCACTGTGTTTCCTCCATTGCTGCCATTGGGGGAAATTCACAGGTCCCTGACTGTACAGTCACAAGCCTGCCTCTATATTAAGACAAATTTTCTTGTAGATTGGAGGAGGTACTGCTATCCCTGCAGCCTCCCTGTTGTCAGGCTTGGCTGTGCTTCTAATATCACCTTGCATAGTCCCTCCCTAGATAGGGACAAAGCAGACATGCTTAAGCCTGGGGAAAAAATACTGGAACCAGAGACCGCCTCACACAGGGAGGGTTGTCCCTGCCCTTGGGGCCAAGAGGAGAGCAGCTACGCCAGTCCAGGCCCTACTTTCCATATTTCAAGCATCAAGACTGCCCTTGATGTCTATTTGGAAGCTGCAGTTGGTGCAGAACACAGCAGCCCACCATCTTCTGTTGGGGACAGGTTGCCGGGAGCACTTTCACCAGGTGCTCCAGAGTCTGCACTGGCTGCCAATAATTTTCTGGAAATGACCTGGTTCTGACCTATAAAGTCCTAAACGGCTTGGGCCCCAGGTTTCTGAAAGATCACCTCCTCCCTCATGCCCTGTTATGGCCTCTGAGGTCAGCTGGGAGCACCCTCTTGCAGGTACCATCTACCCATGAAGTTTCTACAGCTAGGGCACACAGAGACCCGTTCTTGGTGGCTGCCCCACCATTATGGAACTCCCTCCCCTTGGTGGTTTGTCTAAGCCTGAGCCTGCTCATCTTCAGGAAAAGGTGCAAGACCTTTTAAAACTGGCCAGTAAGTTACCCTGAGCCTTTTTGGGAAGGGCAGCATATAAATACAGACAAACAAACAAAGGAACGAGCTCCTCCACCTGGCAAATAAGCTCAGCGCCTTACACAGGTGTCTGAGGCTTAAACACTAGTCTTTTTTCCTGTCTCTCTTTTTAAAGGAGTGACTTTGAGGGATTCTGTTTCCTAAGAGGGGATGTTCTCATAAATAGGGACAGTTGAGAGGTATGGCCCAGGTGGACCTGTAGGCCCTACCCAGGAAAAGGAGAATCACCATGCGAACTTGGGGGCAGTGGCTGCAGAAAACTCCCTCACAGTCAGGAGAACGGGGTTTGATTGGCACAATCCTGCCCCTTTGAGACAATGCGTCAGGTTCAAAGCGCACGCGTACTGCAGTCTAGCGAGTTGCAGTCACGCCTTCCCTTCTAGCAGACCCACTTTGTTCTTCTTTGAGTGGCTCCTCCCATTCTCACAAATGGGTTTGCGCTTGCGCACCCTTCTCCTATCGGCAGTTACCAAGCTTATTAGCTGAAAAAACATGTGACGTTCACGCGCCCCCACCCTATATAAGGCACCTTCCCGCCCAAGCCCACAGTTCCTTCTAACCACTTCGCGGCTTATCGGTTGTTAGTAAGTTCATTATGTCTACCGTTAGACACTCTTTCAAAAAATGTGTTTCCTGCGGACGCAAAATGAACACAAAGGATCCCCATGGACAATGTCTTGTTTGCCTGGGGACCGGGCACAATTACCTTGAATGCCCAGAATGCTTGCTCCTCAAGCCTAAAGCCCGTAAAGAACGGGCCATCAGACTTCCCGCCCTCCTCAAGGAGATGGAGGACAAAGTAAGTCCACCAGACGCAGGTCCCATTCCCCCTCCCCAGAAGTTCCTATTGTGGAAGCGGAGGAAACTGTGGCAGTGGCAAGTACTGCCTTGGCAGCATCTATCCAGAGCCCTAGACTGCCGTCCACCTCCAGACCTAGATCTCCCTCACCTAAGAGGAGCTCAATGAATATCAGGTTAGAGCCTGCCAATATGGCGGATCGCTCTATATCCTCGTTTTTATCCTCGGATGAAGAAGCCTTTCTGGCGATGGCTTCGGCCTCCCAGGCTTCACCCATCTACATAGCCTCTCCTATTTACACCGCTATGGAGGATGTGGAGCCCAGATTCCAGGGATCACCTTACCAGCCCCCTACCCTTCAGTGGCTGGCTGAGTCTCGACCAGAACTCCCTCGACCTCGAGAGCAGCGAGACAGCACTGGGGAGGAGAATCCTACTCTCCAATTCTTAAAGCAACAGGAGGAGAGAGGAAAAAGGACAACAGCCTCCTAGTTTCCTGCCTGCAACAGCTTATTAGGGCTACGGCTGACAAATCATCCCAGAGATCGGGTATGTCTGAGTCCAAATCTCCCTCACCTCCACCTAGAGGTAGAGATCCTCGATGTCGTAGCATCACGACATCGACAGGGATGCCATCGACGTCGACAAGGCACCTCTCGACGTCGAGGGAACAACAGATCGACCTCCAGACACTTCGTCGACGTCGACGCCTCTCGACGTCGACAGAGCATCAGATGGAGATCAAGACACCTTGTCGACGTCGACACTCCTCGACATCGACAGAGAGGCGTTCCGACTATGAGTCAGCTCATCGACGTCGACGCCGCTCGACGTCGAGGGAGCCTGTATCTGCACAGCCTTCTACCTCGAAACAGTCTCTATCGGCGCAACTCACTGACGCCGCTGCCCTTGACTGCGCAGAACTCTTTAAAAAGAGAATGCTTAAGCAAAAGAAGAAGATTGCTCAACGCAAATTATATAGGGCAGCCTTGCTGAAAGCAAGACCTTCCCGTCCTACCCCTCCCGAACTGGAGGAGGTGGAAAGCACTCACACTATACCGGACGTCGATATTAGTCTCGACGTAGAGGAATCGGAGGACTCCGAGGACCCAGAGTCTTTGTCCCCGCCACCTTCGGATGACATCCAGACACCTACGACGTCAGTGGCATCACAGGAACATCGAGTGTTCCAACACCTACTTAAGAGGTTCTCGGAGGCACTCAACATTACTACAGTGCCTATATCAGAACAGGAAGTCGATCCAGCCTACTCACTGGTTGACAAGCCGGTGCAGGTGAAACTAATGCTTCCGCTGTTCAAAAAACATGCAGCAGAGGCGGAAAAGTTGTGGGCTACCCCAGCTGCTATCCAGCCAGTTTCAGCGGCTAGTAGCTCTTTCTACATGTTTCCACCAGAAGAGGGCTCAATATTTTTTAAACACCCTCTGCCTAACTCTCTAATTGTTTCAGCATCAGCTGAGAAATTTCAGAAGACGACACAACAAACTTCACCGGCAGATAGAGACAGCCGACAAATTGACGTCTTCAGGAGGAAGACGTTTGCGTCCGCTACTATGCTCATGCGGACAGCGAACTACTCAGCGGGCATGGCGACCGTCCAGCACTATCTGTGGCGACAAGTGCAAAAGGTGATTCCTACCCTACCTAAGGACTCACAAAAGACCCTCCAGTCCTTGGTTGCAGAGGGTACAGCTACTGCATGCTGCCAGCTTCACACTTCTCACCATTCTTCCGAAACAGCTGCTAGAGCAGTGGCCAATGCAGTTGTGACTAGAAGATTTGCTTGGCTTAGGGGGACGAAGCTCGAATACCATCATCGAGCCCGCATAGAGAGCCTACCCTTTGACCAATCCGGTCTTTTTGCCAAAGACACGGATGAGGTTCTCGATAGAATCCAAAAATCAAAGACAACGGCCCAGAAAATGAAGATTTCCCAATGGGACCAATCTTCTACTTCATCCTCCCACTGACCTTATCAACATCAGGTGCCTTACCAATGACAACAAAGGCCATATTATCCTTCCACACAGTCTTATAACAAGAGGTATTATGCTTCCACCTCCTCTTTTAGTCATGGAGGGAAGCCCAAGTACCCCTACTCTTCCTTTAGGCAAAGACCAATTCTCCCAATTTTGAATACGCCTTGTTCAATGCCTTACACTTCTGGGAAACTATCACCTCCAACTCTTGGGTGTTGTCAGTTGTCTGTTGGGGCTACAAAGTTCAGTTCCTCACTTTGCCTCCTTGTTGCAGACCTTCTGCTAATGTTTACCTTTCTGCTTCACACGCAGATATCCTAAATAAAGAAATTGTTGCATTATACCACAAGGGTGTTATACAAATTGTTCTCCCGAAGGACATAAAGAATGGATGTTATTCCAACTACTTTGTCATAGATAAGAAAGATGGCGGTCACAGATCCATCCTTGACCTCAGATTTGTTAACCTATTTGTAAAGTACCTTAAGTTTAAGATGGTTATTCTGAGTTCATTAAAATCGCACCTACATTGTGGCCAGTGGTATGCAGTCATAGATTTAAAGGATTCATACTTCCACGTCAGGTTGCATCTGCACCCAGGCCATTTTTCAGGTTTTGCCATAACTCTATACATTACCAGTTTTCCTCTCTCCCTTTCGGACTCTCGTCTGCTCCTAGGGTGTTCACTAAAATGATGGCTCCAGTGATTGCTTTCATCAGGAAGCAAGGTATAGCCATTTATCCATATCTTGACGATTGGTTATTGGTCGCGGATGGTCCCGAGACCCTGACTAAGGCAGTCTCTATAACCTTAAAACTCTGCCACGATTTGGGCATTTCTATTAATATGCAGAAATCCCAATTAACGCCCTCACTGAGGATTCCTTATAGTGGAGCCATACTAGATTCCACAAAAGGAAAATTTTTGCTCCCATAGACAGGTTTGTAGATATCTCTAACATGGTGAACCTACTGTCTAGGCAGAAGAAACAGCCTGTCAAACGCTTTCAGCATCTGCTGGGCCTCATGGCGTCTACCACCGCCACCACCCCATTTGCACGTCTCTTCATGAGGCTGTTTCAACTGTGGTTTTTAAGTACATTTGACCCTCTGTCAGATCCTTCCAACAAAAGGGTCAGCATCCCTAAACATATTTTAGATTCTCTGGTGGTGTGGAATAATAAAGAGTTTGTCTTAGCAGGTATGCCATTCACCTGTCCTGTGTCTGACTGTGTTTTAACCACAGATGCTTCCTTGACAGGCTGGGGAGCGCATCTCGACCACAGAGACATTGCTGGAACATGGAACAAAAGCCAAAAGGACCTCCACATCAATATGTTGGAGACCATGGCTATTCAAAAAGCACTAGACTATTTCCAGCAGCATCTCCATGGGCGTGTAGTGACAGTGGCTTGCGACAACTTGACAGCAGTATGGTACCTGAACAAACAGGGAGGTACCAGGTCACCAGACCTCTGTCAGATATCAACGCAAATATGGCACTGGGCAATAGTCCACGAGATTCATCTCCTGGCTACACATGTGGCAGGAAAGGACAACTCCAGAGCGGACATCCTGAGCAGGCTCAGCCAGGAACACCACGAGTGGCAACTATCCGCTCCGGCATTTCAGAGATTGACTCGCCACTGGGGTTATCCACTGATAGACCTTTTTGCCACAGCAGTCTCCTCCAAGTGCCCAAAATTTGCATCTCGAGTGGGCCACGACCCTCTATCCCTGGGGGATGCATTCTCCCTAAGCTGGAAACCTCAACTTTGTTATGCCTTTCCACCAGTGCCCTTAATAGCCAAAGTGATAGACAAGATCACGAGACAGGGGGCCAATCTGACATTAGTAGCCCCATACTGGCCACGTCAAATGTGGTTCCCAGACCTTCTGAGAATGTCATCAGAATCCCTACCCTTAGGGAATGCTCCCAATCTCCTGTTGCTCAACCAACACCAGATCTCCCATCCAACTATCTGTCAGTAAACGCTACCGCTGGCATCAAAGCCATGGTGCGGGCAGCGTCCGGCAGTTATCACCCTGGGCGCAGAATCCATCCCCCACACCAGCAAGAGCCGTGAGATTGCCCCAACAGCAATCAACGGTGCAGCCACAGCCGGGAAGGAAAGGGGCGGAGCCCATAATGGAGCCACGACGCTCTGCACGCATCCGCGCGGCAAAGGGGGTGGAGCCAAGCAGTTAAGAGGGCACGGGACCAGCTCAGCGTTGCCGGAGATCAGCTCGCTGTGAGACTGGCCCCGTTGCTGCTTGGATATTATTGCTTGTGTTACTGAGGATTTAGCCTACTGGTGAACGTGAAGTGTGGATTTGGAGTAACTGTGACTGCGTGCGTGAGTGAGTGAACGGTGAGTGTGTGTATTGTTCTGTGGTGGGGGTGTGGGTATGGGACTTAGGGCACTAATGCTTCCCCTCTTGTCGGGCCCTTCCTTCCCCCCTGATCCGGAGTGTGCACTAATTCCTTCCCTGTGTCCCGAGGTATTCTCCCCTCCTAGCCCTCACAATCCTCCACCGTTCTCCCTACCTTTTAGGCACGTGCAGTTAACTGGGTGGTTGAGGGCACGAAAGAGGGTGTGGTTGTGCGGGGGCTGCCTCAGGGCGTTCTACCTCCCCCCCTATGATGATCTGGCCGTTGCTCCGCTTGGAGTATTAAAGCCACACAAGATCCTGAGGGGTCGTTTTTCTTTACCGTGTGAGAGCAACCCCTGGAGTGCTAGGGCAAGAGTGCGAGAGCCCAGAGGTAAACCCCGCCATATAGAGCTAGTTCCATATTTCTCCCTTCCTAGTTCCCCGTCCCTGACAGTATCTCTGGCCTTTAATATGGAGCTTGCTGAGAAGTTAGAGGAATTAACACGGTCCATGCAATCCCTTGCTATTGAAGTTCGGGATATTAAAGAAACCCAAAGGCAGGGGGCAGCAGGGGGACTCGAAGCCTCTATCGTTAGCCCTATGGAGGATGAGGAACTTGAATCCTTAGAGGAATTAAAGAGTGGGGAAAAAGAACCCAAACACCCCCCCATTGCCAGGTTTAGTGGGGATAAGAAAAAATGTCAAGGGTTTGTAGCCCTTTGCAAGCTGGCCTTCCAACTCCAGCCACGCACCTACCGGTCAGATGCAACCAAGGTGGCATTTATAATTGGGCATCTGGAGGGTCTCGTCCTTGAGTGGGAAACCCCCCTCCTCATAAAGGATAGCCCCTTGCTTAAAGATTATAAAAAATTCTTAAGGGAATTTCAATTCCTGTTTGACTATCCCCACCGGGCTAAAGATGCAGAGAGTGCTATTCTAGTCCTCCGCCAAGGAAAGGACCCCCTTCTTGAGTATATTACCCATTTCCAGCATTTAGCAGTAGAAGTAGACTGGCCAGACAATGTTCTTAAGGTGCTTTTCTGTAAAGGTCTTAGTGATGAACTTAAGGATCAGCTTGCGCTTACAGCGTTACCCGCTACTTGGGCAGAATTAGTTAACCTCACATGCCAGATAGATGAGCGATTAACGGAACGAAGGAGGGAGCGCAAGCAGGAGGGGAACCGCCCATGGCCCCCGCATGTACCAATTGTCCCCTTAGGTCGCATGGACACCCTAAGGGGAACGAGCCAGAGCCAATGCAGATTGGGGCTTCTAGGGGCCCGTTGACAACGCAAGAGAAGGAGCGAAGGAGAACATAACGCTTGTGTTTCTATTGCGGGGCTTTAGGTCATTTTGCAAGACAATGCCCCCAGTTACCTCCCTCCCAAAAAGTGCAGGGAAACGGGAGGGGCCGGGATGGCCAGGGGACGTCCCGATAGCGGTCCAACATGTCCCTGGGGTGATCGGAGACAAAACGACTACCAGTAACGAGGGTAAACATTTCCGAGTTCCCGTTACCATAGAAGTGTCAAGGTCGCATTCCCTTGTTTGTCTCGCCCTTGTGGATTCAGGAGCGTCAGGGAATTTTATTGATGGAGGATTTGTACAGAAATACGAGATCCCCACAGTGACTACAACCCAGCCAAAGACTGTGTATGCTATCGACGGGTCCCCTCTATGTTCAGGTCCGGTGGTTTTTTCCACTCCCCCCTTAAAGTGTACCATGGGGAGGCACCAAGAAACATTGTGTTTTGATGTCATTCAGACCCCCGTTTTTCCCCTCGTTCTGGGGATTCCGTGGCTTTGTGTCCATAACCCGGTCATCGATTGGTCCCAGATGATACTTACCTTTCACTCCTCCTTGTGCGAGTCCCAACACATAGTAGCTTCACCCTTTACTAAGCCCCCTATCCTTGCCAATGTCACTGTGTCGCCACCCCTGGCCTTCCCTCCGGAGTATCAGGATCTAGAGGAGGTATTAAAAATGCAAGAGGCTCTAGAACTCCCCCCACATAGAGCATATGACTGCTCCATTGATTTATTACCCGGTACCATGCCTCCCTATGGCAGAATTTATGCCTTGTCCAAACCCGAACTGTGCACCTTGAAGGACTATATAACTGATAATCCTGACAAAGGTTTCATCCGACCCTCCTCGTCCCCAGCCGGGGCACCCTTGTTCTTTGTGCCCAAAAAGGATGGGGGTTTACGTCCATGTATTGACTACAGAGGCTTGAATGCAATCACTGTTAAAAACCGTTATCCGTTACCCCTCATTACAGAACTATTAGATAGGCTTCAAGGGGCCTCGATATTCACCAAACTTGATCTCCGAGGAGCATATAACTTTCTTAGGGTTAAGGCCGGGGATGAGTGGAAAACCGCCTTTCGGACTAGGTACAGCCTCTTTGAGTACTTAGTGATGCCATATGGCTTAGCCAACGCCCCGGCAGCCTTTCAACATCTTATAAACGACATCTTTCACGATATTTTAGATTTCTATGTAGTAGCATATTTAGCCGACATCCTAATCTACTCCCAGGGATATAAAGAACATGTGCAACATGTTCGGTCTGTTTTAAAACGTCTGCAAGAAAATCGGCTGTATTGTAAAATGGAAAAATGCGTATTTCATCAAACCACTGTTCCTTTTTTAGGATTTATTGTTTCCCCACAAGGCATAAAAATGGATCCTGCTAAAGTCCATGCCATTAGAATATGGTCACCTCCAACGGCGGTAAAACCCCTCCAAAGATTTTTGGGAAGTGCCAATTATTATAGGCAATATATTCCTAACTATGCCTACCTAACAGCCCCCCCTCACGCGTTTACTCAAAAAGGGACAACCTTACGTATGGGCGACGGAACAACAACGAGCATTTACCAACCTGAAACAAACCTTCATGCAAGCCCCTATTTTGCAACACCCTAACTTTTCTGCTCCCTTTATCGTTGAGACTGATGCTTCAAACGTCGCAATTGGGGCGGTGCTGTTACAACATAAGCCAGAGGAAGTCTTACCACTGCCATGTGCCTTTTTTTCTCGACAGTTGACACCAGCCGAAAAGAATTACACCATATTGGATAGGGAACTTTTAGCCATAAAAGCAGCCTTCGACGCATGGCGACATTATCTAGAGGGGGCATCACACCCCATTCAGGTGATAACCGACCATAAAAATCTAGTATTCCTGCAAACGGCCCGTATTGCAAATGCCCGACATGCCAGGTGGGCCCTCTTCTTCTCTCGATTCTCGTTCCAGATCATATACCGAGCAGGCAAGAACAACACCTTAGCCGATGCCTTATCTCGAAGCTATGAGCCTATGGAGGAACCGGCGCGTAAGGGGGATCTTCTATTAAGCAAAGAGGCCTTCGCAACTGCAAGTATGACTCTCCCCTACTTTAAATGACTAGCTGCGCAAGATCCAGGAATTAGAGAGATGACAGGAGAGGAGGACCACGCAAAATTGAAAACCCATGGACAAGCCGTCGTAGTGCCTCAAGCCGCCCGCACTGCCATTCTTTGGGCCCATCATGATGCCCCACTGGCAGGACAACCCGGGCAACGGCGAACCTTACAGCTAATACAACGGCATTTCTGGTGGCCTTCAATCACCCAGGATACGCGAGTTTATGTACAAGGCTGCAAAACTTGCTGTCGTACCAAGGTACCTAGACGGGCCCCCACAGGACTCCTTCAGAGTACGCCCTTACCCCAAGGACCCTGGCAAAGAATCAATCTAGATTTTATTGTCGAGTTACCCCCATCACAAGGGTATACAACAATCCTCGTTGTAGTGGACCAGTTTACAAAAATGGACCATTTCATCCCATGCAAAGGGCTACCTACAGCCCCACAAATGGCACAGCTGTTATTGCAACACGTTTCTGCCTCAACCTATCATTTCAGACCGAGGTTCACAATTTACTGCCCGTTTTTGGCGTGCCTTATTTACATCCCTCGATGTCCACCTTGCCCCTACAACCGCCTACCATCCCCAAGCCAACGGGCAGGTCGAACGGGTAAACCAGGCATTGGAACAATATTTACGCTGCTATACAGACTACCTACAGGACGATTGGGTGACTCAGTTACCTCTTGCAGAGTTTGCCTTTAACAACGCCCCTAATGCCTCTATTGGGATGTCACCCTTTTTTTGTCACTTTCGGCTTTCATCCCCGACTAATCTTTCCCAAACTACCCTCCACCATAGTCCCCGCGGCAGGTGCCCTACTTCATCAACTTCATACCAATCACGCCCTAGCTCGTACGATGCTTCTAAAGGCACGACAACAGTACAAACACTTTGCTGATCGTCATCGCTCACCAGCTCCCCAATTCGCAGTTGGCGACCTTGTGTGGGTTGATCGTCGCCACTACCCGACCTCCCGTCCGTCAGCTAAACTTGATGATAAGTACATTGGACCATTTCCAATTTCTCAACAAGTAAACCCCGTTATTTATAAAGTTGTATTGCCTTCCCACCTGCATTGCCATCCCGTCTTCCATGTCTCCTTATTAAAACCCTACCATCCTCCTCTTTTTGCAGATCCAACTCCACCACCTCCTGTTCCTGCTATCCCTGATATTCCTGAATATGAAGTTCAACTTATCCTTGATTCCAAGAAAATACGGGGACTCGTTCACTATCTGGTGGACTGGAAAGGTTATGATAAGTCAGAACGCTCATGGGAACCTGCTAGTCACATTCATGCTCCGCATCTCCTTCGTTTCTTCCATGCTCGTTTCCCCCTTAAGCCTGGACGGTACCCCCTGGGGAGGGGGGGGGCCTTGGGGGGGGTGCTGTCAGTAAACGCTACCGCCGGCATCAAAGCATGGTGCGGGCAGCGCCCGGCAGCTATCACCCCGGGCGCAGGATCCATCCCCCACACCAGCAAGAGCCGTGAGATTGCCCCAACAGCAATCAACGGCACAGCCACAGCCGGGAGGGAAAGGGGCGGAGCCCATAATGGAGCCACGACACTCTGCACGCATCCGCGCGGCAAAGGGGGTGGAGCCAAGCAGTTAAGAGGGCACGGGACCAGCTCAGCGTTGCCAGAGATCAGCTCGCTGTGAGACTGGCCCCCTTGCTGCTTGGATATTATTGCTTGTGTTACTGAGGATTTAGCCTACTGGTGAACGTGAAGTGTGGATTTGGAGCGACTGTGACTGCGTGCGTGAGTGAGTGAACGGTGAGTGTGTGTATTGTTCTGTGGTGGGGGTGTGGGTATGGGACTTAGGGCACTAACGCTTCACCTCTTGTCGGGCCCTTCCTTCCCCCCTGATCCGGATTGTGCACTAATTCCTTCCCTGTGTCCCAAGGTATTCTCCCCTCCTAGCCCTCACAATCCTCCACCGTTCTCCCTACCTTTTAGGCACGTGCAGTTAACTGGGTGGTTGAGGGCACGAAAGAGGGTGTGGTTGTGCAGGGGCTGCCTCAGGGCATTCTACCTCCCCCCCTATGATGATCTGGCCGTTGCTCCGCTTGGAGTATTAAAGCCACACAAGATCCTGAGAGGTCGTTTTTCTTTACCATGTGAGAGCAGCCCCTGGAGTGCTAGGGCAAGAGTGCGAGAGCCCAGAGGTAAACCCCGCCATATAGAGCTAGGTCCATATTTCTCCCTTCCTAATTCCCTGTCCCTGACACTATCCCACACCTCAATCTATATGCTTGGAGGATCTACAGAGAATAGACCCAACAGATAAACTAGCCTTGGTCCTTCAGAACGACATAAAACCTTCCACAGGTCGGTCTTACTCTGCTAAGTGGAAGAGATTTTCATGTTGGCTTGTAGAAAACTCCCTTTCTACTTCCCAATTGTCTGTGCAAATAATCTTGCAATATCTGTTACAGCTAGCAGAAAAAGGCCTCTGCCTCTCCTCTCTCAAGGTACACCTCTCAGCTATCTCTAGGCAGATAAGGATAGCAGGCTCAGATTCATTGTTTTCTCACCCGTTGGTGAAATCCTTTTTCAAGGGTGTCAATAACCTCCGCCCCCCATAAGCAACCAATACCCTGTTGGGACCTTCCACTAGTGTTGGAGTCCTTGATGTCCCCTCCTTATGAACCTATTGACCTTGCCAGTTTATGGGACTTAACTATCAAAACATGCTTCCTAGTGGCTGTAACCTCCTTACGCAGAGTGAGTGAACTAGCAGCCATCTTCATCCACGAACCATACCTCCAATCTTTCCCAGATAGATTGGAAATATCAGCACATCCTTCGTTTATTCCTAAACAAGTTTCTAGGTTTCACTTGTCACAGAGAATTATTCTTCCCCAATTTTGTCCACCCCCACATGATAATGAGACACTAGCAGCAGCTCATACTTTGGATGTCAAGAGAGCTGTTCTCTCTTATCTGAGTAGAACTGCCAGCATCAGACTATCTGATAATTTGTTTGTATCCCCTGCCTCTCTCTCTCTCTGGGAAGAAAAGTTTCCTCCCAGATCATTTCCAAATGGTTGGTACACACGATTAGTTCTGCTTACCAATTGAAGGGCCTGTCGCCACCCCCTAACATCAGAGCTCATTCCATTAGAGCCACAGGAGCTTCCACAGTGGCGTTTGCAAATATCTCCCCTCAGGAGATTTGTAGGGCAGCCAGTGGAGCTCACCCAGTGCCTTTATTAAACACTACTCAATACACCTTGCCTCTCAGGCACACACCGCTTTGGGGCAGGCCATTCTATCTACTGGAATCCATCAGTAAACTTCAGCTTCAGTGGGCACTGGGTGATAGAAAGTTGATGTGTATCTAAAGTCTAGTTGTTAGTGTATCTACTATTAAACATGTTTTACCTTATGCACATGGATACTTTATTGCATATAAAAAATTTCCCCACCGCCTCTAGCTAGGCTTGGTACGCTCCCATTTGTGAGAATGGGAGGAACCACTCAAAGACAAACAGAAGGTTGCTACCTTGTAAACAAGGATCTTCGAGATAGCTCCAACCATTCTCACAATGCCCACCCTTCTATCCCCACGTGAAATTTTCTCATGCAGTCTCAGGGTTTGAAGGAACTGTGGGCTTAGGCGGGAAGGTGCCTTATATAGGGTGGGGGGCGCGTGAACGTCACGTGTTTTTTCAGCTAATGAGCTTGGTAACTGCCGATAGGAGAAGGACGCGCAAGTGCAAACCCATTTGTGAGAATGGTTGGAGCCATCTCGAAGAACCTTGTTTACAAGGTAGCAACCTTCTGTTCCCTTTACCAAGATGGCGGCCGTTCTTCCTCTGGGAGTGTTTGTTGTACGTGGTGCGTCACACCATCTTCCCCTTCCGTTTATTCTGCGTTGGTCCGATAGTCATACGCTGGCCACACCCTCGTTCTGGTCCTTACGTTGCTTCCGGTGGGGCGGGACGGCGGCAACAGCAGTGACTTCCCCTTCCCGTTACGCTGAGCGTTGGAGGAAGCGAAGTGGTGTGGGGGAAGAAGGATGGATGCAGTGCTGGCTGTGACTGCAGGGTGCTGTGGCCGAGCTGGACAGAGAACCGAGATACAGGCACAGGCCTCTCCTTAGGGAGACAGCTACCCTTTCCCCCCGGACGAACGCAGGCCTCCCCCCTCCCGGAAGATAGATACACCCCCGTATCAAGGAAGGGCACAGGCCTCTTCTCTCCTCCCCCCCCCCCCTCCCTTCCGAGACACGGTTTCCCTTGCCTAGAGAGACAGATTCACACTCTCGGGGAGTAGCACAGGTTTTTGGTCCCTTCATTGCATCCCCCTTACTCTTTAGCACAGAGATCCCTCCCTGAAGAAAGCTATAAGAATCCCCTCCTCCCTACATCACAACCCCCCACCACCAATACCTTGGCCGCAGACCACCCCCTCAGTTCTGAATACACGGACCCCTCCTTCTCCCTTACAGGAGCACAGACTTATGGTTTGGTTTCTTCTGTGAGAGGAAGGAGAAAGCTCTTTTAGCTCTCGCTATTTTAACAGAATTTTTTAGCTTTTTTTGCCTGGGGTGGATGGATTTCTATTTTTGTCGTTTGAATGCCTCTTATAGCTATTGGCTGGGGCTGATGGACTCATAAGGTGGGAGGCCTTGTGTGGTCCTTAGTCATTTTTGAAGGGTCTTGAGGGTTTAATTTAGATGAGTAGGGAGTGCCTGATGAAGATGCCTCTGACCATGACATGAACTGAGTGAAAAGCCAAATCTAAGAGCCAAATCACCCCGAATGCCTCCCACGCCATCATGGTGAGTTTGAGCATCATTGACCTGTATAACAATGCAGGCAAAGTGATAGCGTGATGCATGGATGTGGTGGGTAATGTGTGCATTTCTGTGTGCTTTGTGTGGATGCTTGGGTGCATGGATGGGAGTGTGTACTTGTTGAGAGATGCTGTTTCTCTACATGAGTAAGCCTTTTGTTGCTGTCCTCTTTCAAAGGGTGTTAACATGCTCTTTTAGTAAGGGTGTTCTTGGGAGGTATAGTAGATGTGTTAAAGTCAATGTGTTCATTTACAGGAGGTGTTTGTACAAGGGAGTAATAACTTTGAAACAAAGAATCTTAGACTCAGAGAGCATTGTACTAGGGATGCTCATTTGTTCCTGGTTAGATAATAGGTAGCTAGTCACTATTAAGGATATTTGGTAATAGGTGTTGTCCATAGGATATGCTCGTTTCTAAAGTGCATCTGATTCTGTCTGGGTAGAAGCAAGCTGCATAACAAAATAAATAACTTCTAAAAATGAAGCAAAACATAATTCCCAAGTGTGTGGATTCTTGTGCCTTCAGAGAGCCTGCTGGGGCAGAATAGGGGCTTAAACTTGTAGGTTTGTCTTTCTCGTAAGCAGTTGTCAGAGGCTGGAAATACAGATTCTTCTTTAAACTGCGACTATAAAATGGTTCTTCTCAGCCAGCTAATCATGGGGGGTGTCCAGAATCATATCGGCTGCTTTTATGATAAACAGTAAGTCTATATGAGTCTTTGTTCTTTTAGCCCTACAGAACCAATATAGCTGTGGAAGTGTTGTCTGCATTTTCTGCCTGTGATACTCTTGCATGCTACGCTAAGCCTCAGGGCTTTTGATAGGTTTGGTTCAGGAGCCATACTGGCCCATCCCTTTGAACTTGGATGGGGGTCAGACTTCCCTGTGGGTGATAGGTTCTGACCACACAGAATGTCTTGGTGTCATGGTGCTTTGCAGAGGTGGGGCCATGTCAAGGAAAAAAGGGGTGTGGGAAGAGCCATAACTCCTCCCCCCCCCCCTTTTTTTTTTCCTGGTGTCTTCCCCACACCCATAAAGCACTATGATGACATGGTATTCAGTGGGGCAGGGACACTCCATTACATATTGGAGCTAACCATGGATTGGGCTTGTATTGGTACTGACACTTTTGTGCTCAGAGGCCAAGCTCAGGCTTCATTTTGGTGCCTGTGCAGAGCTCTAGCCTGAGAGTGCTCATTATAATACCAAAATATTAACCACATTCCATTTGTAAGACTACCAGATTTTAACCCCTTTGTCTTCAAATCTGGAACTTTTTTCTACAACTGCAATTCTTTCCGTGGGACTGTCCCAATGTAACTTGAGATCATAGATAGAGCTGAAGCAAATGAGTGCTTCCATGTTCGTAAATGCTCTTCAAATGTTCAAATAGCCCACTAATAGTGAGTTCAATAATTAGTGTATTTAATAATTATTAGCTCAATAATAGTGAGCTCAGTAATTATCAATAATCACAGCTGGATTAGAACCTGGGACCTCAGCTGGCCCAAGCAGCAAAGTTTCCTCTGTGCCACCTGGATTACTCACAGCCCTACCATTGTTTGTTCATTTGTTTTTGGTTATTTCATTTCAGCACTATTAACGATATTGCACACCACTTTGGTGCCCAATAGCACTGATGAGGTAAAATCAAAATAACTTAACCTAGATAGCCAAAATAGGTATTCGTTTTGAGAAACAAAGCAGAAACTGAATAGCAGTTCGTATCCACTTCGTTGGGTATGATGTTTACCACGGATCTGTTGCAGCTCTAATCACAATGAGCTTGCAGGGTTGGCAGTTAAGAAAATGAATTCAGGTTCTTGTGTCCATTATCATTGTATCTGAGTGCTTTTTGATAGCGAAATAAGCAATATGACTAATTCATTATGAGTGATTCCTTCCCCCCCACCCTTCTCTCCCTGGAGCATGTGGATTTTTAAAAAGCGTGTAGTATGCCATGTCTAAACAAAGGTAAGGTCAAAGAAATGCACTGTGCAGTTGAAAGATTAAATCGTGAGACTTGAGCTTGTTCTGAGAGCCATTATTGTGCAGTTCTAGACCAGTCCTTAAGAAAATTGTATCATACAGAAGGAACGTTATCCTTGTAACGAAAATTCCAGTGAGCTAGAGAAATGGAGCTGTTGATCATAATTGTCGTAGTGAAACTTTAGACAACTACAGGTATCCTGGGCCCATAGTATTGAATCCTTGAAAATAAGGAATCCAGAGATAGTGTGGTTGACATGTTGGTCCCAAATAAAGACAGAGACCCTGAATTTGTTGAAAATTCAGTGAAACCGGTTGTATTGGGAAAGGGTAAGTGTGATGTACTTCCGGTGGTGTCAGTTGCTAAAGCAATGTGCAGCTGCATTCCATACTAATGTAACTTCTTCAGGGGAGGACTGATGCTTTTTATGCCCAAAAGACAGCACTGCTGGAGTCCTTGATAAGATGTAAGAAAGGATAAATTGTCATCTGTCAGGATGTTACATAATCCTCCTAGCCAGCTTTATATTGTTGGTGTGTAACATGGACTATAACTTGTGGGCACTTAGCATAAGTGTGGAGATTAGTTCCATGTCTTAAATGTGTATTGACTGATTAGTGCGGAGTGCATGTGGTCATCTTCTGGCTGTGGAAACTTCTCAAAGTGCTGATCTTGCTAGCTTTATGACCTGTCTTACTTAGGTATACTGTCACTTAGCTGTTCTTTTAGGAGCTGATTGCTGCCTGTTGGTGGGCTAATTAGGAGACAGTGGTTTTGACATGCGCATAGCTCTGCGTCCTGCATAGTGTTTATATTTTGATCCATGATGTTTGGCCACTTTTTCATGACCAGAAAAGAGAATTGATTGTGGGATTCGCAAGCGAGCAGTCCTCTGTCACTGTGTTCCCATCATGAAGAGCTTGGACAACGTTACTTCGTTTTCCTGGAGTTTTGTCGTGTTCTTCTGGTGGGATAGCAGTGTCTTGTAGGATTGATTCCCATTAGACGGTGTAGTGAGAAGGTGTCTGTGGGTGCAGCCAGAGGAACTGCGGCAGCCCAATCCCCATATGGCCTTTTGGTGGGGAGCTGCGCAAATGATTGTGGGGAAGCCGGGCAGGCTGGCTACTGCCCGAGCTGCCACCACAGCTGGGAAGGGCCGCATCACTGGCCACATGAGCAGGCACCCAGCCCAACCAAGATCTCGCCCCTGGCTGTGATGTGGGCAGGTGCAACATGATGGGCGACAGTGCTCCCCATGTGGCAGGGCAAGCGCAGCCTGGATGCACGAGTTGCCCTTCCTTCGACAGCCTTACCCCGTGTTGGGTAAGGCTGCTCCGCAACACATCGTCAGAATTTTTCCACGGATGTGTTGTGTGCAGCCAGTTGCTCACCCTGGGGTGGGGGAAATATGCCAGCCACACAATGCACTGCCGAGAGTGGGTAAGGCTACCCAAGGTGTAGTAGCCTCCCCACTTTCTCATGGGTTTCACCCTATGTGTAAACTTACACTTGATGTGGCATTAGTGAGGCATAGAAAACATGGTATCCACAGTGTCCTCTGCAGAGCTGCATTCTCAGATAACTAAGAGAATAGTGACAGTTGACTTCTTATTCCTGTCGCTTAATACAGGAACTGCGGTATCCTGCTCAGCAGACTTATCTACCATGGCTCAAACCATGATGGAGGGCACAACCTAGACTTGATACTTTGCAAAGTCGTGTCCAGCTGAGGTCTTCTGGGTGGTGAGGGGGCTGGTCAGTCTGGCCTCCCTCTGCTTGGAACTGGAATTTTCCTGTTCTCGCTGTGACATGTTTGTCAACTTTCTTAAAGACAAAATTGCTCAAATTCACCATGACTTTGATGCTGCACTAGTGGCAGTAGGAGAAGCAGAGGTGATAGAAACCCCGCCTTGTCCCCGCCTTATAGGATCAGTTTCAGTGGCTGTTGCCCGTTGATGCAGAGGATGTACTTGGGGCAGTTAGAGCCTCCTGTTGTGAACTGGACCTGTGCCCATCCTGGCTGGTTAAGTTGGGAGGGGGGAGCGAGTTTTTTTTAGCTCTGCCTGGTGTATTTTTATTGCTGATTTTATATTGTTTGTATTTTGTTTATTTATTGATATGTTGTTGTTTATGCCTGTATTATTTTTTTATATGGTTTTAATAAGTTGTGAGCCGCCCTGAGCTGCTATAGCAGGAGGGGGTGGCCAAGAAATCAAAATAAATAACAGATCTAGAATACAGATCTTCACATGGTGGGTACTTAACTTGTGGTATTCTGATGCATGTTGGGTAAAAATCGTAGCTAGTCTTAATGTCTGCATGCAAATAGCACATTTTAACTATGCATGCTGAGAGAAGTAATTTTGATTCCTGCTTCAGGATGTAAATCGATGATCTCGGGTGTCAAAAGTATTCCGCGCTCTTCCCCCAACATATGTATGTTTGTATTCTTGGCCAGGTGTATTAATAGCTTTGTTTTGATGTTTCTGAAGTATTCGATATTTGCTTCAGGATAGCCTGCATCGGTGTCAGATATTGTATCACATTGTCAAAATATAAAGATGTAGGTCAAATGGGATTGAATTGGACTGAAATGGAAGAAGCAAGTGTTTAGCTGCTTTCCCCAAATGAGTTGAATCAACTAAAGGGGTAAGGAAGGTGTGATAGAAATCACAAGGATTTCAGAATGGGGCCATGGCTCTAGGCTGTAGAGCTCTCCAGAGGCAAGGATGGTGGTAAGCAGATGGTGGGCAAATGTAAACATCAGTTGACGCAAGACACAAGGAGTAGTCTCAAATGTAGCCAGAACCAGGCTCAATGTGTCAGTGACTTTTTATAATTTTATATTTACATTTTATATTTACTTTGTTGGTAGTTCAAACTATGAGCAGTTGTGCAACTGCATTCTGAGAACACTGCAAGTCACGAGTGAGTTCCACCAAGAGCTCTGTAAAAGAATTACAAAAATCAAGCATGATAAGGATTACTGTTATTGAGAGACTGCTGTAGTATAAACAGTTTGGGTCCAAATTATATAGCTGGAAGGTAATTCTTTTATCGCAATATGTGGCTCTCAATATTATATGGTCGTTACCGATCTTTACTTGTGATGGCTTTAATACAGGGTTATGTGTGTGTAAAAAAAATAAAAATAAAAATAAAAAAAATCTTGTCATTAAATATAAACAAACTCTTCAAATCTGGATGAGGTGGCCTCCCCAGCCTATGGGTGGCAATATTGTTTGATTATTTTTGCAGAGTCTATTGTGTAATATTACTGTTCTGGTACTTAAAATGATTTCAGCAAGAATTGTAATGCATACGCTGAACAAAATGATAGGCTCTGTCCCTCTGTTTCCACACTTCATATTCTTGATCCAAAATTGTCCATTGCCACTTAATTATCTTCTATTAATGACTTAAGTTTGTAGTTGACACAAAACTGGGAGGAGTAGCTAACACTCCTGAAGACAGAACTAGAAGTAAAAAAAATCTTGATGGGTTGGAAATCTTTGAAATTAACAAAATGAAATTCAGCCAAGATAAATGTAAAGTTCTGCATTTGGGGAAGGAAAAACAAATGCACACACATAAGATGGAGGATACCCAACTTGGCAGCAGCATATATGAACAGAATTTAGGGATTGTGGTTGATCACAAGCTGAACATGAGTCAGCAATGTGATGTGGCTGCAAAAAAGGCCCATGCAGTTTTTGCCTGCATTAACAGAAGCATTGTTTCTAAGTCTGCAGAGGTAATAAATCCACTCTATTCAACACTGATCAGACCTCACCTGGGATATTGTGTCTAGTTTTGGATGCCTCATTTTAGAAAGAAGATTGACAAATCAGAACAGGTTCAGAAGGGTGACCAAGATGATAAAGGGTCTGGACAGTAAGTCATGAGAAAAGAAGGATCTAGGGATGTTTTAGCCTAGTGAAGAGGGGAGACATGGTTGCAGTCTTCAAATATGTAAAGGTCATCCATCAAGAAGATGGCAAGGAACTGCTCATAGTAAGAGCTGTTTGGCAATGGAACAATTTCCCTAGGGAGGTTGTAAGATCTCAGTCGCTGGAATTTAGAGGGAAAAAAAAGACTAAACAGCAATCTGTCACGGTTGTTGTAACTGTAGTCCTCTTGCATTGAAGCAGGGGGTTGAACTAGATGATCTTCAAGACCCCTTCCACCTCTGATGTTCTAGGATTCCTTTGCGCAGTTAATGTCACGCCAGCGATGTCTGACAGCCAGAGATTAGCCATATCAAAGGAGCTTGGATTAGCAGAACTTTGAGCCAAGTGAGCCTAAACACTTCTCTGACTGGAGTAGTGGTCTGTAAGGGTACTGAGAGAATCATTTCTGAGAACTGTATTCCAGTTTATTAATGTGGATGGAGGTTTCAACAGCAAGGCTAATATTCTCTTAAACTACCTTAAAGGACATAGATCAGCCCATCATTCTAGCCAGAGAGAAAGCGTGGAGCAAGTTGAAGACTTCATGAAGTCTTGCATTCATTCTCTCCCCGCCTTCTCTTCCCTCTGCTTTCAATACACCCCTGCCCTCTAGCCTGGACTTCATTGCTCCCCTCTCCCACTGCCATCATTGCTCCCTTCTCCCACTGCCATATCCTATCAACCTCCAACCCTTGTCTACCTCATCATCTCAGCTTCTGCTCTCATCCTACTGAACACCTCTGGTGGAAATCTCATGAGCTTGCTGACTACCTCCACTACAAGTTCATTCTATCTGCCTTCAACTCTTGCCATTTCCCTTACTACACTATTCCTCCACCCTCCACCCCAATCTCTGATGTCTCTTCTCCAGCTCCCTTCTGAAGTGATATCTTTTCTTCAGTTCCCTTCTGAAACTTACTTCCTTTCTCCTCCACCTTCTTCATTCCCTGCACAGGATATTTCCTCCTTTTTCAAGGACAAGATTGATAACATCTGCCTTGACATTGCTTCTTATCCCTCTTCCTTCCCCCACTCCGTTCTCCCTTTCTCATCCCACTTCTCTCCTATCCTTTTCTCCAGCCTCACTTGATGAAATCACCTCCCTCCTCTCCTTGTCCAACCCGTATGCCTTTTTCTTCTGTTCTTCCCCTTTACCTTATCTTTAGGACTGGCAAAAAAAAACAACTGTGTTGATTTTAAACCAGTAGCCAGTGTTTTTTTTGTTTTTTTTAGTATAAGGAGGTTTAAATAGGTGAATATAGTTTAGGATGGTTTAAATTGGTTAAAGCCAAACAAAAAGGACCCAGTTGGTCTACAATCTTGGCCAATGGTCAGAAATTTCAAACAATAGGCTGTAGATGTTAAATTTAGCCAAAAATGTATAAAGACCTAGTCTTTTAGTGCAACTAGTATAAAAATATTTCTAGGAATATGATAAAGAATTATAATATCAATGCAGTGAAAACCACAATACAGTTTTCAGTGAACATCTTCCTGGAAGCCAGTGTGTTTTGAGTTTGTAGCTGCTCTTCAGGGCTTTACATATTAGGAATCAGCACTGCAGATAAGACTTCTTACAGCCATAACAAAAAAGCTGTCCGGTGAGAAGAATATATGAACTCCAAGTTTTTTTAATAAATTATAAACATGATAATTTGAAAAAAAGGTTACTAAGTGTGAATTTGTGTCTGATATTGGATAGATTCCTCTAGAAAGCAATACATAAATACAATGATGATATTTTGATTACTGTTTGTTTTGAACAGTCACTGTTGTGCCACTAAGATTTTTTTTCATATTTAAAAAGCCTTACTTACAAATTTACTAGCCTAGTCTTCAGAAATAAAGGATCATCATGAGATATGCTCAGGATTCTATATTGAAAATAATCACCCTGTTATAAAAAAAATATATAACTGAAAATTCTTAGTAAATGTATGAAGAAAGCCTTTCCGCACAGATATGGAGTTGGCATACTCCTCTCACAAGCACAACCTTTCCGATATCATATATCATCCCCCCCCCCCCCCCTTATTTTTCACTTCTCACCTTTGGTTGCTTGGCCTTCTTGCTTTTCTTTTCTTCATCACCTTCTTGATTATTGCCTGAGTTCTTGGCCTTTTTCTTTGTGTCTATGGATTATTGCCTGAGTTCTTGGCCTTTTTCTTTGTGTCTATGGCTGTTTTAAAACGGACTGCAGTGGGTGGGGGATGGGTGTGCAGCTGAGGTGGGTGGAGGGGAACAGGCGAACATCCATCTCCACCCATGGAGCATCAGGCATTGGAGCCCATTACTCCTTGTGTGGGTGATGGGTGGAGGTGGGTGTAGCGTGGGAGCGCCCCCCCCCCCATCTCCCACAGCTTTCACGTGGGTGCCTCCACTCATCTCCATGCAGTCAAACTGCATGGAGGTGGGTGGGGGCGTCTCGTGTGAAAAGGGCCTATGTTTTGGTTTGGGACATGCTTGTTGTCTTCATTTTAATCTAGTGACTGGCAAGGAAGCTTAGTCCTATAGGAGACAGGACATTCCTGTCTTTAAGGGGGAAACCTATTTAAGGAGGATGTTTTGTCAAGCACTCTTAGCACATTTTCTCCTAATTTTTGTGCCTTTCTATTAAAATAAGAACATACAGAGACATCAAAGGAAGAGTGAGCCCTTTGTCTAAATATCAGAAAATTGAATGCCTTCATATAGATAGATTCAACAGGAAGGCTAATATTCTCTCTTAAACTACCTTAAAGGACATAGATCAGCCCATCATTCTAGCCAGGAGAATAGGAATAAGATCATTCAAAAGGAGGAGTCTTTTGAGGATCTTGAATAGCTAGGAGGTTGAGAGCAATCTTTCTAGGCCTTTAAAGAACCTTCTGTGTTAAACCATTCTCTTCTTTTGCATGGGTGCAGTTTGTAGCAACTTTTGCTGTTGGAAAAAAGAAACAAGAACTTGTTCATGTAGTCACTTACTCCAGAGTAACAGTTCTTTTGACCTGCTTTAACCCTGCTTTTGTTCACTTTTTACTTCACTTATCATCGGAGGTTCTAACACTAGAGTAAGTTGGTGTGAACAAGTGAGTTAGGAAGTAACTAGTATAGTCAACCTTCCCAGAATGGATATTCACGCCTGGTGTAGCTCTTCACTCTGTGAACAATTGCAGAGTGAGGTAGCTGCTCGACGGTAACAACCCCAAAGGTAGCTTGGTCATATGAACCTTGATTCAGTTGCCATCAGCTAGGACTGTTAGTGATGTCCTAGAATTAACATCAGATGACTTGCAGCAGTGACTCTCCCTATTACTCAGTACCTGCTGGCAGTGTTTGGCCTGGGCTACTGTATGCTAGAAAGCAAATGTATGTGTGCAAATTTATAGTTAAGCAAATTTGTTCTGCTTGTAGTGACCGTATAGAATTTAGGTGTGTTTTGCGGAGGAAGTCAGCATGGGTCTCTGAGCATGATGCAATGCAAAAAGTAGGCTCCCACCTAAACAAGACTATTCTTGACTTCATGGAATATTTTGACTGTGGTCAAATAATAGGTGGTCAATTTACCATCTTCCCAACCCTACTGCAGGGTGTTCTCAATACTCAAAAAGCAGAGGGCTAAAATCCCCTTCATCCTCCCCACTCAAATCTCATAATTTGGGAGTAGGGAGTTGACTGGCTGTCCTCTGCAACAACCTTAGGGTTTTCCTGGTTTGTTCTTCCCTTCCCGTCGCCATCAGTCCTTCTCAAAGCCACCGGTAGGGTCATCTTTGTTTTAGTTACTCTTATCTATAGGAATGAAGTACTGCTAGTACATTTGAGGTTGTACTTGGCACAGGCTCCATTTCCTGTCTGAAGGAGTGTACAAACTCCTCATCTTGAAACCCTTTCCAGTAGTGTGTTACCAATGGCATCCAGATCTTCACAGTTCAACAGCATGACTCCTAATTGATAGATGGTAGAAAAATTGGTTTGAAAACTGAATCCTTCCTGAATTAGCTGTCTTGAGCTGAGTTGATGAGATATTGCACTGCTTTAGTTAGGCAGTGTTTGTGAAAGAAACATCCCTGTACAACCAGTTTCTTCTCTTCACTTAGTTTGTGTTAATAGAAAGTGGCATAATTAGCAAGCAGGTATGAGGGTAATTTTAGGACTCTGTGGGTTAGGATTACAATCCAAAAGCATTATTTGCTTGTTACTGTAAGAACTGTTACTATATTCAGATGACTTATTTGTTTGTCTGTGTGGCTCCTTGGGAAAGCTTGTATGTGTACAATTGTAGGTGCTAAACCTATTATCTTTACAGTCTACTTCAGTAGATTCTCCAGATATGTTGTTATGAACTTTGACACTCCCAGACTGTGAGCGGAAGAGGGATGTGTCTTCTACAGAACGACTCATTACTTGTTTTAAATACATATATGAATATGGTGCCTTTGTACTAATGAGTAGGAAGAGTAATGTGCCTTGTTTTTGAATTATTTTAAATACAAAACTGGAGGAGTTTGTGTTTACCTTGATTCCTCACATAATTCATATTGCACACTGTTTTTCTGACACAGAGGAAAAATGCATTTGTGATGCGTCATTTGATCAGACAAGGAAGGAATAAATAACGATTGTTAAATCTGTTTCCAGGTTTAAAATGTTTGATTAAACACCCATTACACTTGTGCCACTTTGTGATCTAATCTTCTTAGTCTAGCCTTATTTATTTTTCCAATTTTACCCTGCCCTTCGCAAATGGTTCAGGGTGACTTATAAACATATTAAAACAGCATCAAAACCCTTCTCCCAACCTACAACCTCCCAATCCAATATTTTTATTAGCTTTCACCATATGCATAAAATATTTGCAAATTACAAAAGGTAAGAAACATAAGAAACTAAAAATTTATTACTCCTCTAAATACAAAATTTAGTATAAACAAATCACCTAAATTCGATAATGACTAATAGCCATATCACTTAAACTAGGAACAACATCTTACAAGACACAAAATTGCAATATTTAAACGTAACTCCAACATTAAAATCCACACATCATTTATGGATAGTAATAGTTCTGTTCAATGACCATCAGAGTTCAAAGTATACTATCCAACCATCTACTTGCATTTACGTGCAGCTAAAAAAATTAAAAGTTGCCCCAGCTCTTGCAGCATTCTCCATAGTGAAGCACAATTATTAATTTGTTCTCTAATGATAGCCCTACCTTATTTCCAATTAATAGTAGCACCCATTGAATTCTTAGTTCCTCATAAAAAGGATAGCAGAATATACTATGCTCTCTAGTTTCTATTTCCTTCAATTCACAAGTGCATATGCGGCATCTAAATGGAGTACTGACGTATCTCCCCTGAGTTATTGTTGAATCTAGTAGCTGAAACCTCAGCAAAGTCGGACTCCTTGGCAAATTTCTACCGGATAAAAATGCAAGATAAAATTCAAAGTCAAACGATGGTTTTGGGTTTGCATGCCAGGTAGCAACTTTCCATGATTTCACTTTTGCCATATCTTCCTGGCGGGCAATCTCTGGAAGTCCTTGCTGGATTAAACTAATTTGTTGCACTGGAGATTTTGCTAATAAAGATGGAAAAGAAAATCATGTCTTAGCTAATATAGAAGTAACTTAATTAAACCACATATATCTGGGGGTGATTTCAGACGTTGCACGGTCCTGATTCACCACAGCAGATCCCCGGTGGTGGTGAACTGAACAACCACCCCCCGTGGCCAAAAACAGCATCGAACAGATGTGACTGGACCGGGACCACGGCAGGGAATCGGGTTGGCAGATCACAGGCCGGGGCAGCGCAACAGACTGATTCCCGGCCGTGGTCAAAACACCCACAAGTCACCGTGCAGGGGCGGGACACAGACATGGCCGCCTGAGGGCAAACGAAGCCAGAAGGCACAAAAGGGAACGCTCACACAAGGGAAACAGGAAGGGAGGTGGAAGAGGGAGAAGAGCCAGCCGGGTACCACACACAACAGGCACCCAGACAACGGGGGCACAGTGGAACACACAGCACAAGCACACACCCAGAAGGGAAAGGAAGGGAAGGGGGGACACGGGCGCCCAGACAGCACACAAGGCACACCGGGCACAGGGGAGGGCCGCGGAACAGGGAAGAGGGGGGGAAACGGCACAGGGGCAGGGCAGGACACAGGCAACGGCAACCACAACCCCCACACCAGAACAGTCAGCACGGACACCCCCACAGCAACACAGGCAGTCCAGGAACGGGGGGCCCCAGGAGCTCAGGCCCAAGGCACAGCGGGAGCCCATACGGAACAGGGAGCAGTCCGGGAATGGTCCAGGAGGCACAGTCGGACCCCACACCCTGGCGAGGGGGTGATGGAGGGCAGGCAGGAGAGTTGGTGCAGCGCAGCAGGTCCAAAGACGCAGACACACACCCCCTTGAGGAAGCTGGGAGGGGCAGTCCGGGGGGCCCTGAGCCCCGAGGTCACACAGGCACCCAAGGGGGGGGGGTGCAGGAGGGAGTGCTGGTGGGTGCGGACAGTCAGCTGGACCCAGGCGAGTCGGTGAGGCCATGCAGAGAGCTGGACCTAGGCACCAGGGAAGGCAATCGTGGAGGGGAACACCGGGTGCCGAGGCAGACGGGAGCCCGGAGGGGGCCCGGGGCCACAGGCAGGGGCAGCAGCACCCCAGGAAGCAGGCAGCACGGCAGGGACAGCAGGGAGGGAGCTGCAAGCGGTACCCAGGCGGGAGGTGGGAGCCCACACAGGGGCAGGCCACCGGGGGCCGGGAGGCACACCGGGACTCGTAGCCATCTTCTGGGGGCCACGACGGGCTCAGGGGCCGGTTGCCCTGCCCAGTGAACCAAGTGGGGCCAATGGATCATGCCCCAGTGGTACCCCAACAAGGACATGTGGTGGGCTATCAAGTAGTAGGCCTCGAAGGGATCCTTCATGGACAGCCCCAACTGCACATCCGAACGGGACTACACGCCCAACAGCGCGGCCGCGGTAGGCTCAGACACGCAGCAGTCAGCCGCTGGGGGCCACGGAAGTTGACCCAGCTCCAACAGCCGGTGATACACCGCCCCATGAGAACACTGGTATCCACGGGCCCCATGAACACAGCCAAAGTAGGACACGGCCAAGGTAGGGCTCCCCTCCGCAAGGCAGATCGTGTCGGCGGCCACGCTGCACACACAGGGCAGACACGGTCTCAGCTGCAGACAAGACCACATGAGAGCACCTCATCTCCGGGATGCGCCCATCGGGGGGAGGGAACCAGCCCCAGCGTCTCTGCATGCAGCCGGCAATCCCGAGCGCTTGCCTCATAGCCGAAGTAGCGAAGCCCAGAGCTCAGGCTCGCATAAGCACCTGACTGGCTGTCTGGGCAGTCCAGGAGCAGCTGGACGGCCGGGGTATGCCACAGGTCACACAGAGCCATGGCCTCGCAGAAGGTCCAGCTATGGGGGCCGGGAAGCGGGAGCCCGGTGGAAGCACAACCAGCCATGGTCCAGCCAGACAGGGAGAATAATACCACGGACAGGGGGGCACATATTCCCCGCAGGGCCGGGNGGGGGGGGGGGGGGGTGAAGGGTCCCAAGGACGAGCTAGGTGGCCACGGGCCGCAACAATATAGCAACAGAGTGAGGAGTGGGGTGCGGACCCGGCACAGCTGAAGGAAACAAGCGCCCTGACAGGACTGCTAATTAGGCCGGCAAGGACATGGTGTTGCAAACAGGGAGGGTGTGTGTGCGATGGTAGAAGGCATGCAGCTGCAATAGGCTTGCATACCCGTCCATGCGCCAGGCCCCATGCCAGGACACAGGGGCACCCAACAGCACGCCCAGGACACCCGCCCCACAGTGGGCGGCCAGGGCAGCTGGGGGGGGGGGGCACTGGTCGACCCAGCCCAGTCCCAGGCCAGTATATCCCACCCCCAACTCTAGGGGCTGCCAACACCATGGAGCGGGACAGGGTGGCCGCCTACTGGATGCAGCTAGCGCTTGCAGTCGAGTGGTATCGCGCCCACACCAATCAGCTGCACATCCTTACCATAGAGGTGCACCTGGGTGCCCGCCTGCGGGTTTCTGAGGCCTGGAGCGCTTCACGGTCCCGCAGGACCTACCATGGCCGCAGGCGAGCCCTGGCCCGGCTCAGGGCTCAGAGGGTGTCTGGGGCTGACCAGCAGGCTGTGAACCAGGGCCGGAGACAGGCAGCGGCGATCTGGGAGGCAGCCGGGTGACTCCGATGTGGGAGGGGGAGACCTCGCGCCGGGCCACCCTGCTCGCTATGTCCATTGACCGGCAGCTATGGGTCGCGGAGTGGGCACAGGGGTGGTGGGCCAGGGCGCTGGCCCAGCGGGATGAGGCAGCCTGGAAGGCCCACTTTAGGATGGAAAAGCCCACCCTGCTGCAGTTCGCGGAGCTCCTCACGCCCTGGCTGGAGCGCCAGCACACCCCCATGTGGACCCTCACCCCCATGGTCCAGCGGGTGGCCATTGGGTTCTGGGTCTTGGCAACGCCCGATTCCTGCTGGTCCGTCTCCCAGCACTTTGGGGTCGGCCTGAGCACTGTTGCCTGTATCCTCCGGGATGTCTGCAAGGCTGTGGAGGGCGTGCTCCTGGACAGAACGATCCAGCTAGTGGACCAGGGGGCTATGATGGCTGGATTCGCAGCTGGAGACTTCCCCAACTGCATGGACGCCGTGGACGGCACCCACATTGAGATCCTCCGCTCCTCCGCAGGGGAGGCCGCGGAGTATGTCAACAGGCATGGGTATCGCTCACTACAGCTGCAGGCGGTTGTGGATCGCCAGGGGTGGTTCATAGACATCTTCACGGGCAACTCCAGCTGCAGTCACGATACCCGGATCATGACCATCTCCCCCTTCTATGCTCAGATGTTCCGGGGGGACTTTGCTGACATGGGGATGACCTGGATCGAGGGGGTACTGTATCCTGGGTGACCCGGCCTATCCCCATACCCAGTGGCTGATGAAGGTGTACCTGGTCATCCGCAACCCTGTGGAAGCACTGTACAATACCCACCTGTGTTCCAGCAGGACCGTGGTGGATCAGGCCTTCGGGGCCCTCAAGCAGCGCTGGAGGACCATCGCAGGCCAGCTGGACTACACTGTGGAGACCTCGGCCCTGGTGATCGGGGCCTGCTGTGTGCTGCACAACGTGTGCGAGACCAAGGGAGCAGCCTTGGAATACCCTGAGCCCATCCGCCCCCCATGCCCCGTGTTTCTGTATGTGAACGCGGACAACCCAAGGGAGTACCATTATGCCAGGCGCATCCGAGACGCCCTGGCGAGGCATAACAGCCGGGAGGCAGAGACGTGAGGGCGATCACCACCCAGACCACCCCCGTGGTGCCCCCTGGGGATCCCATGGCCAGCCCCTACACAGGAGCTGACCCCAAACCCTCTCTTGTCGGCCACAAACGGTCGCAGGAGGCAAAACTCTGTCGAAAGCATTTATTACACCCCCTATTTACAGGTGCACGCAAACCCTCCCCCACCATCCTCATCGTCCCCCTCCCCCCATGTTTCCGGGGTCGCCCTTGAGTGCCCAGCGGTCGCCTCGCCTCCACTTCCCCCCCCCCCCCGCTGTCCGTGTCTCCAGCAGTGTCCTGGGATGGCTCGTGGTCCGGCGGGGGAGCAAGCGGTTGAGGGAGGGAGGGCGTGGGTCCTGGGAGGCCCCCCCCATAGTGGCTGCACTCTCCAGAGGGCTGGGGGTCCGGGAGGTGGATGCGCGGCCCCTATGGGCATGGAGGCAGCTGGGGCGGTTGGGGAGGAGGTGGGGGCACTGAGGGGCCCAGCACAGGGCCTGGGGCAGCCAGGGTGCCCAGCGGGGTGGCTGCCATCACACATGCGCACATGGTGCCCGCGTGCAGGAGCATGGAATCCCAATATCGTGGGACCTATCCATTCTGGCTGAGTGCCCCCGCACCATCCCTGTGATGGCCTTCTCCAGCCGCCCGAGCACTTCCACCTGCCTGCTGTGCTCCCGCCTCTGCTCCAGGTGCACCTCTGCCTGGAGCCTCATGTCCTGCGCCTCCGCCCGCTCCAGGGACCGCTCTTTAGCCGCCTCCATCTGGCCCACGGCCGCTATCATCCGCTCCCCCTTTTAGGCTGAGGTGCGGATGATGTCCTCCGCCTGGTCCTCCCTTCGGCGGCAGACCCGTGCCCGGTACTCCCTCATGCGCTGTGCTGGGGGCACGGGTTCCGGTGACCGTGGCTGTTCGGGTTGCCCTGTAGGGTAAATGGAGGTGAGCCACCTGCCGACTCGGGCGCCCGTCCATGGGAGGGGCCGTGGCTCCGTGGCCCCCCCCGGGGGTGTCACCCGGCCCTGTGTGTCCCGGGTATCCCTCCCAGCCCCCCCCCGGAGGCCCCCCCCACCTGGACCGGGTGCCTCACCTGGTTCCTCCACCTGCTACCTGGGCTCCTCGGCACTGGCCTCCTCGCCTGCCTGGGTCTGGTGCTGGTGTGTCCTGTGGGCGATTGGGGTGGTGGTTGGTGTAGGTGCGTTCAGGCGGGGCCTGGGCCCGTCTCAGACTCTGCCTGTCCGGCCTGGGGGTGGGAATTCTCCGGGCTGTTGTCCGGGGGGGGGGCGTTTCTCCTGGGGGTCCGGGGCCCTGGAACATGTGCCTTCCTGGGGGGCGGTGAGGGGAGGGGGTACCTCAGCCCGTTCCATGCCCTGGACCACAGCGCTCCCCACGAGCCGTGGGGTGACTATCGAGCCCTTCATATGCAGTATGCGGTCCAGGGCATCATAGAAGGGGCAGTGGCGGCTGCTGCTGCTGTTGTCCCTCCTCCTCCTCCATTCGCAGCACGACCCCTGCCTCCCCCTCCTCCGCCACTTCCTCCTCCCTCGCTCTCTCTCCCACCACTCTCCTCCGCCTTGCTCCATCCCGCCACATTTTCCTGCTGCGGATTGTCCTTTGAATCTCCCTCCGGTGCCTGTGTTGTTGCTGGTTGCCTGGCAGCGATGCTATGTGCTTTGTCCCTGGCTGGGAATCGTTTTCTTTTATTCCTGCCGGTGATTGCCGTCCAGACGTTACTTTTTGTTGTTTCTTTGACCATGCTTTCGGAGATTGTCCCATGGGGAGCTCTGGAAGCGTGGTTGAAATTGACCCCATGTGGGTATTGACCATGGTGAACATCTGGCAGCCGCCGAACAGACGTTCAGGGAGCTTTGGCCCGGCCGCGGGATTGACCGTGGTTCACTGTGGTTGAGCGTGATCTCGTCACGTCTGAAAAATAGCCAGGGAGTGCTAGTGTTCCAATTGCTCCATAAGGCACAAATACGTCAAGCTCATGTTTTGAGCTACGCAGTTTGATCCAATACTTCACAACTGCAATGGATAATAATTGTACTGAATCTACCCCCATTTCAGTTCGGACCACAGCCCCAGTACATTCTTGGGTACCATCAATAGTCCTCTAAGGAACTTATTTTGCACTACTTCAAGTACATTATTCCCTACACTGGGCAGAATTTCTGCTCCATGCAGAAGTTGTCTCTGGGATTTGACTTTATATAGTCGCATTACTGAGGCCACCTTAACATACTTAGATGTAGCCGCAAGTCTAGAGATACTTTTAGCAGAACAAGTGGTCTTTGTGCTCATTCACATTCTGTGCCTTTGCCATTTTCCATTACTAGAAATAGTCATACCTAAATAGATATAGGATTTGACTTGTCTTAACTGATGCCCATCTAGATGCTATTTAAAATTACGTGGCCACTTTCCTATTGTCAAAAAAAAAAATTTTTATTGACGGCTCTGACTTTTGTCATGGCCCACATGTACCACATAATTTAAAAAAAATAAAAAATTATATACATAATTACATCCATAGTGCAATTTCCTTATGGTAACCACTTGTAATTATTATATCCTTATATCAGGGCCCTCAAATCTTGGCCACACTCATTTTGTATCAGTTAAATAACTATTCCTCCTTGCCTGTTCCTCTCTCAGAATGTGTATATGGCTCCTTTTTCCCATCGCTGAGGATACAAAGGAGGCAATCGCTATAAGGTCCTCTGTCTTAGTTAATGATAATATAAATATGTAGCACCCTTTGGATTGAAATGTCAGACTTTGTTTAATAAGGGGGACAGCCATATTTCCCGTATATTTGTATAGTGAGGGCACCTCAATAACAAATGTTCTGTTGACTCCACCTCACACATCCAACATGTACATATCTGTTTTTCATAGGGAATACCTTTTTTCCTTTCCTCTGTTACTGCTGATTGAATCAGCTGCAGCCTCAGTAGGGTATACCACCGGCAGAGCCGGGGATTTATCAAGCTATCCAAATATTTTTCATAATTGGCCGAGTTTTTCATCTGCCCCAATAGTGGCGCTACCTTCCACTGGCCCACTACCTCCAAGTCCTCCTGCTGGTCTATATCTCTCTTTCTAACTTGCATTTCCATTTTCATGGACTTCAAATCACGACCTCCAAAGTACTCAAAGGAAAATCCTCAATTCCTTAAAAGCTGGCTCAAATAAAGCAACCAAGGGTAATTCCTCGTTCCTACATATGAGAGTTCCTCTCCCAAACATTGTAGTGGTAAGTCATGCTCCTTCCGAGATAACATACAGAGCCAATATCTCACAAAATGGATTTGAGATAAGGAGGCAATGGAAGGTACTCCTGTCTCCACCCTCATAACAGCTCCTGGAACACTTGTCCCAACTCTCAATAGACGCCTCAAAAAGATATTTTGCACTCTCTCTAGGTAAATTAAAGTAGGGCTGGATATTAACTCTAACCCAAAAATTGCCATTGGAGGAATTTTGGCACTATAGGCCCTTAGAAAGGACAAAATGACCACTCCTTTAGAAACATTAACAGCTCTTCCCAAGGCATAAACTGCCTTAGAAGCCTTGGCTGCCCTCTCCTGAATATGGGTATTCCAGGTCCCCTTGTTGGTAAAGGTTACCCCTAAGTAGGTGAATGAATTCCCCCGCTCCAGTCCTCCATTTCGTCAATGATATCCTTTTTCCCAATACCATAACCTTAGATTTAGAGGCGTTAATTTCTAGCCCATTTACTAGACAGTATTGGTGGCAATGATTTATAGCTCGCTTTAACCCCATCTCAGTTTGGGATAAAAGTACTAGGTCGCCTGCAAATTGGAGTATACAGATTTGTGTATCCCCTATCTTAGGTGGATCAGTGGCTACTAGCTTAATATGCTCAACAAGATCTGAAACATATAAACTAAACAGAAGGGGCGCCAGGACACAACCCTGTCGCACTCCCCGCTCAATAGCTATAGGGCCTGCTCAAGGTGTTGCCTATCTTTATATAAGCCTCATAATACAGCTGAATCATTGGGTTCAGTAAATGGTCCCCTAGGCCCAGGGCCCTCAGCTTCGCCCATAGTCTATCTCTTGGTACTGTATCAAACGCCTTTGTGAAATCCACAAAGGGGAGATACAGCTTGGCCTTCCTGACCCTATAATATTTATGAATAAGGTGCTGCAATATAAAGCAGCAGTCTATTGTCGCTGCTCCCTTCCTAAAGCCAAATTGCTCAGATGGAATAGCTTTAACTTTTTCCGTCCAGTGATTCAGCTGACTAAACAAAAATTTCGCATATAGTTTGCCTTGATCTTGAAGTCTCCCTTTTTTTTAAAATGGGAACTATATAACTATATAATTTTGTCTCCAAGATTTAGGAATTTGGAGATCCCTACTGGCCTTATAAAAGACATCTGGCAAGATACATGCCCACCATCCTGGGAGAGCTTTCAACATTTCCGCAGTTACATAATCTGGGCCTGCTGCTTTATTCAATTTAAGAGCTCCAATAAATGAAATTATTTTCTCTGGTGAGAAATCATCCCTCTGCCAACAGATAGGGGGCCCCTGTTGCCCCTGCAGTTGGACATTACACGGTACCAAACAGTCTCTGTAAAGTTCTAAGAAGAAGGCCTCCCAGGTGGAATTTGAAATTACTAGCCTACTCACAATTCCCCGTGGTCTTATTATTGCGTTCAGGGCTGACCAAAATCCCCTAGAGTAACCTATATTCCAGTCTACTGCCATTATGGCCCATTTCCTCATATAATATTTACTTTGTTTTACCTTCAAAAGTCCCAGATAGGCAGCTCTACAGCGCTTGTAATCCTGATGGGAAGGTTCGGTTTGTTTTCTAGCCCAAACCTTCTTTAAAGCAGCTAAATTAGACTTGGTTCGTCTACACTCACAATCATACCATGGGTTTTGAAAAATATTAACCACCTTCCCCTTGGTTGTCCTATATGCCTGAATAACCACTAAAAACTCATCATATATTTGAAGAGTAGATTTCGCTTCCAAGTCAGCCTGCATAGCTGCTACCATCTGTTTGATCTCATTTAAATCAGAAAATCTCTGCAACTGCCCTGCCCAGCCAGCTAGAGTCCGTTTTTTTATTAAAAAACAAGTATCCAGCAGTTCAATATTGCTATCATTTTGTTTCTGAGTAATCAAAAATCTTGTATAGAGAGCCTGATGGTCGCTCTCTGTTCTCAGAAATAGCTTGATGGGGCTAAACCATGTTTGTGACAATTTCTCAACAAGTATCATATCAACTATACTTTTGCCCTGATGGCCAATATAAGTAAACCCTTGAGTGTCATCAACTGCATAATCAACATTTAAAGCTACTAGATTGTATTTTTCCATAAGTCTTCTAAATAATACTGCAGCATGTTTTGATCTTATCCCCACCCCATGGTACCCATCCTGTTCATCCCCAAAATCCCCTACATAATTCTCCTGTAGTTTTCCTAGGTGTACATTCGTCTCCTGCTAAAATTATTGTAGCTCAATGGAAAATATCCAACTGTTTCATAATCTCTCCCTCCAGTGCCAACCATATCTCCGTCTTATAGTATGGAGAAGTCACTGGAGGAATATAAACGTTCAAAATAAAAAACTGATTAGTACACAGAGGATCCTCTAGAATAAGCTCAACTTGGAACTCTGAACTTGACGAAAAAAGAGTAAAATATTTAACCTTTGTCTCCTGAACACGCATGGCAAGTCCACCTGAAATACGACCTTTAGTTCCTACCTTCTGACCTCCATGCAAAAATACTACAAAGTGTTTTAATTGGACCTCATCAAAAGACTTAACCCATGTCTCCTGAAAGCATAGAATATCAAACCCCAGCAGAAAAGCTACCCAATCCTGGTCTACCAGCTTAGCTTTAAGGCCAGTTATGTTCCATGAGACCAATTTCAGATCCACATTGTCCTTAGACCTATATTTATACAGTTCAATATTCTCCTTTCCACCCTCTCCCCCCAATATTCTGCAGTTCATTTTTTGGTTTAATTTGGGTGGGGAACTATTTCATCCTTTGGTCAGGCTAATTTTGCAGCCCCCTCAATTTGTAATACACCTGGATCAAGGACGCTAACATTGGTTTCCACCAAATGGCTAGTAGGTTGTATTTGTCCAAGTCCATCCAACTCATCCTGCTGGATTGAGTCATCCTGCACTACTTCTCCCTGCAGATTTTCTCTCATTACAGTCTCCCCCAACTCATCATTGTCCAGGTATCGCAGAGCTATTAAAGTCCCTGGGCTACTCACTTTATAAGGTTTGATGTTACCATTACTCGGCTCTGCATTATAATTGATATCTGGACCATGTGTAAAGCTGCGTATTACATTTAATCTAGTCAAAAAATTGTCTTGGTCAATGATGGATAAACCTTTTAGCATGTCCCCGAGCTGTTTTGAATCCTCCATGGAAGTTTTCCCCATCAAGTACATCCCCACCTTCCTACCAACGTGTCCTGGAGAGGGCATACCTGCACTTACTTGGGGTAAAGCATTATAATCCAAGTCACCCACCTGTTGTATAACTTGATTCTGCTGGGTAGAAAAATCCAAATCCAATGCAACTGTCATCCCTATTGTCATCACTTGGGACATTTCATAATTCATTTCTAAGTTGTTTTCCTTGCAGTAGCTACTAAAGGTAGTTAATAGTCCTTGTAATCCCTTCTTAGTCTAGGAGAGAAAGACAATATCCTCCGCATACAAGAGAATAGATAGTGGATGATCTTTCACTTTAGGTGGGAAATGCCCTACTTCGGTCATTTTATGCACTACAACATTAATATGTAAATTAAAAAGCAACAGTCTAATGACACAGCCTTGCTTTACAACAGAGGTCATAGGGAATGAGGGAGATAATGTCCCTTCTGGAGAGATTTCACTCTTGAAACTGTATTCTCATATGCTAGGGTAATCTTCTCTAGCAACTGTGCATTAATACCTAGCTTCCTGAATTTTACCCACAGTTTCCCGCGGTTCACCGGATCAAATGCCTTGTTAAAGGTCTATAAAGGCAGTAAATAGTTTCCCTTTCCTTATAGTAACACATTTGTTGATCAAGTGTGCCAGAATAAAAGCATTGTCCACTGTGGCCTTATGATGTTGAAAACCTGCCTGTTCTGCTATCAAGCTGTAAGTTTGTACCCAAGTTTCCAAATATTTAAGCAAAGGTTTTTGTACATATTTTACTGATTGTAGGCAACAAGCTTATTGGCCTGTAACAACTCGGATTTGCTACATCTCCTTTTTTAAATATACAAACGATTATGCTTAAAGACCAATCTGGCGTAATTTTATTTTTTATTTATTTAATATTTATATCCCGCCCCTCCTGCCCACAGGGCAGTCCGGGGCGGCAAACAACACTCAGTGAACTTTAAAAAAATAAATAAATAAATAAATAAAAAATACAATACAATGTGGGGAAACCCCCACATCCCTACCCCTCGCCAAAAGTCTAACGGAACAGCCAGGTCTTGCATAGACGCCGAAACAGCAGGAGAGTGGGAGCCAACCAAGCCGCCTCCAGGAGCGAATTCCACAGCACAGGGGCGGCCACCGAAAAAGATTTAACATCGATGGCCACCCGCCTCACCCGGGGAACCTCCAAAAAGTCTCCCACTGATGATCTCAAGGGTCGCACGGGCACATGGGGAGTGAGGTGGTCCCGCAGATAGGCAGGGCCCAGGCCGTGAAGGGCTTTAAAGGTTAAAACCAGCACCTTGAACCTGGCCTGGTGCTTTATAGGTAGCCAGTGAAGAGCCTGCATGGCCTGGGTTGATGGAAAAGGAGAGGTAGAGCTGAGTGTCATCAACATACTGATGACACTGCATGCCCTGAAACCCTCTCATAATCTCCCCTAATGGCTGCATATAGATGTTAAACAAGAGGGGAGACAGACTGGCACCCTGCAGGACTCCACACGGGAGGGCCCGGGGAGGAAGACGTACACTCCCCCAAGACCACCTGGTGAGTTCTCCTGGCCAGAAACGAACGAAACCAGTCCAAGACCATTCCAGCATGGTCCCGCAGGCGAGTCACCAACACCTCATGATCGACTGTCGAATGCAGCCGAAAGCTCTAGCAGGACCAGTAAGGTCTGATGACCCTGGTCCAACACCAGACGGAGATTATCAACCAAGGCCGCCAATGCCGTCTCCATACCATACCCAGGCAGAAACCCAGACTGGGAGGGATCAGGGAAACCGGTGCAGTCCAGATGTTCCTGGAGCTGCCGTGCCACAGCCCGTTCAATAACCTTCCCTAAAAAGGGAAGGTTAGAGACCGGCCGATAACTGGCAGGAGCATCAGCATTGATGGTTTCTTGAGCAGGGGTCTAACCACAGCCTCCTTTAGGCAGTCAGGCACCCTGCATTCCCGAAGGGAGGCACTAACCACCTCAGCCAGCAACGGCCGTAACGTCTCCTGGCTAGCTTTCACCAGCCAGGACGGGCATGGATCTTGCTCACAAGTAGTGGCACGAACAGATGCCAACAAGGACGGAGCATCCATAGCCCCAAGATGATCCATTTATTTAAACGAATAGAGGTAAATAGTGTAATATAGGTGCCCACCAATGTGGGCATGACTGAAATACTTCTATGGGCAAAAGATCTATACCAGGAACTTTACCAGATTTAAATGATTGAATAATTTTTTACTATATCTTCTTCTGTAACATCCCAGAAAAACCCCATGGACAGTTGTTCTTCCATAGAATTGAATATATTTAAATTAATTGGCCCCTCCTTCCTACCAGCTCTTTAAAAAAGGCAATTCAATCTTTCTCCTCAACATTAGAGCATGGCGTAGGTATTGGAGCTGACACTTTACATGAAACCAGTTTCCAGAATCTTCTGTCGTTGCTAGTCAGTGTTGCTATCTGTCTCTGCCCAAAGCTTGTCCATATTAAGCATTTTTTTTACGACGTAATAGCTTTTTATAATTTGGTCTTGCCTCAAGAAAGGCTTGAAAGCTCTCCGTCAAAGCACAATTCCTCCTAAGCTTGGACAGTAACAATTTCTTTTGTTTATACTCACTATCAAACCAAGTGGATCTACCCCTATACCTGTTCACGCTATGTTTACTTGGACTAGAGACCATATAATTGATACGAGTAAACAATTTTGAGAAAATATCTTTGATCTCTTCAGCATCAGAGCAAATACTAGCTAAAAGTTGCAATCTAAGCGCCATCATCTCTTGACCCATAATGTGTCAAAAAACACAACCATTAAATTACTAGACCACCTAACATGCTTTCTCCCTTGACCAACTGGAGTATTTGAAGTTAACTCCACTGGTACAGACCTATTCAGGATCTTTGTTCTAGAGTGTCCCAGTTCAAATTCTGCTACAAGTGGTAAATGGTCCCTTTCAGGTCAGATGATTATTCCAAACTTGACCAGTTGACCCCCCCCAGTTTGCCATAGGAATAATTAGGTAATCTATAATATTTTGCCCATTTATGCTAAAATAAGTGCATTTTCCTTCTAAATCATCCAGGGTTCCTCCATTTAGGTCCACCACCCCATATTTTCCTAAATTATTTAAGCTCACTCCTGCCTTATTTATGATCGCATCTGTAGATTTCTTCGTTTGAATGCAGAACAAGTTCTGCAGACTCTCATCCAATTCCTGCGTATGGTCAAATCCTATTTGTGCATTCAAATCTCCAGCTATGATCACGATCACCAATGCTTTAGGGTAGTTCAGAAGCAAGGAATCTACATATTCCTCTAACCTTACCCAGCTGTCACTTTTATAAAATAAGGAATTATCTGGTGGAAGGTAGATGTTAATTAGTAACACCTGATCACCTATCTCCAATTCCCAAAGAACCCCCTGCAAGAGGTCATTATCCAGCTGAAGGGATTTGCTGGAACCACCCAAAGAACAAGCAATAAAAATTGCTAGGCCTCCTGAAACTCTCCCCCTGTTGATAATCCCCCTCCCCCAAAAGAAAGAATAACTCGTTATACTGGTTTTCTAGGAGCCATGTCTCCTGAAGGCAAATAATATTAGCTCTTTGCAAAAAGCTGACCCAGTCATCATCTAAAGCATTTCTCTTACACCCAGCAACATTCCAAGACAGAAGTTTTATACTTCTGCCCTTCTGAGCAGCAGAATGAATATTCTGTATCCTTAGTCACTCATTGGCTTTTGTTAACTGCAACCTTCATGCAACCTGGTAACTATCAGGTACCTGCCTCCGCTTAGATATCTGTGCTACTTTAAAGTGCGGCATACCTTTCCCAATAAATCGACCATACATTTTATTTTCGGGCATATTACCCTGGACATTACCAGTATCAAATACCTCTTTCTGAAATGCTCTCTGAAGATCGGGACTGCCTAGTTCAATTGAGTCCCTCATGCTTCTTTCGTCCAAAACCCCATCCTCCCGTAGTAGAGAATTATTTCCATCCTTAGATATTAAAGCCTCCCAACCAACAGATTTTTTTTTTAAAACAGAAAAGTGTTTTACCATCTCAGGAAGATGCTTAGGCTTGAGCTTAAATGAACCTCCAGGGGAAGGGAGTTCCACAAAACTGGGGCAGTGACTGAGAATGCCCTCCTGGAGACCCCCGTCCTTCAGAGAAGAGTAGCAGATACCTTTCCCAATAAATTGACCGTACATTCCACGGGGGCCGCAATGGAACATGGTAGAATAGGTGATCTCTCATATGAAGGGGCTAGACCATTTAGGGCTTTAAAGGTCAAAACCACCACCTTGGATTGTGCCCAGAAAACTATAGGCAGCCAGTGCAGACTTTGGCGCACAGGTGTTATGTGCTCTCTGCAGCATGTCCCTGAAAGGAGCCAAGCTGCTGTGTTCTGCACCAGCTGCATCTTCCGAACAGTCATCAAGGGTAGCCCCATGCAGAACGCACTGCAATAATCTAGCCTCGAGGTGATGAAAGCATGGATGACAGTGGCCAGATCCAAGTCAAAAAGAAAAGACAGCAGCCGCCTTCACCAGATGGAGTTGGTTCCTGGCCACTGCTGCAACCTGATGATCCAGAAGCACGCCAAGGCTGCGAACCTGGTTGACCAGAGGGGGTCAGACCTCATCAATATCAGGAGTCCCAATCCCCTCCAAGTTACTTTACTTTACTTGTTTCCAGCAGAAAAGCTATACCAATTAGCATACAACACAAAGCATATGAAAGTTAAAACATAAAGCCATAGGGGTCGATAAAATCCCCCATCTAAAATTAATTAATTAATACAACAAAGGAATAAAAAACCAGCCAGGCAACGAAAACATACCTCCAAGGAATAAGGCAAAGAAGGAAACTGAAAGGCTCCCTAGGGAGTCTAACAAATCTGATTCCCTTGAGCTTTAGACCTTTCTACTAAAATTAAGAAGCAGGCAATCACTTTTGATATCCGTGCATCCTTTGCCTCAACAAGTATGGTCATTTTATCACTATCAGAGAGATTACAATTGGTAAATAAGGGATCAATCCAGGTCTGCCTTAAATCCTCAAAAATAGGACACTGAAAAATCAGATGAACAAGAGTCTCAACTTCACATAAGCTACAGGTACAGATCCTATTGTCATAGTGAATCTGTTGTCTTCTCCCTATAACTACAGAGGTCTCAAAGAGGTTGAACCGCAAAAGGGTCACCATCCTCCTTAATTTAGGATTGGATAATTGTTGGAGATAAAGTTCAAGAACACAAGACTTCTTCACCTGTAGGTGTAGTGGGGCTGTCTTACATTTCTGACTCAGTATAATTTCTTGATTCAGAGCCCACTCACGTAGTCTCCGTCTAATTTCCATCTTATCAGGATAAGATGCATTACAATCAAGAGGTAGAGCAAAGGTTAGAAGTAATTCTCTTGTTGCTCTCCACTATTTATACTGAATAGACCCGTGGTGCAACATCTGTTCGCTAAGACATTCAGCTACCAAAGAGTCAGGATCCATATGACACAATATGCGCTGATAGTAAAAGGTTCTCAATTTAGTATGGGCTTCAACAGATAGGGAGCCTGTTTCTAACCGTAGCTTAAATAGAGGCGTCGATCTTGGGACCCTCAAAATGGTTTGGAGAAAATAGCTTTGGGGCAGCTCCAGTCTATTCGTATAACTATGAAAGGTTACTCTGGTTCCATAGAGGCGTTGGGGAAGAGCTTGAGCCGAGAAAATATTGATTGCTTGTTCAGTCGAAGTCGAGGGGGAAACACGAAAATGTTTTATCACCCCTGCTGTAGACTGTTTTGCTTTGGCAAGCCAAGATTCCCTATTAGCCTGCCAGGCCCGTAAGGCCAAAAAAACCCCCAAGCCTAGATACATATAATGAGGAGTCTGCACTATTTCATGCTGGCCCAGGGTCCAGCAATATTTGGTGTGAGGGAGCACCAAATGAAATAATTTTAGATTTTTGGGTATTGATCCGCAAATGATTACGTTGGCAGAAAAGGTTCAGGGAATCGAGGCATTGCTGTAGGCCTTGTCTAGACTGCGATAAAAGCACAATGTCGTTGCCAAATAGTAGTAGTGAAATCGGTCTATTCTTAATCTTTGGCTCCTTCAAGTCACAGCTATCATTACCTCAGTCTTGTCAAGATTCTGCTTCAGTTGGCTCATCTGCTCCCCGACCGCAGCCGGGCATTCATTCATTCATTTATCTCTGTCTCCGTCTATAAAAAAAATCATTTAATACCCTGCCCCTCCTGCTCCAAGCAGCCCTGGGCAGCATTGGGTAAGCACCAAGACTGCAGGGCCTGGGTTGGATGAAAGAGAGGTTGAGCTGGGTGTCCTCAGCATACTGATGGCACTTCACCTCAAACCTTCGAATAACCTCGCCCAGCGGCCTCATATACATATTGACAAGAGAGGAGACCGAATAGAGCCCTGCGGGACCCCACAGGGGATGTCACGAGGGGACAATGAGCAATCGCCCATCACCACCCACTGAGACATCTCCGACAGGAAATAACAGAACCACTCAAGGGCAGCCCCATGCTCCCCTGCCAAGTCCTGTAGTTGTGTTAATAAAATCCAATGAGGGTGGGGTGGAGGCAGAGAGAGGGATTTTCACAGACTTAGTTTCAAGTGAATGAAGCCTTAGTGTTTATAAAACACCTTGTGATTCCTGCCAAACATTTCTGTGTAAAAGCTGATTCTGCTTATGTTCTGTGATAAAGCCAGAATGACCACATTACCTTCACTTGGCAAACTACTTAGAAGTATATGTGGACACTGGATTATAGCTCCGTATAAATGGGGTGTCTAGGGCTTTTTTCTAGGAGTGATTATTTGTAAGGAGCCATGCAAGAAATGCACAGTGCCAAAAAGTTGCAGACACACAGGAATGCGCACCTTCTAGCAAGGCAGCTGCGTTGTTTACCATATCTCCTAATGCAATTGTCAGTTAGAATTTGACCCTGAGCACTTGAGTCTGTTTGTCAAAATATGGCCTCGGGCTTAGTCTTTACAGGAGAATCTGAGAAATCTGCAATGCATGTTTCACACTTAGCAAACAATTTTTACAGCTTGGATATGATTTTGGGGGCCTCTTCACAAGAAGAATTCTGGGAAAGTGGAGTAGCCTGTCCTGCATCTTACCCCCCTCCCCCACCTCCAAAATAAGGTTGCCTTTGGTTAGCTTTTCCTGTGGCTGCTGCTACTTTAACGGTAAGTTAATAATACTAATGCTACTACTAATAATTTTATTTTTGTAGCGCTCCTCTGCCTTTAAAAATTGACACTCGGAGCACTTTACAATAATAAAAATATATTAAAAAATAAAAAACAATATAAAATTATGGGTGGGGGGTTGGTACAGAGGTGTGTGTGTTTGGCTCTGCCCGGGTTGTGTTCGTTATTGATTTTTATACTACATTGTTTTTATATTTATTGAATAATTTTATTATTGTAATATTTTATGTTTTTAATTATGTTGTTAGCCACCCTGAGCTGCTGTGGCAGGAGGGGGTGGTGAAGAAATCTAAATAAATAAATTGCTTGGGCCCCAGGCATCTGAAAGACCCCCTCTTCCCCTATGTCCCAGCATGGCCTCTGAGGTTGGCCAAGGGTGCCCTCTTGTGAGAGCCAACTGCCTGTGAAGTTGTTACAAGAAGAGCACATGGGAAGTGGGGGGTTGGTTGGTTGCTGCTTCACAATTGTGGATCTCCCTCCCCATGGAGGTCCACCTAAGCCCGAGCCTGCTCATCTTCTGGAGGAGGTATAAGACTTTTCTGTTTGGCAGGCAAAAATAGTATTGGGTAGGGGGGTTTGTGGAAGAGGATGATGGACTACAGGTGGGAATAAAGGATGGGGTGAGTGGGCCATTGTGGTGATGGGCTTCTAAGAGATTCGAATGTGTTTAAAAATATAAAATACAATAAATGTAAGCTGCTCTGAGACTGTGGAGAAGGGTGGAGTAAAAATATGAAAAATAAATACATCCCAAGAGAAATTACGATGTGCAGAGAATAAAGTGAGTGGAGAGTTGGAAGGGTCAACTTGAGGGTGAAGTTTATTTTGCATCTGAATTGAACTAGTTGTAAAACACCAAATTTATATGGATTGAGAACTATAAATAGACTGATATAGAGTTAGTGAAAAATGTCTCAAGCATAAAAATATAATACTTGATCATTTTGAGTCACTTTATTAACAGAATGATGTCCAATAAGTTGCTTTCTTGATACAGTAGATGCCATATTTTTTTAAACCTGTGAAGGAAAAAGGAAAAGATGAAAATGCAGAACTCTGTTGCTAAGTTAAAAACTACAGTGTATCTTAAGAATCCATTATTAGTTGCTAGGAGAGCATTGGTCATATTTATCTTGTTGCTCTCTTTTTTTCACCATTGTCCTAGAGGGTAAAGTTAGTGTAGGTTGGACAGGCCTATCCTACCTGACTAAGGCCACTTTCTGAAAATTCCCCTTCCCTCCCCCCTGGTGCATATTTTGACTGCATCCCTGTGCGTGTCTTCTGGCAAAGCCGCACGCGGGGGTGCGGGCGCGCTTTCAGACCGGCCGTTCCCTGCGCATATCCTGGCTGCGCATTCCCAAATATGTGCGGGGAGGGGGAAGAGAATGTCTTAGTTCTTCAGTGTTGCTTGGGAGAAGCTTGTGGTGGTGTGCAGAACCTGTGAAATCAGGCCTTAACACAGGACTAGGAAACTTCAGCCCAGGGATCAAATGCAACCCATGGCTAGCTCTTATGTGGTATAGACCCATCACCAGGAGCCTCCTCTTCCTGAGTGCACCCCTTAAATATCCCTGCCCCCAACTTCTTGTGGCCCTTGTGCTCCTTTTCAAAGTAGCCACCAGGAGGGAAAAGGTTCCCCACCTCTGCCTTAGCATTTAAAAAGCTACTGTTTCTCTAGGTGATGCAGAGGCTGGCCTTCTCCAAGGTGGCTACCTTTCTGAGTTCTAGTCTGTTTTGATTGGTAGGTCTTTGCAATAAACAGAAGGTGATCCAGGCTTAAGTCTCTGTGTGCTTATTACTGAAAGGCTGATACTAGCTGAAAATAGTAAAAGAATGACTAATGTTATGCTTCTTCAGTAACAGAACCATTAGTGATAAATTGATAAGACGCAGCCATCACTGAAGTTGGAAGAAAATCAGCAGCCGTGATATTGTCCTTAATCGGCCCAGCAAAACCATTCTACCTACAAAGTGTGTGAAACAAATGGATTAGTCCCACTTATCAAAATTTGCCCCTCAGGGAGAAATATAGCTCAGCATAACTAGCTGTAGCTGTCCTGTGATTGCTTCATATTGATCCAGTGTTTGATGTCTTCCAAAATCAAGCAACAACTGATCTCTGAAAGTTTTACCCCCCAAACCAAACCAAACAAAAACCCAGAACAGAAGGAATAGTTTATTTCAGAAAAGGCAATTCATCCTCCAATTAAGCCAGTAAATATTTGCAGTATACAGTACTAGAAGATTTTCAGAATGCTGTGCGCACAGTCCTTCTCCCCACAGTCCAGTGAGGTAGGACCTTCTGTTTTGCAGATTGACAAATTGAAGCAACGAGGTTGTGAACTGTCTTTGGTCACTCTGAGTCAGAGGTACCATTGCTGAACTTCTGTTGGTTAGATTGGTATGTGTTCAGGGAGGAGTAAGTTACAGGATGTTGCTGCTACTGCTGTGGTAGGAAGCAGGTGGTTGGAAACCAGGGTTTAGGACTGGCTTGGGTCTGACTTGATTGGCAAGTTGCTTGGATTGGGTTTACATTCAGTAACTCTCTCTGCAGCATCTTCCCTTCCTGCATCCCCCTCTGTGCCTCAATGACTGCGCAGGACTCACAAGAGAGAGTTCCCAAGTTTCCTTAAGTTGCGAAAGTGTCTGAGGGGGAGAGGAAGAAAGGGGCAGCACTTGGATCCCCCACCTTCCCACTATACTTTAGGGTATTTCCTCCGCTCTGCCCCACTCTGATCATATTTGTAAACTGTGGGTCGTTGGCTAGGTTGAGCACTCATGGCATGGGGGTAAGCATAACTCACATGCTCACTGTCAGGCTCCAGGGGCGGAGCCAGGGAAAGGGCTCTCATGCTGGCTGGCTGTTAACGCTTGTCTTGGTTTCTGAGCATGTTGTTGAGGTGGTTGTACTGATTTTTAAGCAGTGATGTGGGGCAGAAAATTTTCCGCTATATTTTTCCAGAAAATTTTCCTGTTCTAAAAATGCATTGTTTCATAGAATTTGTAACATAATGAATGGATATCAAATACCAGTCAAATTGGGCAGCTTCAAAATTGTAATCAATTTATATATAATATATATGTGCACACGCACCCCCTCAAGCATTCTTTAGTGGAAGAGAACGTGGCTCAAGCAGTTCTGAATCAGTTTTGCCTCAATCTGAACTGGAACGAACAAGTAGTGTAAGTGCTTCTGCAGACCGTGACAGTGAAACTGAAGGTGCCCAGTGAAAGTTAAACTCTGTTGAAGTAGAGCAGTGGAAGAACACAAAGAGACGCCCCCAAATAGAAACAACGTAACCCAAAAGTGTCAAAATACACAAGAGGCTATGATAACTGAAGTGTAACAAAATTTATCCATGTAATTTATACAATAATATAGAAAAATATATTTGAAGCAATACCCCTATGGGATTTGAACCTATGCCTACTTGGCCCCAAAGCAAGAGAGATACCACTAAGCCAACAGGACTAGCTCCCTTGATGGTGAAGCATAATCAAGGGGAGAAACTCCCCAGGATAGATACAAAAACCCAATAAATCTCACACAAATTTATACAAGTTCAATTTTATATAATAATGCAAATACCTCAAGGTACAAATTAGAATCCTTTACAATAATGTATTGCTTTATACAATTACATGAGAACAATAACATGACATACATTTATAAACCATCCTGTGAGATCCAACAAATGTGGGATGACATGGCTCAGTGCTGCACTGGACAATGGCATGGGTGCTGGGCTGAGGTATGTGGGCTGTTCTGGGGAATAGGATAAGTGGGGACTGGTTGGGGGATGGGCGAGTGAGCGGACTGCAGGCAGGCAGAGGGGAGCGACCAACTGAGGAGCTTCCCCAGGACTGAGTGGGCAGCAGAGGGGAGAGTGAGTGGTGGGGGGCAGGCGGAGGGTGAACGAGCAGGCAGGGAAGAGAGTGAATGGATGGGTGGGTGGGCACCTGCCCGGGAGGGCAGAGTGAACAAGCAGGTAGGGGGCAAGGGGAGTGAGGGAGCAGGTGGGCTGCAGCCCTGTGACTGAGGTGTGTTTATTTCAATCAGCTATCCTGCTTCCCTATTTGAGCGCACTGCAGGCACCGATGAACTTGTTCACAGAAGGGGTACAAGTGATCTAAATATGCACCTAGCTATCGTCCACATGGCAGGAAGAATTTTTAAGGAGGTTCCCTGGGCTAGCGCAGTGGGTGCTGGCTGTGGTGACCCAGGAAACCTTGTTCAACCTTTCCGCTGGTGCCTGGGTGATTGCTGCTACAGTGCGGTGATTGGGGGACATGTATTTAAATCAGCTGACCCCATCTGTGAAGGAGCGTATGCAGGAACGTATGAGATCCTTCAGGGAAGGTTGACAGGTGATTTAAATCCCACCCCTCAGCCATGTAGCTACAGTGGGGATCATCAAGTTAGCAGGGCAAATTTTGAAGCAGTTTGTCTGGGCTAGCGGAGGCTGGGGTGGTCATCCCTAGCCACCTCCTGGCTGCTGCTCCCTTGCGTGCACCTCTGCTCTGACTGCTGAGCCCCAGCCAACCCGGCCCCAGCATGAGAGCTCCCTGCCATTGCAACCAGCTCTGCACTTCTTTTCCATCCCTGCTGTAGCCTCGCATGCCACCTCCAGCTCCGCTCCTATCCTGCTCCTGGCAGTAAGTGTGTGTAAAATGCTGCTGGGGGTGTAGTTTATCCCCATTGATCGGGTGGGTCCCAGGCGTCTGCTCCCGCCACTTTGTCACCATAGAGCCCCTTGGTTTACTGATCAGCTGCAGTGTTTGAAGCGGGAAGGGCGGCGGTTAGAACCACACTGGCGCCGCGCTCGTGCTGAATTCGATCGGCTGCAGCATCGGACTCATTTGCGGTCCTATGCTGTGGCCATGTGGACGGCCAAGAAGAAATTCTTTGCCACCCTCGTAGCCGCTGCAGAGTCGCGTCCAGCAGAGCTTTTCCGGGTGGTGAGGGGACTAGTCAGTCCAGCCTCCCTCCGTCTGGAGAGGGAGATTTCCTGAGCCCGCTGTGAGGAGTTTTGTAAACTACTTCGCAGTTAAGATCGCTCGAATCCAGCATAATTTTGGGGCCAGGATTGATGCAGAAGAAGGAAAGTCAAGGGTTATGGATGCCCCATCTGGTCCATTTTTGTGGGATCAGTTTCAGGAAGTGATGCCGGCCGATGTTGAGGGGGTTCTGGGTTCTGTTAGGGCTACCTTTTGTGAACTAGATCCATGCCCTTCCTGGTTGGTGAAAGCCTCCAGAGAGACTTGGGAACCAGTGCTGGCAGGAGTAGGGCTGATGCGGCAGCAGCTGTTACTGGACCGTGATTCCATTCCGCCATTTCGGCATTGCCCACGCCACACCGCAACTTTTCTGCGGACATTCCGCTAATTCTGTCGGTATTCTGCAAATTGCGGAATTGCGGAGAAATTGCGGAAACTGTCGGAAAACCGCTGTTCCGCTATCTTGTGGCAATGGCAGAAGTAGCGAAAATGACATGTTTCTGCTATTTTGCGAGGCCTGTGGAAGTAGCGGAATGAAACTAGCAGAATGAAAGCCTCTGCCACGCCGTACCACTAATTGTGGAAACGCTGTTTCCGGCGGAAATAGCTACCGCTGCGACATTCCGCTACAGCCCTAGGCAGGAGTGATCAATGCCTCCCTTCGGGAGGGCAGAGTGCTGGACTGCCTCAAGGAGGCAGTGGTGTAGCCCCTGCTCAAAAAACCATCATTGGATGTTGATTCCCTCGCCAGCTACCAACCTGTCTCTAACCTTATCTTTAGGGAAGGTTATTGAATGGGTGGTGGCCCAGCAGCTTCATGGCCATCTTTTTTTTTTTATCCTTTTCAATCAGGTTTTCATCCAGAATATGGCACGGAGACTGCGTTGGTGGCCTTGGTAGACTACCTCTGCCAAGAGATGAATTTAGGACATTCAGCAATTCTGGTCCTATTGCATCTCTTGGCAGCGTTTGATACGGTGGACCATGGGTTGCTTTTGAGATGGTTGCGGACCCTAGGGTGGGTGGGGGGGTGGACGGGACTGTCTTAGGATGGCTCCAGTCGTTCCTCTCTGGGAGAAGCCAGCAGGTGGTGCTGGGGGAAGAAACATCTGGCCCCCGGGATCGCGCTTGTCGTGTACTGCAAGGTTCGATTCTGTCTCCACTTTTATTTAACATCTGTATGGAATCCCTGGGTGGCAACGTGAGACTGGTGTGTGTTGCCACCAGTATGCTGGTGATACGCAGCTTTACCTCTCTTTTTCGATGAACCTAGGTCCTGCAGTCTGAGTGCTTTCCCAGTGCTTGCTAGCAGTGAGTGACTGGATGAGGCTGAGCAGACTGAAGCTGAATCCTGATAAGACGGAGGTTATGTTGGTGGGCAGGGCAGCGGAGGTGATGGCCCCCCTTGTAAAGGGGATCTGCTGGCCCCACAGGTGCTAAGTTTGGGGGTTCTGTTGGACCCTGGCCTCTGCCACCACCGCCACCTGACAATCCAGGCGGAGGGAGCCTTTTGCCAATTACTTCTTATGCAGAGGATCCAACCATATGTTTCAAGCTCTGACCTGGCCATCCTCCTCCATATGTTCATCACCTCAAGGCTGGATTACTGCAACGTGCTCTAAGTGGAGCTGCCCTCAGTGATGACTCAGAAGCTGCAGCTGGTACAGAATGTGGTGACTTGTCTCCTGACGGGGACGGGCCATAGGGAGCACATTACACCAGTGCTCTAGGCTCTGCACTGGCTGCCTATAGCGTTCCGGGGCCCAATTCAGGGTGCTGGTTTTGACCTTTAAAGCCCTCCACGGTCTGGGCCCCTCCTAGCCGAGAGACCGCCTCACTCCCCGGGCCGTGGAGCGACCTCTTTGGTCTACCGGGGTGCCTTCTTGGAGGTCCCCTGTGTGAACCAGGGGGCCACAATGGAGAGGGCATTCTCGGTGGTTGCACCATGGCTGTGGAACTCCCTCCCAGAGGAAGTTCACCTGGCTCCCAAGCTGTTGGCCTTTTGTCAGGCCTGTAAGACCTGGCTGTTTGTCTGGGCCTTTTGAGGGCGGGGGGAATAAGGGTGGGCAATTTCCCTCTTTGTTGTTGTCTTTATTGTTTTAGTAATACCTTTTATGTATTGTTTTTATATATTATTTAAAATATTTTGTGAGCCGCCCCAAGCTGCTGTAGGGAGCGGGATGCAAGTTAGATAAATAATAATATTTTGCACATATGCAAAGTGTGTGTGTAATACTGCTGGAGCTGCTTTCTCACGGGGCAAAATGTGCAGCATTTGACTCCTGGAAAAACTTTGGGAGGCAAAAGTTGCACAGCCTTTGTCTCGTGAGAAAACAAAGCTACGTAGCTTTGCCTCCCATCATGATGGGGGGGGGGATACAGAGCTGGAAAATCGAGCACTGTATTATAAATGCACAATCACTCCTTTTATTAGTTAAGCCGAAAAGGCATTCAATCCCCATCTATCTTTAACTTTATCTTTTAACTTTATCTTTTGAGTCATTTCACTTCCAGGGTTGCGACTAAAATCTTTTGCAGATGATTATTCTTTAGTTAGGGGTCTTAACAAAAAGTAAATGCTATAGACAGTTAAAGTTCTGGGTGAAGGAATCACTGATAGTTTTGTGTAGATATTTGTGCTTTTAATAAAAGGTTCTCATCAAAAAAATGACACGTTGAAGAGAACAGAAGAAATCGTTAAGTTGTGCATGCCTATTGTAGCTCTCCTAGCATTGTATATACAATGTTGTATAAATATCTTCAGTGTGAAGGAGAGCTGAGAGACTATCAAGTGTATTAGCAAAGTAAGAAAAACAAACTCAAAATAAATACAGCAGTCAGAGCGATATTAGGGGGAGCATGACTCAGGTTCCGGGGCACAGTAGCTGGGGCGGGGGTAGGTATGGGTGGCATCGGGTCAGGTTATCTGGGGCAGGGGGTAAATATGGCTGGCGGGGAGGCAGGTTAGCCTGAATTTTTCCAGGAGCCAAAGAACACTGCATATCTTGCCCTGTGAGAAAGCTGTGTGACTGCCATACGGTTGGCTCTCCTGGTAGAGGAGAAACCGCTCAGAGCTTAGTTTAGCGCTTTCTTCTCTAGCAGAAGAAGCCTTCTTCCTCTCTTCAGTTTCACCCTGGAAGCGTTCTCTCCCCCACGGGAGAGGTAAATGGTGAAACCTAATCAGCATTACAGTGAGAGATTTCCCAGGAGAGGTATATACGTGCATCCTAAACACATTCCCCCTCTGAGAGGTTCCTCTTATGCACAACAGGTGTAATGGTATAGTTAGTTTCACCCTGGAAGAGTTTTCATTCCACAGAATAGATAGTGGAACGTAGTCAATATCACGTAGGGGGAAGGTTTCTCCTCACCTAGGAGAAGGAGGTAGTTGAACTTAGTTTTATCTCGGAGCACTTCTCTTCTTTCAGGAGAGCCAGCCTTATCCCTCTAGTCAGTTTCACAGTGGAAGCATTGTCTCTCCTACAGCAGAGGTACATGGCAAAACCTAGTCAGTGTTACCATGAGAGAGTAACTAGGAGAGATGCATGGTGAACCCTATTCACTTTCAATATCAAAGATGTTCCTCTTTTAATACACACAGCAGGCTTACCCAGTATCACACTGGAAGAATTTTCTCTCCCACCGGCGAGTTAGGTAGTGGGAGCTAGTACATATCACCTAGGGGAAGGTTTCCCCTTGGCCAGGAGGGGGTGATAGTTGAACCAAGTCAGTTTAATCTCTGAGCGGTTTCTCCTCTATCAGGAGAGCCAGCTCTATCCTCTAGTCAGTTTCACCCTGGAAGCCCTCCATAGTTACAATGAGAGACTACCCAGGAGAGGTATGTAGTGGACCTTAATCATGTTCACACTCACAGGTTCCTCTAAAACACAGCAGGCTAACACTTCTACTCAGTGTCACAGGGGAAGAATTTTCTGTCCCACAATAGAGTTGGGTAGTGGGACCTAGTATGTTTCACCTAGGGGGAGGTTTTGCCTCAGCCAGGAGGGGAGTACAGGTAGTGGCAGCTCTGAGCGAGGGTGGGGCTCACTCCTGGAAACAGCTGCCAGCATCCAGTCCTGACGCTACTCCAGCAAGAAGGAATCCAAATGCTCTGGGCTCCCGGCTTGGCTGGCCAGGCTCAGTGGGAATGTGCTCAAGAGTCCATGTGGTGGTGCTGAGGGAAGCAGCCCACCATGCACTCTGATCTGATCTGTGAGCCTGCCTTTTACACCACATAGTGCTGGCTGGGGAGCAAACTTCGCTTGCTGCTGCTCCACAGACACGCTCTGATCTCCAGGCTGCAAGACTGGGAGGGGGAGGGGCATTGGAGCTCACCTTGACAGAGACCCTGACAGTGACTCTCCCACACACGATCTCCCTTTCAGCAAACTCCAAGGACCTCGCGCTCTCTCTCCACTGAGGGCTTTCCTCAGCTGGGATGTGTGAGCAGCTCTGAGCACAGATCCTATCAGTGATAACCAGCCAGCCCAGTGGGCTGACAAAGTCCTTCTGTCTGGAAATTCATGATTTGACAGTTCAATATGGTATCTAACCATCTGCTTGATCCTGAACAACTCCCTAAGTGAATTCAAACTCCACAGCAGAGAATCCTCTTAGTCATTCAACATTTTACACTGAAAAGAAAGCAACGTTGGCAGGAAGAATCGCCTATCAATATGATTCTGCACGAGTCGCAAAGGGAAGCCTGATGAGCACTGAGCAGAATTTACAGCAACCAGGAAGGTCAAAGAACAAATACTGCGCTGCATTGCTTGTACTCTAGGAATAAAGAGTTCCCATTTCTACAAGTCATCGTGTGCCTCTACTAAAACTGGGCGAACTTCAGAACTCAGCAAGCCTTCTCTAGGAACATTTTTGCTCAAAGTTGGGGAGCAGCATGGAAATGTAACACGTTCCCTCTCGTATTAGTCTAGATCTCATGTCTAAGCTCAAATGGAGGCAAGGCAGAAGACATAAGCAAAAGGAAAATGCTATCCGGTTCGTGAATGCAAGTGAAAATTGTAAAAAAAAATAAATCCGAAGATGTGCTATGTTAATATGTTGCTAGGATTGAGAGAGATTTTCTGAGTGATTGTATTAGTTAGCTGCTCTCCAAGCTGTTACAAAACACATCATGCAATGACTTTTTAAAAAACATTCACTAATGTCCAATCTTCTGTTTTAACAAAGGACTCCGATTTGGCTCGCAAGCTGTAAATTAAATTAAAAATAAATAAAAACAAACAAAAAAACAAAGGACTTTCCCTCTCCAACCGTGGTGTCCTGAGTGGGCAAGTTTGATTCAAGAAGATAGTCAGCCAGGAGGGGTTGATAGTTCAGCCTAGTCGGTTTCTCTACCAGGAATGCACTAGTCACTTTCACCCTGGAAGCAGGTTTCACCATGTACTTCTGTGGGAGAGAGAATGCTCCAGAGTGAAACTGACTAAAGGAATAAGTCTGGCTCTCCTGGTTGTGGAGAAACTGCTCAGAAGTTAGCTGAACCTAGTCAGTTTATCACACTTCCCTGCTGGAGGAGAAAAAAAAACACCTCCTGGTGAAATTGACTAAGTGCCACTCTACCTCTGCTGTGGAAGAGATCATTCTTCCAGGGGAAACCGACTCAGTGGTTAAATCTGCTATGTGTAAGTGAAGGGGACTCGCTCCAATGGCAAACGTGATTCGGGTCCACCATGTACCTCTCTTGGGTATTCTGATTGCAGCTATAGAAACGGTTTCAGTGTGAAGCTGACTAAAGGAGAAGTCTGGCTCTCCTGGTTGTAGAGAAACCATTCAGATGTAGTGTCTCCACTGGATCTATTCAGCACCCAGGGATTCAGACACATGTACGCTCTGCTTGTTTGCTGCACCACTAACTGAACTCCAGCTTCATTGAACCACTGCTCCTTCAACATAAGACAAACTGTCATTCTACCAATCTGTCACTATGGCACTGGGCATGGGGGAAACTGAATAGATACTGCAATTAGGGTCCACTATACTTCTCCAGGGTATACTTCTCTCATTGTAGCGATGGAAGGCTTCCAGGGTGAAACTGACTAGAGGATAGGGCTGGCTCTCCTGATAAGAGGAGAAACCGCTCCAAGACTAAACTGATTTGCTTCAACTATCACCCCCTCCTGCCTGAGGAGAAAACTCCTCATCAATTCTGCGAGAGGCAGGAACCAGAGCAGTTCCAATGGTGCATGTTACCAGACCCCTTCTATAGGCGAACTGCCTGACAGCTTTGCAGCTTTTACCTGAGGAGGGACTTTGCAGCTGGAAAGCTTGCAGCACACCATTTCCAATAACCAGGATCTTCCCCACTTCTTCGTCTTTTGTAGCCCCCCCCACCCCCCACCCTCTTCAAGCTGAATTCGGGTCAATATGAACAATCTGTGGCCAAGCAGACACTTGCCAAGAGGGGGTTAGGAAGGCCAGTAGCATAACTGGTTTCATAGGATTGGATACATTCTTGCAGGATAGGTCCATGCAGGGAGTGAGGCCTCTTGGCTGGGAGCCAATAGCAGGAAATGGATTGCTCTGTTATGACCTGTTGGGAACTCTGAAGCAACTGAGGGTAACCTGACCATGGCTGAAAACCAGGATGCTGGGCTGGCCAGACCATTGGTCTGATCCAGCATGGCAGTCCTTCTATTCTTATTATATGAAGACTAGCAGAGCTGTTTCCAGTGGCAAAAACTCTCTTGCCATACCTCCTGAGTGACCCTTGAACCTGTATTTGCTAATTATGTCCTATACAGAAAGTGTTTTAAAAACAGAGGGGGAAGATGGATGGGGGACACCTCCCATGTTCATTGTGCAGGTTAATGTTCCCTTCTTATTCTCCTATCCAGCCCCAGTGGCCTCTTCCCAGCTAAATTAATTAAGTAGCCTCCATCTATTTCTCCTGTTTTTACATGACAGGAGGATCTATCCTCCCACCCCAACTTTAGACTGTGGCTAGTCCTCTGGGAAATAGCTGCAGGGATTTGCTGCAAGGCATATGACTTTCATGCTTCTGGTTTTCTCTTTCTATTCTTCCTTACTGTTTATCCACAAGTGAACATATCATATAACTGACGTGATATCTTTTAACTTTCTCATTACTATATTAATCACATTACAAAAAAACCTGGAAATTTTCCAAAACAAAAGCCGTTAGTTTAAAAAATGGTTAAAGGCAGAACCATGTCCAAAACAAAAAACGTTCATCTTCAGAAACATTTCACAAAATAAATTTTACTCTAACTTAAACTTCAGAAAACATGAAAATTAATTTCCAATTGCAATTTTAAAAAGTTTAACGTACATTACAACAAAAATTAAATGCCCAAAAGGATGAAAATTATGTCCAGTTTTTCTACCGGTTTTCCATAATTTACCATCAAGGGAAGATATGTACATAATTTATTACCATACATAATTACTCCGTACTATTTACCACTAATTACTATTTACCACTAAACTATCACATTATTTCTTTACAGGTCATTTATTTATTATCATTGTTGCCTCCGAAAATGTTTTCAAACTGCCTTAACTGTGTAATTTACATGTATAGAAATTGTATATACTTTGTACAGTGAAATGTTGCCAGTGTCAGCGTGGACAACTTTATACAATTGGTTGTATACAATTCATTTCTGTGCAAAAGGACAGAGTTAAGGCAGTTTGAAAATAAAGTTTTGTTTTGAAAAATCATCTTTTCTTTGTGGTCACAGAGTAGGACAAGAAATAATTGGTTTAGATTGCATTAAAGATTCAGTATTGGGAAAAAATAGACAAGAAGAATAATTAGGCAACAAAACAAGATCCCAACTGGGACTCCTCATTACTAGGACAGCGGTTCCCACAATGTGGGTCAGGACTCCAAATGAGGTCACGGTCTCGATTGACATTTCATGCACTTTCCTATCTGAAGGCAAGACATTTTATATCTCGAGTCTCCGCTTGGGTTTATGCAGTTAAAAAGCTTGAAAACCATTGTTATAGCAGCTTTTAAAAATATCTTAATAAACATTAACCAGGGATGGTTTAATTTTCATTAACTTAAAGGTGGGGGGAGGGAGGTGCAGCAAGTGGAGATGGGCTACATGCCCTGTTAAGATCCTTTCTAGCTCTGCAATTCTATGAGGAATTCAAGTCCGTTTTTTATTCATAGCCAGCTGTAACTAGAAATGCACTTTCTTAGCCCCTCTTTCTTTTAAATGTTATTACCAGGCATCAGAAGAGGCATCACTGCGAGCTTTGGAGAGTCTAATGACAGAATTTTTCCATAATTGCACAACCAATGAACGGAAACGTGAAATAGGTAAGTTTACTGAACTTTGAGGTATGGTTCCACTTTTCCACTTGGGAATCCTTGTAACAAACACATGCTTTTGGTGAAATAAGATCATGAGGAGCAGCAGTAGAAAAACTTCATAGTCTGCTTGTCTTTTTACTCTAATATTCTGTTTTTAAGTATAAATTTAAACTACTAGGGAACTAACAGAACTGCAAAATATATACTGAATAGCCCAGTCTTCAAGGACTGGAATCCATGTGGCAGACTACTGCAGGATGCCTAAATTCTGCTTCTTTTGTCTGGTGACAAGTGGTGAAGAAAAGCACCAGCTTCTCGGATAAGTTTGCTGAACTCCATGTAGAGCCAAAAAATAATAATAATAAATTCTGCAGACAGGAAATTCAAATTCTGCAAGTTCACTGCAAGTAAAACCAATTTGCAAATTTTCTCATGTGAATAAATACGCAAATTTCTTATGTTCAAAGGGCACCTCATGCATGGCCAAAAAGTCAAAGAAGAACAGAATCCAGCACAATTACAAAGTTTCAGAAGGTTAAAAACCACAGACCAGCTCTGCAGTTTCTAGCCACTGCCTTTTCACCCTCCGCCCCTCTTAAACATAAAACTCCCACAGAGGTAGCCCCCTTCCCAGACATACTCCAGTACCACCCCCACCCCATATGCAGAAGCAGGCCCATTTTTCCTCCGTATAACAAAGTAGTAAAAGCAGAGCAGCAGAAGCAGGTTTGTTTCTTCATTACGGCAGTGCTTTTGTCAGCTGTTTCTCTTCAGAATGGGGGAAAGAAGAAAAGCCATACCCTGTCATCTCCCAAGTGGTCAGCACTCATCAGCAACAAAAGAGATCCTTCAGGAAGCTTTAAAGCCTCCCCGCTTTAGCCAATTACTGCCAGAATTGTCTCTGGCCAATGCAGGAAACAAATGTTGGCTTGTTTGTTTTTTTAACGCTTTATTTTGAAATTTTTATTCCGCCCTTCTCTAAAAAAAGGCTCAGCGCAGCTCACAATATTTATAAAACAAAAAAATAACCCATTAAAACAATAAAATAAAAAAACCTGTCCCACAACCCCCCCTCAAAAAAATCCCAATACCACCTTGCCATTTCCCACATCCAACCTCCCATCCCCTGCCAAAAACCTTTACAAACAGGAAAGCCTTACACCGCCTCCAGAAGACGGAACAAATCCTTGGTTTTACCTTATTCCATGTAGTAAAAAGGCAAGTGCAGTTAAGAATAACATGTACACAGAGGTACTCTGCAAAGATGGGGAAGCTGGTTTCAAAACCCTTTACCCAGGGGCGGATTGAGAAATCAAAGTGGCCCGGGAAAATATAGTCTTAGTGGCCCTGTGCCGGAAATGGGCCAAGGGGGCGTGGCTTTGGGTGTGTGGCTTGGGGGCGTGGCTTGGGGCGGGCAGAGTGCACCAGATTTGGGGCCTAGCACAGCTGAGTCCCCAGACTCAGATCCTCAGCAGCCTGGCAGGGGTGAGTGGGAGGTTATGGGGGGCTGGCAGGGGGGAGACTGCCACT
>QEPC01005168.1:513022-527237 GCA_003113815.1 Sphenodon punctatus
GAGATGTGGCTCAAATTAGTGTTACCCAAACTCCCAGCGAAGGCAAAAGAAGTTTACAACACAAAAATGGAGGAGACTCCCGTGCTGACTTTTGATGCTTTCAAAAAGGCAGTTCTTGAGGCTTACAGGATTACTCCAGAAACTTTTTGCCAAAAATTACGCCGCTTCAAGAAGGCAGAGGATATGTCATATTCAGATGTTTGTAATATGTAGAAACAATATGGGGTGAAATGGTTAGATGCATGTGGGAATGCCACTAAGGAACAAATTATTAACTCTGTATTGCTTGAACAGTTCTATACTTTGTGCAGCCCGAATTTAAAAGCACACCTGCTGAATAAGGAGATCACAAATCTCAAAGAGGCAGGGACAAGTGCTGATGCATTCACCGAAAATGCTATCTTAGCTTATGGGGAAAGGAAACCAAATACTGGGGGGAAATCCAAACGAGGGTTTAACCATAAGCAGAATGGGTACAATCCACAATCTGAACAAGTAAACTTGACCCAGAACAAACCAAATGAAAATGGGGATGGGGGGAGACAGGGATCACCCAGACTCCAAAGAACACACACCTCCCAACCGCCTACTAATGATTCAAGACAGTGCTATAACTGTAAGCAAACAAGGCATGTGGTACGAGACTGCCCCCCAAAAAGGGAGTTTCATAGCCCTAAAGGAGAGTCTGATGAGATTATTGGGACTGCCAGTGCGAATTTTGTGTCTGTACTTCAACACACACCCCTCCCGAGGTGTTGATGAGTGCTATCTCATCCCTAACTCACCCATAGAAGATCAATTGCTACGAAAACCTGCTAAGGTTAATGGGGTAAACTGTGTGGGGAGACTAGTTATGGTACGGGAGGACTTGATACCAAAATATAAAATAAACACCCATAGAAAGGTTGTGGTATCCCTGGTAACAGAAATAGCGATATTTTGCCCACAGCAACTGTGGATTTAGAATGGGAAGCCTCAAAGGGACCCATCCGGGTGGCGGTGCTCCCCAGAAGGGCACAAAATGAAATGTTGGTGTGAAATGCTATAAACACATGGTTGCTGGGATGGAGGGTGGAAAGGGCCAAATCCCTGGAACATGGGGAGACAGAGAGCAACCCTAGTGGAGGGGAAGGGTTACAGGAAGGCTTTACAGATCCTGCACCCCAACCTGTGAACTCCACTCAGGGACAGGAAAACCCCAAAGAGGAGTCCCCAAACCAGCCAGAAGGCAGGGGAGGACAAGACTCGGGGAGAGAACTACACATGGGGAACTGAAGGGAGTGAAGCCAGTGGGTCAACCTGATTCTAAAGCCCAGGACTTGGCACCCCACCTTACACAGGAGGGACCAAATCCTGCAGAATCAAACCAAGTAACCACCGCGGGGGGAGAGTTAGAGGCTGCAGACGCCCCTACTCAAACCAGGGGGTTACAGGATAGCTTGGAGGTTTGTTGTCCTACCTTAAGAGAAGATGGGAAGTGGCTAACTGAACCGAAAGGGTTACAGGCAAGCCGGGAGGTGGAGGATTCTACCTTAGGAGGAGGCGAGAAGGTGCAGGAAACCTTTCCCGGGATGGAGGGAGGAACGAGGGATACCTCTTCCCCAGGGATAGAAATGCACCACCCTGTAATCCTAAAGGGGCAGGAGCATTAGTCTAAGAGTGAACTGTGCGCCTCGGCCTTACCTAAGAAGGAGCAGGGAAATGCTGCTGAAGTAGAGACTGGAAGGGAGGAAATGGTTAACAGTGTCCAGGGTCAAGCTGCTGCACTTGGTAAACTAAATCCTCTGGAGTTTCGTGTGGGGAGGTCTGAGGGGACACTTGGCAGTTCTCACACCCATGTCACAAAGTCAGACTCCCAAAAAGGAGAAAGACATGGTTACACTTACCCAGGGGATCCTGGAGGTACAAACAGAAGTCAGGGGCAGGGCACAAGAGAGGCTGCTGACAAGAGCCCCTCCACAGAAGCAGTTTTTGGCTAGGTGATTGATTTGAATGCAAAGACATCCACACACAGCATCACAGCCATGGGGGAAATGCAAATGCCACAGAACAACAGTCTACTCACTGGGAATTACAACGTTGCTCCTGGTGAAAAGTGTTTTGAAATACAGAGTTACACAGACAACAGAAGGGAAGTGCTCAGTAGTGGAAAAGGTATCACATTTACTCCACACTCTCTCTTGTGTCTCCTAATAATACTTCTGATCTACAGTCTGGATAGTCCAGGTAAATCAGACCTAAAGGTATGCCAAGGGGAACAGACATATAGCCAATAAAAAGCAGGTTGCCAAATACTCTGGAAACATGGCCAAAGCTTGTAACTGGGGAACAAAGTTTGTTAACATGGCATTCCCACCCATCTGTCACAGTCTTATACAGACACCTCAGGGTATACCCCTACAAGAGACTGAACCCACAAACACGGAATCCCGAGGATCACTCCACTATGACATGGTGGAAAATACGTGAACGTGATAGCCCCACAGGACTGACAGAGGGTTTGGAAAACCAAAGGTTTAACTTTAATAGGATTCAAGCACATGGAAATGAGGTAGAGGGGTTGCATATCCCTACGCACACTGGTCTCCGCATGTTACAGGACTGTCGTGCCCGCTTCACATGCAGTCTTACAGGGGGGCTGTCACAGAGGAACATAGGGTCACACACGTGTAACATGGTCCTACGTGTAGACTAAGAGTCTGGTAAATATGTAATGCAAAAGGTTCCACATGTACGTAATGTTACAATTGAGAACTGTAAAACTCAAATCAGGACTGTGACGCATGACCAAGCTCCAGGAAATGCAAAGAGATACAAAGAATGTGTATTTGGGAACCCTAGCCAGACAGACCTGCGGAGATGCAAAACAACCTTCATGTTTGCTTGGGTTGCCTACATGACAGGACACACATTTCCTAGGCGGGAAACCCAAGATAAAGGAACCAGGCAAGATACCTAAGCAAGGGCCATTAAGCCAGCTTCGCTATTGCTTGCCCAGAGCCACCTTGAGCGCACTCATCTGCATCTTGCTAGTAAGCAGGGTTGGAAACCAAGAACTGAGAGACAGGTCTTTGCTCTCTATCAACTCTAAGTCTGGAGACCCAGTCACTTACATCAAGGGCTGAGAAGAACTTATGGACCTTTGTAGGGTAAGATGCTTATTTAGGAACTCAATCAGTATAGATCAGGAATGTGTTATATTTACCTTTGATTTCTAGTAACCACTCTGTATCAACTATCTTGCTTATGTAATCAATAAACTTACTTCTTATCTTTATGAAGAAGTGTCTGTGTCTAACATTGGAACACAAGTGAGCAACAAGAGTTCTCAAGCTCTTGCGAACCCAGAGATTAAAGAGTCTGTAAACGGGAAGGATCGAGCCCTTGAGTGACAAAGGGGTTGTCCCTGCGGCAGGCTTGAACTGGCCAGAGAGGAAAACTGGTTCAAGTGGGCTGTACGCAAGGGAAACTGAGTCACTCAAACCTGGTGAAGTGGGGGGTGCGGACCTCCAACCCTTGACAGGGTGGCGCATAAATTTAATAAATAAATAAAGTCAAGTGGAATGGAGGCTAGTGGGTTAGAGCAGGGGTGCCCTGGGAGCCAGGATTCCTGAGTTCTCTGAGAGGGGAGTGGGGACTAATGGATTAGAGCAAGGGGGACCTAAGAGCCAGGGATTTCTTGGTTCTCTGTTAAGGGAGTGCAGGCTAGTGTGAGAGCATGGAAGCTGGGAGCCAGGAAATCTGGGTTCTCTGAGAGGGAAGTGGGGGCTAGTGGGTTAGAGAAAGGGAGAGGGTTGGAAGCCAGAACTCCTGGGGAATGTGCTTGTCTGAGGAATTCCTACTTTGTGCTTAGGGTAAGTAGTTGGGTGAGTGAGTGGGTTTAATGGCGCAGCAGCCATCAGGCCATATTGCACCAAATAAAAGACGAGGAACAAAGATGGAACGCCCCATTGGGGGGTGGGGGGGCGTTGCTCCTTCACAGGCTTGCAGCTGCTGCATCCGCAAACTAAGTCTACACCTGAGATGATGTCCATGGGGTTATTTCCACCCACCAGGGTCCCCAAACAAGGAAATTCTAACTTGCAGTCGATCTTGGGATGTTCCCCTGAGAATCCACCTGCTTGCAAAACACACACCCCACCACCAAGTTAAATCCTCGTAGTCCGCCTTCTCCCATTCACAACCTACCTTTCAAACTCCTAGGCGGGAAGAAGTAAAGCCAGATTCTTGTCTGGGGGTGTGGTGTGAAGGCTAAATTGCCCTCCTCCCCGGGAAATTCCCCCAAAGTAGCTCATTCCCCACATTCTGACCCTGGGAGCCTGATTACAGTGTTTGGTCCCTTGTGTCTGTGGAGAGCCCCACTTTAAATCAATGGGACTCCACTCTAGTGAACGAATTCGTTAACACAGATCTGGCTGCAGGTATCGCACAAGGTTTTGGATTTGTTGTGTGTGGAGAGAGCTGTGTGTGTGTGGACTAGGGGAATTGTGCGCGCGTGTGTGTATATGGAGCTGGGTGGAAAATTTTGCATGTGTGTGGACATGGACCTATGTGACTGTGTACGGAGCTGGTGGAGAGCTGTGCATGTGAACTGGATCTGGAATGATTTTAGAATTTTTTTTTATGACTGCAGCCACATTTTAGTACATGGTGAGCTTTTGAAGTCCTGACATTTTACTGTTACGCTGCTCATCGTTCTAGTGTGCCAACAGAAGGATTTTTCTGTATTGCAAAAATTTTATTGTATTGAAAATTCTCTCAAAAAGCAAGAAAAATCTATACTCAACAAATGTTCTGTTTGAGAGAAGTTAAGGCCCTTACAAATTCAAAGTAAAATTGTAAGTAAAAGCTCCCACCTTAACTTCTATGCCATATAAGCAGTAAAGATGATGTTTAACCCCAATAGCTTCTCACCCACTCCCTCATCTCTCGCCTCAGGGCCTCATATTTTAATCTTCCCACCCAACCCAAACCTTTCCCTCCCCCATTACCCTTCCCATAGCATAACCCCATAACACACAATTGGGGAGGGTGAATTTCAGTTGAGCCTGGGATTGGATCCACAGGCCAGATCCAGGAATATGAAGAGGGCCAAATAAAAAAACCCTCCCCTCACCACATTCAGCCCATTGGCTGGAGGTTCCTCCTGCATTAACACATGCTGAATGTCTTTTGTACAATCTTCCTCTGCATCCATAAACCACTATGAGATCAGATGATGCAAAGAGCTATGTTGAACACTGGTGGGATGCTATTAGGGCACCATCCTTGTTCACTAAAGTCAATGGGAGTTCTGACACTGACTTCAGTGGGCTCAGGATTGCAGCCGTAGCTGTGTTAACCACTGAAGCTCCTGATCCCAGGGATGGTGGTTGCAGCTCAGTATGATGTAACTGTGCCTGGATTGGTGGTCAGAGGACCCAATTGGATTTCTTGCTATGCTACTGGACATGACATGCAAATCATGCAACTTTGCTGCAATGTAAAAGGTCCCTTCTCTCCTCCCCCCCCCCCCCCCCCCCCATCTTTTTACCACTCCGGTATAATCTTCTGCTTTTGTAAGTCTTTTTCAAATGAGAAAGGAGTGCTGGGAGGAGACATTTGAGTGAACCTTTGAAACCTCTTAACTTGTGCCCTCCTCTTTCAAAGTACTGCTACTCGTAGCTGCTCAATAAACATACAAGCTCTTTGGCACATGTTATCGATTCTAGCTCTTGCCAGAAGGCTTCAAGATACAGATATGGCATAGTAAGGGTATCAGAGAAGAATATAAATCTACTCCCTTCCTAGCAGCTCTTACTTGGTGAGACTAACGTTCACTGCCCTGCGGCAATGTAGACTTCATAGCCTGTGGTTACTTTGGAATGGGGGAAAGTCTGGAGGTAGGCCTTCTTGTGGTGGTTTTGGCCATTAGTATAGAGCAAACTGGGCTGGTCTACACTTTGCCATATTGTAAAGTAAGTTAATATACCCTCTTAAACTAGATTATCGCAGTATATCCAACCTTGAGCAAGTGCATTCAGCTGTTAAACCGCTCTCGGGCTATTGGTGTCTATACTGACTGTACCTGATGGTAGTATAGGAATAGTGGTTTCAGTGCTGCTGAGCATACACATACTAAACTAGCAAGACTTGCACCATTTTTAATTTGTGCTCCTTGCAGGAATTATTTACTGATTTGGGCAGGCTTGCAGGTACAAATAGAAGTAGGGAGTGTGTGTGCTGTTTTAGAGGGAGTTTGGCCATGCAAAAGCAAAGCATTGGGGTGTGCCTGGAAGTGGAGCTCAGTACTTCATCCACCTTCAAAGGATTATACTTTCATAAATACTAAATGGTGGTATACAGTTATCTAGGGAAGGCTTCCAGAGTTACATTGCTCCTGCAATTTGTCTTGCTTTCCTGAGGTAGAAAAATGAGTAAAATCTCTATACTACCCTTTTCTGCCCATTGAAAAACTTAGCTCTGAGAAACAATTGTGGTCAGAGCATAACGGAACAAAGAGATCACTGTGCAATATTTAACCTCTAAGGAAATAATTTCAAAGCATAGAAGTTCAGAATTGCTCTGAGCAGCTATTTTAATATTAGCTGACAAGTTGCATATGAGCAGTGAAATAAAGTAAAAACAAGTCATTTTGGGCCATATTCTGACTTCAAGATAGTTCTCGGGAATCTCATACTTTCTGAAATACCTAGAAAAGTATGAAACAAGCAGTTGTAATGAGAATCTTTTCCCCACTTTCCTCCCAAATACTGACCTGCCAAGTGGCATTTGGGGGAAAGGGTACCGGTTACCAGAGAGAGTGAGAAAAGGAGGATACCTGTATTGTCAACCTTTAGTCATGTGGGTGAATCTCTGTACTTGTCTTGTAAGATTTTGATGGTATTGGAACATTTTTCTGGGTCAGTATACTTTTGAAAGTTTTTGCTAATGTTAATGTCGTCATTTCAACTTATGAGTTATGCAATATGTTTTGCTAATGACTTTGAGTTGTAATGTAAGCATAAGCGAGCAGGCAACCTGATTATATTAAGATCTTCAGAACTAGTTAACAGTAATCTCTTGATATGGATAGAGTGCCTTAGTTTTGATTCACTGTCCTTCAGTCTTGCACATTTATTCATTAAATATGAACTCCTTATCTTCTCTCCTCATCCCTCCTCTCCTTCCTCACTGTCAATAACTATTGATGGAGTCACCATCCTGCCTGTCCCCCAAGCCCGTAGCCTAGGCTTCATCTTTGACTCAGCCCTTTCTTTTAAACCCTACATTGACTCTGTTGCTAAATCCTGTCGCTTCTCCCTCCATAACATTGCTAAGATTCGCCCTTTTCTCTCTGTCTCGTCTGCCAAAACTCTTGTTCATGCTCTGGTCATCTCTCGCCTCGATTACTGTAACCTCCTTCTCACTGGCCTTCCCCGGTCTCACCTTTCTCCCCTCATCTCTGTCCAAAACTCTGCTGCCAGGGTCATCTACCTCGCCAGTCGCTTCGACCATGTGCAGCCCCTCCTCTCTTCGCTTCACTGGCTTCCCCTTCCTGAACGAATCCTGCACAAGCTTCTAGTCTTCACCTATAAAGCTCTTCACAACCTTGCTCCCCCCTACCTCTCTGCACTTATCACCCTCCATACTCCAGCCTGTGCACTTCGCTCCTTCTCTGTCCCTTCTCTCACCCTTCCACGCCTTCCCTGCTCCCCTAAGTGCCTTCGTCCCTTCTCACTTGCTGCCCCCCATGCCTGGAACTCCCTCCCTGTCCACATCCGCCTTGCCCCCTCCCTTCATACCTTCAAATCTCTCCTTAAAACTCACCTCTTTCGCTCTGCTCTGTCTGACTCTTTATCCTGCTGAGCCACTATTCCTATACCTACGATCGGTTTACCCTTATCCTTGCAACATGGACCTGCCTGCTGTCATTCTCATCGTAACCAAGCCAAGTACGTGCACTTGAGACCTCTCATCTTCATGAATGTTAGACCCCTTGTCTCTCCCTCTGTTCCCCTTCCTAAGTCTCTCCCCCAGCTCCTGTCTCTCAGATTGTAAGCCCTAGGGGCAGGGACCGTGTCTATTTTATTACTTTGTAAAGTGCCAGGTACACTGCTGGCGCTATATAAATGTTTGTTAATAATAATAATAATAATAAATATTGCTGAAGGTATTTTGGAATCCTTTAGTGACTGTCTTCAGCTGGTCATAGCACAGAAATACTGTAGAATTGCTAAATCACAAGTATACAGATGTCTTCGTTATGGAAAGTATTGTATTGAAAATCCTGCACTCTTTGCATCTTCTGTTGTCCATAGCGCACGTGGTCATCTCCTTTTGCCCCAGCTCAGTAAAATTCAAATATTGAAGCAGGGGTACTATTGGGTAGTGTTTTCTTGTTAACAGTATCTTGAGGCTTTTTCTCATAAAGCGGTTATTTACAAGGGTGATTGTAGGTATTTGAATACCTGGTTTCAATTACTTCTGTCTTATGCTATGGACTGATTATTGTATGAGATAACATAACTAGCTCTTGTGAGAAATGTCTTGCGTGATTGTCCTGGAAAACTATTTGACGTATGCTTCCTCATTATCCATAGGTATTTTAAAGGCTCCTGAGGCCTCAGACAGCTGCTGAAGGGCAAGCGCCTAAGGGTGTTTCCCATGAGGTAGCTATTTGCTGACATTCGAGTCTCGTTTGACTGCAGCTGTATTGGTGGCCTGTTTTGATCATTGTTTTATTTAATTGGCAGTGGTGGGATGTATGAGAGGGTTGTGAGTGTTGGAGGCTCCAACGCGCTCAACCCTCTCATACATCCCACCACTACCACTTAAATAAAACAATGATCAAAACAGGGAGGAATGGGGGGTGAGTGCTGCAATCCCTCTGTGAGGGGGTACAGGCATGGTGGGGAAGGGTTATGCCACAACTCTCTTTGTGTGGGGGTATGGGCATGGGGCTGAAGCGGGTATGGGCATAGGGTGGGCCAAGATTGTAACTTTTAACTGAGTTTTTTAAATTGTGATTTTACGTACAAATCATTTTTTTGAAAATGGTACCTGTCTTGAGTCTTTTAGGGAGAGAGCAGGGTATAAATCTGAAAAATAAAATAATAAAATTGTGTGTTTCGAAAAGAATCCAGGATTTTATAGTGAGCTTGTTGTTCCCTTTTGTGACTTTGAAGCAATATTTGATTCTACAGCTTGTTCATGCTGTTGAGCTCTCGCTATATGAAGAGGGGTTTTTTGCTTGTATATTATAGCTCCAGCTATTGACTTCTGCTTCCTGAAACTTTTGGGGAATTTCAAGGGTGATTGCAGTGAAATGCAGTGAATTGTGAAATGGATTTTTCATACCACTGCAGCTTTCCAGTTCTTGCAAGATGGTTGGAATCCTTTGTGACTGTAACCTTTTTAACTTCTCACTTCCATATGCTCACAACTAGGTATTGCTGTTGCCACAGAAGCTACTAAAGCTCTAGTCACTGCGGTGTTCATAGCATTGTCAGACAGCTTCACAACTTTGCATTCACATATTATAGATAGATGTTAAGGGAACTAAAAACTAGGGCTGAAATGAGATTTCGCCCAAACAGGAGATGTTGTTGAAATTCCAGTTCCCAATATCATCTTAATTAAATTGAGAACCTTTCAGTACTTGGTAATGCCTTGACTGACATTTCGTTTCGTGATTTACCACCTTGCCATTCATTGCTTTGTTGTCTATTTCAAATCCTGAGAGGTAATACCAACACAATACTGCATTTCAAGCATTCCATTGTTACTTGTACATCTTCATTGCTCATTGGCTGGTAAGCAGATTCCTGTACTAATCTGCAATCCAGTTGTAGATTGGTCAAAGCAAAGGGAACAAAATAGAACACAATTCTGATTGGAGGCACTGGAGTGGAGGTTAAATGATCACATTTTTTCATTCTTAAGCATTGATTTATTATAATTCGACAATGAACAGATTTTTCAAAGTGCCTTAACTGTCCTTTTGCTCAAATTTGTATGGTATTGAACAAATTCTATACAGTTCTTTACACTAACATTGGCAGCATTTCATTCTATAAAGTGTATACAATTTTTATACATGTAAATGACATTAAGGCAGTTTGATCATTTTTGAATTATGATCAATGCTTAATGAGAAAATGTGATCGTTTACTTAGTGATAAGTATTAATAAGAGTAAGTATGTATGGTAGGGATGGGAATTCCGGATCTACCGGTATCCGATAATGCCGGTATCGGGCGTACCGGCATTATCGGATTCGGCCCGGTAATCCGGCCCCGGTACCGGATTTCAGTGTGCCGGTTTTTTTACATTGCAGCCATTTTTAAATGGCTGCAATGTAAAAAAAATTAAAGCCCCAGCCAAACTGTTTTAAAAAAAAAAAACCCTCCCCGAGTCCAGGCTGCGCGGGTGGAAGGGGGGACACCCCCCACCCACCCTGCCCAGCCTGGCTTTTTGTTGTAAAAAAGATAGAACAGCAACAGAGTGAGACCCCGAGGCGAGCCCCCCCCCCAGCACCAGCGGCCGCGGCGTCCCCGCAGCCGCAGGTAAGTATGACCCGATCCCTGGGGGGGGTGGGGGTGTTTAACACCCCCACCCCCCCCAGGGATCACCCCTACAGCGCGCTTGCCGCTTACCTTGGGGAGCTCCGGCGGCGGCGGGCGGCCCGGCGGCTTCAGCGCCGGCTGTGGCTGCCGGCGTCAGGACGCTGTAGGCCTTCCGGTGCACTTCCGGGTTTCACCGGAAGGCCTAGAACGTCCTGAAGCCGGCAGCCACAGCCGGCGCTGAAGCCGCCGGGCCGCCCGCCGCCGCCGGAGCTCCCCAAGGTAAGCGGCAAGCGCGCTGTAGGGGTGATCCCTGGGGGGGGTGGGGGTGTTAAACACCCCCCCCCCCCCCAGGGATCGGGTCATACTTACCTGCGGCTGCGGGGACGCCGCGGCCGCTGGTGCTGGGGGGGGGGCTCGCCTCGGGGTCTCACTCTGTTGCTGTTCTATCTTTTTTACAACAAAAAGCCAGGCTGGGCAGGGTGGGTGGGGGGTGTCCCCCCTTCCACCCGCGCAGCCTGGGAGGGGGAGGGAATTTATTTTAATTAATTGCATTGGTTTCAATGGGGACACAGCGCCCCATTGAAACCAATGCAATAAATCCGGCACCGGTATACCGGATTTAATCCGGGAAACCGGTTTTTGTGAAACCGGTAACCGGTAAATCCGGTACCCGGTAATGGGCCCGGTGTCCCGCCCCTAATGTATGGTAAGGAATTAAGTATATAGCTTATATTCATGTTGATGGTAAAGTATGAAATATAGCTAGAAAAGCTTGAAATAATTTCCATGCTTGAGTGTAAGTTAGGGTAAAATGTATTTTATGAAATGTTTAAGAGGAAAGATTTTTGTTTTGGAAATGGTTGTGCCTTTAATGTTTGTTTTTTTTAAAAACGGTTAGGTTTTTTGTTTTAGAAAATTTACAAGTTTTTTGTGTTATGATTAGTATAGTAATGAGAACGTTAAGATATCACATCAGTTATATATGATTCACTGTATCATGTAGACATTGATACATTATGTCCCACACTGATTCAATGGATCAAAGATAGAGGAAACGTCTCTCACTCACACTCACACACTCTGTCCAGTTGTGGGTCTAGATTCTGATCCTCTTGCTCACATAGATTAATGCTTTTAACTAAAATATCAAACCACTTCTTGCATTGAGCTATTTACTTCTGCAACTAATGGTTCCTGCCTGTTAGTTGCTGGGGATTGACCTATCTCCCACAGAAAGCCTGGAATCGGTGCCAGCTGCCAGAGAGGGGAAGTGGTTGTGTCAAGGACAAACTTCCTTCCATGCCACAGAGCAGACCCTCTCTCTCCCTGTTCACTTGCACAGACAAGGAAGAAAGTGCTGTAGCAGCATATGCCAAGCTACAAGCAGCTGCTGAGCTTGGACTGGGGGTGGGGTGGGTTTCCTTGCTGCAATCCACAAAGCATTTACTCTGAAGTAAGTGCTCTGTGGATTGCGGTCCTTCTTAGCTTTAAAGGAGTTTCTCCTCCCCTCTAACTCAACGCCTGCTTTGTTTGCTTAACCTTCTCAGCAGTGCAAGGGCAGTATTCAATGATGAAGACCTCTGTGTTCCACTTTAAAGGCATTCTTAAAATCCTAGAGAAGGTGGTCGTGGGGATTTGGATAGCATTGTGCCCCATACAAATTGCCCATCTCAGGATTTGATTTGGTGTCTTGGGCACTTTTCCAGGGTTGTATAATTAATTCAGGGGTGGGGAACCTCAGGCCTGGGGGCCAAATGCGGTCCATGGCAAGCTTTTATGTGGCCCCTTTCCACTTCCTGAATCTGGCCCTTGGATCCAGTTCTTACCTCCAGTCGCTGAAAAAGTCAACTCAAGGGAAGGGACCAGAGATGAGGTCATGCAAACAAGGATAGGGGACAGTTCCATGGCACAGATTCATGATTTGGACCTTCCTTTCCTTGAGTGCCTCCCTTAAATACCCTGCCTCAACTTCTGTGTGGCCCTCGGAGCTTGTGCAAGCTTTCAAAGTGGCCCCTGGGAGGGAAAAGATTCCACACCCCTGAATTAACATCTAGAAAAACAGACCTAGATTTAAAAAGCAAATGTTTTTCCTTCCAAACTAAATTCTGAGTGTGATAGTGGGTGAGGCAGCTTAACTAGACAGCAAGAGTCAGGGGCACTCTGCAGTCAGCTTTTCAGTCCCACAGTGGGGAGAGAGCTCTCACTTTTGTTGAGTGGCATCTCTCCAGCTGGACCATAAGGGGACAATAAAGAGATCTTCTGGAGGGAAATTTTTTTAAAGGAAATCAACTGACTCATCTCTCTGTGTTCAGGCAGTGTTGCTGACTGACTGGCTGGGGGAGCAGTATCATGGCCTAATATCTCCTTCCCACCCTGCCCCTTTCATTCATCCAAAGGGATTCTCCAGCTTCTGTGCGGAGCTCCTTGTGCCCGTTCCTTCTGCCTTGCCATGTGTTCATCTGCAGTGGGACTGGGCCAAAGAGAATCCTGCAGAACCACCTGACGGCAGCCTGGAGGGTGGAAGGATAGGCTGAAAAGCGGGGATGACAGAGCTGAGATGGATTTGCCAGGCACAGGGTTATTTTTTCAGAAGCAGCAGCATAGGGAGTGAGAGGAGGTATTGCAAGGATGACATTGATTCCCGGTCTCTGTATGTGTGTGGGGGAAGGTGAGATGGAGGCACAGGAAAGGAGTGGGGTGGTAGGGCTGGAGGGAGGGGATCACGCCTGTCCTGATTGATACCCTTTCTTGGTGGTGGTGGTGGTGGTGGTGGTGGTGGTATTATTATTAGCATTTATATAGCACCAGCGATGTATCTGGTGCTTTACAGAGAGTAAGATAGATGTAAAGATTTTTAAAATTAAAAGGAGAGAGCAAGCCAAGCAGGTAGCGCATGTATTTCCTGGCACATCAAACCACTCCCGACAGACAGACATCTCTGTAAATTAAAGATCAAACTCCTTACGCTGGCTTCCCACGCTGACTACTGTGGAGCAGCAAAGACGTGTGATCTGGTTGCGAATGGGATGTCTGTGACCCTGGAGTTTCAGGATGGGAGTAGAGCGAGGGAAACCTGACTCTATGGGAACGAAATGCTCCTCCATTTTTGCTTAGCAATCAAAGTGCAGCAGCTGCTCTGGACAGGAATTGCACATTTGCACAACAAAGTTTTCAGGTGGATGATCCATGAATTAATTTTTTGATAGTGGAATACCCAACTAGTGAATACCAACTAGCAAATTACTATTTGATAACTGGTAATTAGGTATGTAGGTACCTTTTTTATGATTCGCTGACTGCTGTCATTCCATGTGTCATAAACCACAACAGAAAGAAATGTCTTGTCTTTCATTGCTCTGTTCCCTTGTCTAACAATTATCAGTGTGTTGCACAGTCTGGGCTCTTCCTCACGCCCCCACCAGTCCCAGGGGGGATTCAGACGTTCTGATTTGTGCTATTTTTTTTAAAAAATGAATGTTTCATGCCTGTCTGAACACTTAGATTCGATTAAATGGAGTCAATATCGCACTAAAGCAATGCGTGTTGAAAAGCTACTCAAACCTACCTTTTTGCTGTCCGTTTTCAATAAATCCGCACTTAACAGCAGTGTGAAAGCAACATCGTACTGGTTTTAACTAGTGTGTAATCTTTTCTGATGTGAATGCAAC
>QEPC01005168.1:531625-581149 GCA_003113815.1 Sphenodon punctatus
CTAAAGGCTCAGTGCGCTTGCCGCTCTTACCTTTGGGAGCTCCGGCGGCGGCGGGCGGTCCGGCGGCCTCAGCGCCGGCTGTGGCTGCCGGCGTCAGGACGCTCTAGGATTACCGGGCCGAATCCGATAATGCCGGTACGCCCGATACCGGCATTATCGGATACCGGATTCTACCGGTTTCCCACCCCTACTTGATATAGATCTCAGACTACAAGGCTGTGAAGTCTTGGGTTTTAACTCGTCGTGGGGGAAGATATATCCATTGGTTCAAAATAATCAGGACAGGATGCATTTTGACCACAAGCAATTATCTTTTAAACTGCTGTCACTCTTGGTTTTCTGGCTGGATCTTCTTTAAATTTTGTACGTATGACAGACCCCACAAGTAAAAGCCATGGATAAATTTTCACAGCTGTAATTCGTGATTTCCTCAATATCAGGGGTTAAACGGTCCCCTGATTATAATGGAGAGTGCTTGTGCCTTTAATTTACTTACAGCTATCGTTGTAAGTAAACCCAGATGGTCTCACAGGGATGCAAAGTATATCAGATATTGGCTGTGATAGTGACCCTGCCTGAAGACAGTATGACACCACTTGGGGTTCTGCCCCACAGTTTGAAGGCCTTTGACCTAACATTTGCTTTATTGAGCAATAAGTTAAAGTAGCAACAATTGTGCTTTACAACCTACTATGTGTCTCTTTCAGAACCTGATCAACAAGATGTGGCTTGGGGTTCCAACTCAAGATAAAATGGAGATTCGCAGCTGCCTGCCCAAGCTCCTACTGGCTCACCACAAAACCCTGCCTTATTTTATCAGGAACAAACTCTGCAAAGTCATTGTAGATATTGGCCGACAAGACTGGCCTATGTTCTACCATGACTTTTTCACAAACATTTTACAGGTAAGACCATCTCGTTCATGACGAAGTCAAGTTATGAAGTCTGCTTTATAGGAGTATTTTAAAGGCTGTCTTTTAATGGGAGGAGGGGGTGACAGTAAAACCTTAAGTGCCTTATGAATTCATTAATCATATTTATCTTGAAGAATACATGTGTATCTATTTCACGCTACTCTTTATTTGAATAACAGACTTCAGTTTTCTACAGAAAACTATCAGGGCCTGAAATAATATAATTAAATAAAATGCTTGTGTAACTTTTTTTTAGAGACCGCTCCTGTTGCCATATTGACTATTAGGGAGAGGGTCTGGTAATCTCAAGTAATGTATGGGCCTGATTCTCAGTTGTTTTAAAAAGTCCTGTGTATGAGAGCACACCCTTTTACCCTGTGGAAGTGCCCCTGCCTTGTATCAGTTTTTTCCAGAAACTAGCTTTTTCAGTTTACAATTATCCAATTTTTGTACAATTCAAGCCCTTTTTATATCATGTAAAACAAAGTCACGGTTTCTCTTTCTCTTCTGCAAGATCCCAGTGGAATTTTTCAAGCCAGGCTGCTCGGTGACAACCTGTTGCACACCCATATGCTATTATCACTACTACTACTACTTATTTCTCAAGTGTTACTAGTCGTACTCAGCGTTGAGAGAATTGGGGCTGTTTGTTGCAGTGACAAATTTCTCGTAGTGTGGTAGTCTTATTTGTATTGTCCTGATTTCAGAATGTTTAATGTTTTAGCACTCTTACAGTAGTTATTCTTAACTTATCTAACTTAACTTTCAAACTGTTTTGCAATGGGTAAGGGTAGTAAATAGAACTGATTAGACTCACTTGGATTAATTAGAATGAAGATTTTAGCATTTTTGAGTGTTCAAAATTCCTTTTAGTTTTCTGTGAATAGTTCAAACAAAACTTTGTTCACTCAAACGCACAGAATCCTAGGTCTCATGAAACAAAACTTCGTTTCCTGTGGGATCTAAAGTAGTTTAAGGAACTTTTCAGTCTGGGAATAAGAAACAATATAATTTGACATGAAAATAATGGTTGACTACTGACTAGTCAGAGCAATCAAATTGAGATGTGTTAGCATCTTTCCACATTTCCCCCAAGTACTACAAATACCTACGTTCGCTCATCACAAGAGAGCTAAATTCACCGAATAAATTCAAACTTTCCTACAAGTCTTTCTAATTATTGCCATTCTTAAATTAATTCAGTAAGCTGTTGATAAATGAGCTTGTCTCTTCAGGAGTTTGTGGCCAATAACACCGCAGCATCTGAAAGAGTTAGGGAGGAGATGACAATACAAAGGGGAAATACAGCAGTGGAGTAGCCATTGATAGTAAATAGCTAAAAGTTACCTGTAACTTGTAAAATACTATTACTGTCCACAGTTACAGATAACCTTTAGTTATTTACTATCAGTAGCTTACTACATTGCTGTATTTGTATTGCCATCTTTTCTCCCTACCTCGTTCCCCTCTTCCTCTTCCCTCCGAGTTCAATAGGCACATTCCCCCACCACTGTATATACCTCTGCTTTGCTTTGTTTCTTCATTTTGTAACCCCAGACTTCCCTGATGATGGATCCTTTGAGGTCCGAAAGCTTGCATACCTCCACCAGCTGTAGTTGATCCAATAAAAGATATCCCTTTACTACTTTATCTCTATTGTCTATATTTGGGACCAACACAGCAAACCTTACTTTCTGCACTTGTTGTGATGTGCTCTAGCCAATCTTGCTTTGCCATTCAAGCGTTAGATTAAAATGTGATTTTTATATGAGACAAATGCAACATTTTAATCCTAAAGGGACTAGGTATTAGTGAAAAGAGTTTATAATTATTTGACAGTACTAAGTATTAGTGTGTTCAAGTATAATGCAATTATTCATAGAAAAAGTGACATCTGAAGATATGAATTCATGTTAAAAATAAAAATCAGGTAAGTGCCAAAACCTACTAAACTAATATTGCCCATATCACCAATAAACTCTTTCACTGTGTGAAACAACTCTGGGCAGAAAATTTAAACCATCTTCAAAGGTTATTAATTCTATACTATTTTCTGCCTCTTCTGTATGCCAAATACTTTAAATAATAAAGGTAAGGTCACATCTGAAGTGTGGCGAAATAGGGAATTTTATCATATTTAAAGAACATAAGTTGTGCCACACTGGGTGGCCAATGGTTCATTGAGCCCAGCACCTGTCTCCGACAGTGACCAATCTTGGTTGCTGAGGTACCCAACAGGTCACAATGGGTCCTGTTGTTCGCTCCCAGCTCCGAACAGAAAGAGATTATGGTCCCCCAAAATTTAGCCAGCTAATAGCTGCCAGTGGACTTATTCTCCAGAAACTTGTCCAATCCTTTTTTTTTAAACCCAGCTAAACTACTGGCCTTGACCACATCTTCTGGCAGCAAATTTCACAACTTAATTGTGCATTGTGTAAAAAAAAACCTTCCTCTTATTTGTTTTAGTTCTTCTACTTGTTAGTTTCATGGGATGTCCCCTAGTTCTAGTACTATTTGAGAGGGTAAATAACTGCTCCCTATCTACTTGTTCCACACCACTCATGATTTTATAAACTTCTATCACATTCCCTCTGTCGTCTCTCCTCCAAGCTGAAGAGCCCCAACCTGTCCAGCCTCTCTCCATAGGGGAGCTGTTCCATAGCATTTATCATTTTTGTTGCCCTTCTCTGTACCTTTCTTCTTGCAGCTCCCTGCTCGACAGTGTTCTGTCTTGTCCAATTGGAAGGCAGACCTCAAATTGGAATTTGTGGATGGACCAGGCAAGGAACACTCCCTGCAATCCTCAGTTTGAATTCTGCCTTTAGATTGGAAGGACACAGACCAGGGTTCTCCTGAACCCTACATAGGAATCCCAGTTATTACTGGGACAGCAGAGGGACCTAGAGAAGAGCTCGCTCTCCTCCTGGAGTTAGAAGTGGCACAGAGCAGAGAGGAGCCTTTCCCTCATCCCCCCCCCCCCTCCATTTCCTTACAAGGAGATCCAGCCTGGATACCTTCCTTTCCCTGTAGGGAAATATGAAGTACCTTCTCCAGAACAATTGAGAGAGTGGCTGAGGCTCCAGCAGAATGTTTCCCCCTACTCTGAGTGATTTGGCAGTCCCATTCCACATTCAGTAAGTGAGGTGAGTGAAAGGCAGGTCTGGAGATGACCAAACTCACCCGTGACTGCCCTGCCCATGGTGCTCCCTTGTTCTAGCCCACAGTGTCCCTCACGGGTATCTCCTGCAGTACGGGCAGATGCCCCAGCTGAGCATGGAGGCCCTACTAACCCAGGGCACATCTCAATAGCTGTGCCGCTCGCAGATGTGGCAGCAGTGTAAAGGCAGCGTGCCGTGGCTCGGCTAGGGGCAGCACCATGGGTAGAGCATCCACGAGGAAAAGGGTTCAGCTCCTCCCAGGAGCTCTGTCTGACTGTCACACTGCTTGCAATTGCAGCAGCAGTCTAACACTGGCGCATTCCAGTGCACCCTTGAGGCAACCCCCAGGAAGAAGGGGAAAGTCCATCTGGCCAAGAGCCTCCTGGGTAGGGACCTAGGAACCAGGACATGGGGGCGGGGAGTAGTGCCAGCGGAGCTGGGTAGATGTTCAGTAGAGCGCAGCATTATCTGGGGGAACTAGGGACCCGGTTTCCAGGATGAGAGTGTGGCGGCAGCCATCTTGACTGCATGGCATGCATGGGCATTCCTATCTTGGTTTACATGGCTGAGGCAGCTGTCACATCTAGGTTGACTACTTTTGGGGAGCAGCTGTGGTTTTTACTGCTTTTTATGCTTCATTCCTGTGGCCTTCCCCCCCCCCCCCCCCGAGGACTGGTACACCCATTATGGACCCCACCCCTCAAGTGGGACAGGTGCTTCACTAAGGCACAACCCTCAAGGATGCTTGTGCGAGCCCTACATAGTTTTCCCACATGGAGGGGTTGACCCAGGCCTGCCAAGCACTTGGAAGGCTAGCCCTAAGAGTTCCAGGTACAATCAAGGGGGACTAGGGTGGAAAAAAGTTAAATAACGGGGCTCAATCATTGCTTCCAGCATGTCATCCAGAAGTGACGGGCAGGGTGAACGACCAGGACTCGGTCAGTCCGTGGGGAAGGTGACATTACTCCACATCACCAGGACTCTTGAGTCGGAGGGGGACCAGAGCGATATGCTGACACCGAGCTGATGTGATTACTAAAATACAGAGGTTTCAAGGTCAAGAGAGACAAGGGAAAGTGCCGTACCAACAGATCAAAGAAGTCAAGGCAAGGAGCAGCAACTCGAGACTCACCAGTGGAATCGGAATCTTCTCCAGAAGAGGGCGAAGTCTCAGATGACAAGCAGTCTTCGGATGAGGAGCAACATGAGAAACTTTTCGACAGAGCCCTCCTAAACAAGCTGGTAACAAAAGTCATAGAGGCCCTAGATCTTGACCCGCCAGGAGAAAAAGAAAAACTGGTCGAGAAGCAAAGTGTGAGACACAAGTACATAAGAAGAAAAAGCAAGAGCTTCGCTTCCCACTTCCCACCACCTTTGAGAAAATCATCAAGTCAGCCTGGGACCAGCCAGCAAAAAGATCCACAAGTTGCAAATGATCGAACAGCCTTTACCCATTTGCCATGGACAAGGCCTTGCTATTCACACTGCCTTTGGTTGACCCGGCAGCCACAGCCCTGCCAGGGACTCAGTAGCACCTTCCAGTGGCAACCCTTTCCAGAGAGATCAGACAGACCAAGCGGTGGAGGCCTCTAACTTTGAGTCAGTAGTCAATGGCTTGAAAGCCTCCACCGCGAGTAGAACGATTCTGGCCTGGGCAGACCAAGAACCCAGACATATCTATTGAGGCACATGACACCCTGCTCAACAGGATAGTGACCGCGGCGGCATACATCGCAGATGCTTCAGTGGATTCAGTCAAAGCAGGAACGCTAGCAGCGGCATTCAGTGTGGCAGCAAGGAGAAGAGTGTGGCTACGCACTCTAGCTGCCGACCCATTTACGAACGGCAAGTTGTTCAGGCCCACCCTCAATAAGATGGTCGAGGAATCTGCCAAGAAAAAGAGACATCGTTACTCATAAAGGAAGTTTAGCTCCTTTTGCCGCTCCATGTATCACGACAGTTATAGGCGACAACCAAAGGGTCTGCAGCATAGAGACTCAAGATACCAAAGACCCAGGTGGCAGATCCCAAGGAAGCCCAGCTACAGTGCCAAAGGGAAAGACAGGAGCAAGCAACCTGCTCAAAAGTCTACCTAGTGACTCCAGGGACACCTCCCCCGAGAACGCCCTTCCTCTCAGGAGAAGACTGTTGTAGTTCGCTCAGACATGGATCTAATCTGTGAGTGACACCTGGGTGAAGAGCATCATCAACTCGGGGTACAGAATAGAGTTAATGGTGTGGCCTCGAGACAAATTCATCGCATCCCCAGTCTCAACCAGCAAAGACAAATGCCACATGATGGTGAAGGCGATAGAATGCCTACATAGCCTAGGGGTGAACGAATGAGGATCCAGTGGATGAGCATGGATCTGGTCTCTACTTGAACCTTCTCCAAGAAGAGCAGGGACACCAGAGTGGTCCTGGATCTCTGAACAAGTTCACTCAATACAAAAAATTCAGGATGGAGACCCTGAAGTCGATTGTACAGGCCCTGAGACAAGACGACTGTCCTCAGAGGGCCTGAAGGATGCTTATTTGAATGTCCCCATAGCATTGCATCACCAACAACAACTTCGCTTCTGCTACAGTGGTGCACATTGGCAATATTTGGATTTGCCCTTCGGCTTGGCTATAGCCCCATGGACTTTCACCAAGGTACTCACTCCACTGATAGCCCATCTTTGTCAGAGGGGCAGACGTGTGTACCCGTACATAGACAACATCCTGCTACATTCCAGCTTGAGGAGCAAGGCAATACAAGATCTGACTGCTACCACTGTGGCACTGGAGGAATATGGGTTCATAATAAATTGCTCAAAGAGACATCTAAAACCAAGATGCTACATCTAGGAGTGATGATCGTCCTTTCGAGAAACATCGTCAGGGTGTTCAAGGAGCGTCAGGAGAGACTTTTCTCCATTCTGTGCAAGCTCTCTTGCCGACTCAACATTCAGCTCCTGGTCTTAGCACACTTCCTGGGACACACAGTTGCCTGCATCGACCAAGTACATTTGCGAGGTGGCACCTGCACTCACTACAGGACTTTCTCCACCCATTCTGGAGCAGCAACATGAACAGAGTGAGAAAAGGGGTGAGGATCACCCCCCATGCTGGTGAAGGAGCTATGCTGGTAGACATCTGGTATACCATTCAAGAAAGGGGTGTCCATGAGTGACCCCCCCAAGAATAACACTTATGACAGACCCAAGCCTCAGGGACTGGGGAACACATGTGGGAGCCAGAGAGATGCAAGGGAGGAGGTCAAGTGTGAAGGTGAAACAGTCTAAACCTCCTTGAGCTCAGGGTGATTCAGTTAGCAGTCACCGAATTTGAAGGAGAGATAAGAGACTTCCACATGCAAATACAATTGGACAATACAATGGCCATGGCATATGTCAACCATCAGGGGGCTCAAAGTCCAAGGCCCTACAGATGGAGGCTCAACAACTCTTCAGGAGGGCGGTGCCAAGGCTCCATCAGTTAAAGGTGATACACATCCGTGGGGTGGACTACACAGAGGGCAACTTGCTAATTTGCACAGACTTGGACCCGGGAGAATGGGAACTTCACAAAGACTCATTCTGGGCAGAGACCCACAAATGGGCATCTCCAGTAATCAATCTTTTCACCTCACAGAAGAACAAGAAGGTTCGCCAGGAGGAGAGAAGCAGACTCAAGGACACTAGATGCCCTCCAGCAGCCAGGATCTTGGGGGCTTCTGTATGTCTTTCCCCTGTTCCCAGTCATCGGAAGGGTAATACAGAAGATGAGGGGAAAGGGCCAGCATCATCCTGATCACCCCTTACTGGCCCAGGAGGCCATGGTTCTTCAACCTCATAGAACTGCAGGCTCATACTACATAATCCCAGAGAGACTCGCTAAATGAAACAATATTTTTGGTCACAATATCTGACTTATGCTGACATGAATGTGCCAAAAAAGGAACATACTTACACTGCACATGGCAGTGGCGTAAAGTGCAGAGTCTATGGAGAGGAGCCTGGAGACACACACAGGCTGCTACAGGGTTGATATTGCCTTTTACTCAAGAGATTGCTTTCTTGGGGGTAATACCCGATATGTCCCATGTTAATTGCAGGAGTTTATACAGTGGCCAAAAACTGGAAAAATATTACAGGACTCTCAGAACTGGCTAAACCGGCTGTGGTTGATGTTCTCCACAGAGAAATTAAGGTAGAAATGCACAACAAATATCAAGAGTTCTATGTCAAATGGGAACCGATATGAAGAATCCTGCAGAACAGAAACAAAAGTCTGTTACTTACATGAGAACTTTTTTCTGAAGCACCAAATAGCCTAGATACCACAAAGAGAGACTGCAACTAGAAGTACAGCAAAACGAGGGAGCAGGGGTGGGAGGGAGGGTACGGGAAAGTTTTGAGATGAAGTGTTGAGAATTTCATATGTAAAAAAATAGAATGCATATAACATGTAACTGCAAGGTATCTATTCAATAAAAAGTTTAAAAAGGGTAAAAAAACAAACAAACTACAGGCTCAGCCTTCCCTCGAGCTCCATGATTGGCTGGACTTCCTAAGCCAATGCTTCCTAAGGTATCAGTTCCCCAGCCACTTACAGCTGACAACCTGGCTACTGAAAGGTGTGCCCTAGGGACCAGGGTTTTTTTGGAGCGAGTCCTTGCATAACACCAGTAGCGTCCCAAGGGCTTCATGAACAGGATTTATTGTGCTGTGGAAGAAACTTGTACACTGGCACGAACAAAGGGGTTCGAATAGAGGCATTTTGAACACGGTCAAGGTGCTGGATTTCCTGCAGGAGGGCCTGGATATGGGACTGAAACCAGCTACGCTAGTGAGGCAAGTGTCAGCCCTGGCAGCCATACTAGGTGCAGGAAAACCACCCCCTCAGAAAGCACCCCCATATCAAGAACTTAGGGCAGCAAGGATACTGACCCTGGACCCAGTCCACAGATTCCCGTCCTGGAATATTAACTTGGTACTGTCGGCATTCACTCAACCACCATTTGAACCCATGGACACAGTATCACTATACATCGTAACCATCAAGGTGGTCTTCCTCGTGGTTACTACCTCCACAAGGAAAGTCTCTGAGCTAGGAGCCCTATCCACCTCTCTGGAGCTCTGTGTTCCATGAGGACAGAGATGTAGTGAGGCCTGGCCCCGCATTCATACTGAAGGTCAATTCAATCTTCCACAGGGCTCAAGAGAGAGTGCTTCCAAGCTTTTGTCCCAAGTCCTCACACCCGAAGGAGGTAGTTTGGCACACCCTGGATGTCAAGCGAGCCCTTCAGGTCTACATTAAACAAGCATACACAGGAAGCAGATCCTCCCAACTCTTCGTGCTCTACAGACACTCAGCAAGGGGGTGCCCAGCCTCTAGCTCCATGATTGCACACTGGATACAAAACTGCTGAATGGGAAAGTTCAGGCTCACTTGGCTTGTCAGCCACATCCTGGGCCATTTCCTCCAGAGCTTCTCGCGAAAAGATTTGCAGAGCAGCCACGTGGCCTTCGCTGCACCCCTTTTCGAAGCATTGCAGAATACAGACTCTGGCCTCTGTGGACACAGCCTTTAGGCACCGACTCCTCCAGGCTATAGAGACGGATCTGTAGCTGGCCCCGGTTTTCCTTTCTCCTATCCATTTGGCACTGCTCTGGTAGATCCCAGCAAGAGTGTCAAGCAAGGAGAAAATAAAATTGGGACATTTACCGGTGACGTTTCTTTGATAGGCTCCCTGCTCGGCACTCAGGCCCACCCTAGGGCCTGACGACAAGTGGGCAGAACGCCGGGGTTACACCTAGGGGCTTTCGGCTCCTCTCTCCTTTGTCACCTTTTGTTCTACACCTACAGAATGACTTTGGAAGAAGTCAAACTGAGGATTGCCGGGAGTGTTCCTCATCTGGTCTGCCCACAAATTCAAATTTGAGGTTTGCCTTTTGATTGGACGAGACAGAACACTACCCAGCAGGAGTGCTGAGCAAGGAACGTATCAGAAAGAAAATGTATCAATAAGTGCCCCAATTTTCTTTTTCTATTTATGCTATACCTTTTTTGAGATGGGGTGACTAGAACTGTACACAATACGCAAGGTGCAGTCACACCAGAGATTTATATAGAGCAGAGGCGGCTGGTGGGTTTTGATGTTAGAGGGGCACTGGGGCAGTAAGGCCGGGCCGGCCCGCCTGCGGCGCAGTCACGGCTGGGCTGGCAGGCCTAGGGGTGGAGCCTAGCCTCGGGGCGGAGCCAGGGATACAGTAGGCGGGGCCAGGGCATAACCTAGCCAGCAGCAAGGAGTTCCCAGGGTTAACACTGGATGGACATTACATTACTTACTCCAGCAATTTCAGTTAGGCAGTTTATATTCACCTCCTCTTCCAGGTATAAAAGCAGGCAGATCACCAGACTAACAGTTAGCTCTCACGATTTCAAAACTCCAGTTTTATCACAAACATCACATTTCCAGCATTTTGAACAATAAGATCACCAGACTAACCATTACATCTCATGATTTTCAAAACCTCAATTGAATCANGGGGGGGGGGGGGATTATTTAACACTCCACATCAAGTGAACAAAACCCATATAAAAACCAGAAAACCACACACACAAAACAAACCATTCCTACAAGCCCCCAAAGGCAGCCAAACGCCTGTGCAAGCACACAGGCCTTTTTAAAAAAAAATTGGCCAGTTTCAGGGATGCATTGCCACCAAATCAGACACATCCAGACCAGCATCCCTAGTAGCTTCACCAACAAACTGCTTGTTCAAGCACACAGGCCCCTTTTTAAAAAACAGCTTGGCCCCTTTCGGGGCTGCATTCCCACCAAAGTAGGCCCCTAGTCCAACCAGTATCATCCCCAGCAGCCACACCTTATCCCCGGCAGCCAAATGCCTGTCCATGCAAACTACTATCCAGCAGCAGCAGTGAAACAGCAAAGGGACCATTTAAAAAAAAAATGTAGCCACGACCAGTGGAACCACAAATTTACAAAATGGCTTCTCTACCCATGCTGGGAGGGGAGAAGGAAAGCAGCAATGCATTCATTGATGCATTGCTGCTGCTTTCTTTCAACCCTCCCAAGCATGAGTAGAGAGGCCATTTTGTCATCATGCAAACACAGAGCCACACACACACACACACATTTCGCCCAGTCTGTCTGTCCCCACAACATCCTCCCTCCCCCTCGTGTCTGTCCCCAAAATCCAGTCTGTCTGTCTGTCCCCACAACATCCTCCCTCCCCCCAGTGTCTGTCCCCCCAACCCTCCCAGTCTGTCTCCACAACCCCCTCCCCCCCCCCCCCCCAAAAAAAATACCCCCCAGTCTAGTCTCTCCCCCTCAGCCCCTGCCCGGCAGGGGCCAAGGGGGAGAGACTAGAGCCCCCTCCCCACGTTTACTCACCAGGGCTGCTGCACATCTCACCGAACGCCTCCACTGAGCACCCAAGGTAAGACTTTACATTGAGCCCATAGGGCTCAATGCAAAGCTGCCGCTCATGGGAAACTTTGTTTCCCAGTGGCACACTTGGACTGAACACTCAGCCGCCCGACTGTGTTCGGTCCAAGGTTTTTGTCTTTTATGGGGCTCACTCACAGTCGCTCCAGAAGACAGAGTGCTCACTGACAGCACTCTGTCTGCCGGCCGACTGAAATTGACCTGGGCGCCGCTCTGCTTCTGACTGCTTGGCAAGCCGAGTAGTCAGACGCAGTGCGGCGCTCCGATGTGAATTTCAGCCGGCCAGCAGACAGAGCGCTCAGTCAGTGTGAGCACTCTGTCTTCTGGTGAGTCCCACTCCCACCCGGGGGGGGGGGGGGGGGGAGGGGGTGCACTGCCTCAGGCGCCCTCAGGCCAGCACCACCACTGATATAGAGACATTATGATGTTTTCAGTTTTATTCTCTATCCACTTACGAATAATTCCTAACGTTGTTTGCTTTTTTGAGTGCTGCCACACACCGACCTGAGGATTTCAATGTGTTGTCCACAATGACTCCAAGGTCCTTTTCCTGAGTGGTAACTCCTAATTTAGAACCCAGCTTTGTGTACACATAGTTTGGATTATTTTTCCCTATGTGCATTACTTTTCGCTTGTCCCATTAAATTTCATCTGCCATTTTAGATGCCCAGTCCAGTCTCGCAAGAGCCTTCTGCAATTCTTCACAGTCCGCTCGTGTTTTAATGACCTTGAATAACTGTCATCTGCAAATTTGATTGTCACTCTTTACTCCCTTTTCCAGATCATTAATGAATACATTAGACTACTGGTCCCAGTACAGATCCCTAGGGCACTCTACTATTTACCTCTCACCATTGTGAGGACTGACCATTTTGTCCTACTTTGTTTCCTATTGGTAACCAGTTACCAATCCACAGTAGGACACTGCTTCTTATTCCATGACTTTTTAATTTCCTCAAGTATCTCTCATGAGGGATCTTATCAAACGCTTTCTCAAAATCCAGATACACTATATCAACCGGTTCACCCCTATCCACATGCTTATTTACACCCTCAAAAAATTGCAGTAGATTAGTGAGGCACGACTTCCCTTTGCTAAACCATGTTGATGCTTCACCATTAAGCTGTGTTTATCAATATGCCCAGTAATTATTTTCTTAATAATAGTTTCCACCATTTTGCCCGGCACAAACGTTACTCGCCAGTTTATATTTTCGAGGACTACCTCTGAAGCTCTTTTTAAATGTCAATGTTACATTCACTACCCTCCAGTCCTCCGACACAGTGGCAGATTTTAGCAGTAGGTTACAAATGACTAGTAGGTCTGCAATTTCATATCTGAGTTCCTTCTGAACTCTTGGGCAAATACCATCTGATCCCAGTGATTTGTTACTATTTAGTTTGTCAATTTGCCCTAGAACCTCTTCCAGTGTCGCGTTAATTTGTGACAGCTCATCTAATTCATCGCCTACAAAGAACAGTTCAGCGTGAGTATCTCCCCAACATCCTCTGCAGTGAATACCAAAGAAAAGAATTCATTCAGCTTCTCTACAATGTCCGTATCCTCCTGAGCGCCCCCTTTACTCCTTGGCCATCTCGTGGCCCAAACTGACACTCTAGCAAGTTTCTTGCTTCTGATGTACTTTATTATTAGCTTTTGCCTCTTTAGCAAGAAGGTTTTTAACAAAAGCCTTCTAAACACAGCTACAAAAATGTGCAGAAAAGTTGCTGATACTTAAGGTTTTTTTATTAATTAGTAATTTATTTCAAAATTTATAACCCATCCTCTCCTGCCCAATGGCAGCTTGGGGCAGTGAACAATAAACAATTAAGCCATAAATACAAAAATATAAAATACAATAATATAAAATATAAAAATCTTAAGAACAAATGGGGTTCAAATAAATAACACACACCCCTCACTACCCATCACCCTCACCAAATGCCTGTCTATGGAAAGAGAGAAGGTCTGGGGAAAGGCAGACCTCCGCTGGAGAGAGTTTCACAGCCCTGGCGCAGCCATTGAGAACGCCCTCTCAAACGCTGCCACCCAGGGGATCTCCAAGAGGGCGCCCCCGGCCGACCGCAGGGGCCCCTCCAGGGTATGAGGGAGAAGGTAGGCAGGGCCCAGGCCATATAGGACTTTAAAGGTAATAACGGACACTTTGAATCAGGCCCGGAAGACTATAGGCAGCCAGAGTGGAGAGCGGAGCACTGGTGTTACGTGCTCTCAGCGGTCCATCCCTACCAGGAGGCAGGCCGCCACATTCTCCACCAGCTGCAGTCTCTGGGTCATCACCAAGGGTAGCTCCCCGTAGAGTGCATTACAGTAGTCCAATCTTGAGGTGATGAATACATGGATGATGGTGGCAAGATCAGAGCCTGAGATATATAAGGCCGAAGATGACGGACCCGATGTAATCTACAAAATGCATTACTCGCCACAGCCACCACCTGGGCGTCCAGGCGGAGCTTTGAATCGAGACGTACACCCAGATTCTGAATCTGAGGGATCAAGGAGGGCTGCACCCCATCAATGGGGTGCAGCCCTCGCTCCTTCCCACCACCCCCTCGCTCCTTCCCACCAACATAACCTCTGTCTTACCAGGATTCAGCTTCAGATGGCTTGCCCACATCCAGTCTCCCAGGTCTGCAGCCAGACGCTGGATAAACACAGAGACTGCAGGTCCTGGGTCAGATGAAAATGAGAGGTAAAGCTGGGTGTCATCAGCATACTGATGACACCGAACTCCAGACCCTCTCATGATCTCACCCAAAGACTACATGTGCACGTTGAACAGGAGAGGGGACAGAATGGATCCCTGCAGAACTCCACACATGACATCCCAGGGAGACAATGAAAAATCCCCACGTATCACAAACTGAGTTCTACCAGCCAGGAACGAACAGAACCATTCAAGAACAATTCTGCCCACCCCGGCACGGTCCCGCAGGTGAGTCACCAGCATCTCATGGTCAACCATGTCAAAAGCTTCTGATAGATCTAACAAAATCAAGAGTGGATCGACCACTGTCCAACTCATGGTGCAGATCATTGACCGAGGCCACAAGCACACTCTTGGTGCCATAACCAGGACGGAAGCTGGACTGCAACAGATCAAGGAAACCGATGCAGTCCAGATGCCCCTGGAGCTGCTGGGCCACCACCCATGCAATAACCTTCCCTAAAAAGGGAAGGTTAGAGACTTACCGATAACTGACAAGGGAGTCAACGTCAAAAAAGGGCTTCTTGAGCAGAGGTCGTACCACAGCCTCCTTAAGGCACCCCAAGACTTTGCCTTCCCCAAGGAAGGCGTTGACAACCCCCACCAGCAACGGCCCCAATGTCTCCAAGCTGGCCTTAACCAGTCAGGATGGGCATCGATCGAGTTCACAAGCTGTAGCCCTCTCAGCCCCCAGCACCTCTACCACATCAGCGGATGATGCCTGCTGAAACCGATCCCATAAAACGACCAAACGGGGCATTCATAACCTCAGGTACACCTACTATATGAAGCACAGCATTTAAATCGTGGTGAATACAAGCGATTCTACGTGAAAAATAGTCAATAAACCGGTCATGGCGAGCACTGGAAGATTCCAGGTCCAGGCGGAGAGAGGCTGGTCTGACCAGTCCCTTCACCACCTGGAAAAGCTCAGCTGGACGAGACTTTGATACGATGGTAGCAAAGAAACTGTTCTTTGCTGCCTGCATAGCCACAGCATAGGCTTTTAAAGCAGCTGTGTCTCTCAGCGGCTGGCTTCAGTGTGAGTATGGTGCCACCGTCACTCTAATCACCTCCCCTTCTGCTTCAGCGGCCGCAGGTCTTCCGTGAACCACAAGGCCCTGTGCCACCTATGCTCGGGAAGCGGATGCTTAGCTGTCCGGTCAGTGGCTTTGGTCAAGGTGTTCCAGAGAGCAATAAGGTCATCGAGGGGTTGGCCATCAAGGTTGGAAGGTATATCCCCCAGAGCATTCCGAAACCGCTCAGGTTCCATAAGTCTCCAGGGACAGACCAAGTGAACAGGTTCCGCACCCTGCCGTGGGCAAACATACACCGGGAGACTGGCTCGTAGGAGATAATGGTCTGTCCATGACAAGGGCACAGTTGACACATTCCCTCATCTTCAAAACCAGTGCAAATTACCAAATCCAGAGTCTGCCCCCTCCTTGTCAGGCCACATACCACTTGAGACCGGCCCATAGTTGCCATGGCAGCCATGAAATCTTGCTCCACCCTCTTAAGACGTATCGGCGTGCATATTGAAGTCCCCTCAGACCACCATCCTGAGGGACCGCAAGACCATCTCTGACACCAGATTGGCTAGAACAAGTAGAGTTGCCACTGTACAGGAAGGTGCACAGTATACAAGCAGCAGCCCCAATCTGTCTCCGGCCAAATCAACTATGAGATGAAGGTTTAAATTCCAGATGGCGTTTGTACTGGATATCACCGAATGAACCAAGTATCCCTAAAAACAATGGCTACACCGACCCGACACTCCCCCCACCCCCTGTCCCTCTAGCCGTGGTTGATGCTGCACAGGGTACCCAGCTGGAACAAGGTCAGCCAAAACTGGCCCTGACTCAGTGTCCAGCCACGTCTCCATGATACACACCAGGTCGGCCGCCTGGTCCAGGATCAGATCCTGGACCATAAGGGACTTATTTGCAACCAATCTGGTGTTTTAACAGCAGCAAGATGGGGACAGAGGCCCTTTCGTCCTCAGCCACCTCACCACCTGAACTGGGGGCAATGAGGGGGCACAGGCACTAAACAACTCATCCCCCTTTGAGATCATATCTGCCCCCCAAAGGGGCCATAACTTCCCCAGCCTGTTATGACCCCTATGACTGTGGGCTCCACCTCTGGCTGTCCCCCGTCCCCCCTGTGACTGAATCACCAGGCAGGTGAGGGAGATCCCCAACCACCACCACCCCTCACAGGGAGGTGCAATCTTGCCCTGCACTCCAGGTCTAATTCCCCTCTCTCATAGGGGGGTAAGGAGACTCTACCCCATTCCCCACTCCGCCCCCTGCTCTCACCAGGGGGGCAGTTCATCCCTTCCCCTCTAACCTACCCTAATAAAATAACAATCAATACCCACCCTTCCCCATACCAAAACAAAACCACCCTGACCGTCTTCAAGACCTCACCGACAAGCACTGGCTAATCCCGCTTTTGCCACCCCAGCTCTCAGTCCCACTCCGAAGGGCAATACCATCCCTTAGGCGCGTGCCTGCAACACCTGCTCTATCACGCAGGTAAAATTCCTCGGCCACACCAAAGGCCCTTTTAGTAGCGGCACTTTGGCACGCAGCCTGCGACGCTGCCAGAGGGTGCACCACTCTTAAACTGCCTCCCTGTCCAAGCCAGAAGCTCAGGGAAGGAATCCCCACCCCCTACCACAGGGGAGGGGTGGTGATAGAGCAACCAGGGGCTTGGGGCTAACTCCCCACACCTACTGGCCAGTTCTCAAATCCTTGCTGGGGGATCTGCAGAGGGTGAGTCCAGGTGACTCCCAGCCCCTCAAGCTGGAACTTCTGCAGTGCTGATGGAGTGGTGGCCAGAGGGCTCGCCGCTCTTCTTCATCATCCGTTATTACGGCTTTCGCCGTTTCAGTAGTACCATGTACACCAAATTTAAACAGCTAAAATTAAAAACAAAAAAGCATTCCAATCAATCCTCTTAGAACAAATTCCTCTTCCTGGCAGCCAGCAAGAAAAAGAGAGCAATTGCCTTCATGACTTCTAAATCTTTGATCATCTTTTCATGCTCGGTAAAAGGAGCTCCAGTTTGCAACAGAGGAATGAGCCAAGTTAGGCACGACTCCTCATAATAAGGGCATATAAATAAAACATGTGAAGATTCCACCTCAGTTAGATAACAAGTACACAATCTGTCATAATGATTCCCTTGGTTCTGCCCAAAGTGACCACAGACTTAAAAAGTTCAAAATGGGCCAGAGTCATTGACCTACGAAGATGGAAATCACTAAAATTAGCTAGTTATGGTTAAAAAAAGAATCTGAGTTTAAAATATGGTATAATTTATTATGCTTAGCCATAGGCCATAGCAACCACCAAGTTTAAAATATTGAATACCATGGAGCAACTTTGACAGCATAAACTTTGGCCAGTATCTCCTGGATAGAGATATCAAACATTCTTTGCTAAACATCCGACAGAAGGGATCTAGGCTAAAGCTATGAGCAAGGGAAAATCCACATCTAAACAGAAGTTTTGTGATGTCTCCCTTCCACCAGTATTGATTGGGCCCGTCAAAACAAATTTGCTCTGTCCAGCATTTACTGGGTAATCTGAAAGTTTCCATTACATGAACTTTAGTCCAGTAGGTCCGTGCTCGAACCTTGGCGATGACAGCCACTGGATGAAGTGTAGTCGCCGCATAGAGAAAAAAGAGGGGGGTAGCAGTTGTAACCCCCAATAAACCTCTAAGAAACTGTTTTTTCAGGGCTTCTATTTCACTAGTAAGAAAAGGGAAACACATCTCTGAACTGTACAAAAGTTGGGGTAAGACTTTTGACTTAGACTGTAATCACTGACTGGATGCATGAACTATTGGAGGACCTATATAATTTCAGTATCCCCATCACTGAGCTCCTAGCTCTATTAATTAACCTAGACCTATGGCGCCGCTCTTGAATTGCCTCCCCTTCCAAGCCAGAAGCCTGGCAAGGGGATCCCCGGTCCCGCCCCCTCTTCCCCTGCCACAGGGAAGGGACAGGATAGAGCAACTAGGTAATGGTAACTGCACTGATACTTATACAAAACTTAGGTTGACTAGATGGGAAGAAGGTGTGCTGTTCTCAAAGAGCAGAGTGAGATGGGTTAAGGTGAGATCAGGGAGCCAAATGCAGCCCGTGGTGTGTGTTTGGCCCCTTTCCAATGCCTGGATCTGGCCCCTACATCCTGTTCTTACCTCCAAGCACTGAAAGACTGATCTCAGAGTAAGGGAACAGAGATGCAGGCATGCACAGATCCATGATTTGGACTCTCCTCTTCCCAAGTCCTCCTTTTTATACACCCCTACCCCCAACTTCTATGTGGTCCTTGGATTTTACTAATTTTAAAAAGTAGCCCCTGGGAAGGAAAAGGTTCCCCACCCCTGAGTTTAGGGATAAATGGCTGTGGTTTGGATTTTTTTTTATCATTACCTTGCTGAGTCTTTACAAGTCTTGACTATCAAAATCCCGTGCTGTAGGGAAGTTCTTGTTTCCTTATTCTGTGAATGGGGAACTGAGGTGTAGAACAGCTTGGAAACCCTTTTTGCATACTATGTTGTTCAGAAGATGATCTTTGTTGCACATTAGTCCACATTCAGGTGACTATTGCCATCAATGGGGAAAATGCAGTGAGTGCAAGTCCCTGGCTGATATGCACAGTCTTATCACAACCCCCCTAACTTTCATGTCTCAATCAGGGCTTTGCTTTGGGTTTTAGCTTAGAGTGCCACCTTTTCCCCACTTGGATTCCTTTCCTGGTGAGGGCTGAATCAGACTGCTTGACTATTAGGTTTCAACCTTTCTTCAGGTTTTCCCTTAGTCCTTTAATACGCTGACAAAGCTCCATGCCTTCTCACTGATGTGTGGGCAGCTCCTGATCACCAATCTCAGCTACGGCACTTCACTAGCACACAGCCCAGTACTTAACCCATTGATTTCAGGAGGATAGCTCTCGCCATCATGAGGCTATGTTGCCCCATACGCTTGTATTAATTCTGATTTTGACTGTCCCTTTCTTTTACAGAGCTTCATAAAATTGTTTTCGTTTCTGTTGAATTTAATGAGAACAAAACTCTATTCAGCAATCCTCAAACTCAGCTTTTCCTTTTCAGTTAATTCAGTCCCCAGTGACCACTCCTCTGGGGCTGATCATGCTGAAGACTACATCAGAAGAGCTGGCATGCCCCCGGGAGGATCTCAGTGTGGCACGGAAGGAAGAGTTGCGTAAATTACTCCTGGATCAGGTTCAAACTGTCCTTGGGCTTCTCACAGGTGAGTGAAGTTGCTTCTGTAGGACAAGAGTAAAAATATCTGGTCCCCCTTCTACTGCAGCCCTTGAGTGCAGGCAGACATACCTGCAAACCTGATCTTTCAATAAAACAAGATCTCCTGCAGGCCAAGCAGTTAACCATTCTGTTTAAATAATTTCTTGGGTAGTTTGTTGTGAAATCCGAGGACTGAAACTAGATTATGCAGCACACCAGCTCTGTCACTGGCGTTGGTAATCTTTGTTTAGAAAGAGTGATCAGGAATAAGGAGATACGCAAGTACTCAATGTTATATTTTTAACTCTGTAGTAAAAATTATAGAATGTTTGATCTCAAAGTGCTTTACAACTCCTTTCACAAAGCACTAAGAAGTTTTTATTACTGTCTATGAACGCTGCCATAATATACCAAACAATACATCCAAGAGTGATTAGCATAGATGCACTTGATTTTTCAGAGAAATCTTGGGTATTGTTACCTGAAATTAAGAGGGTGTTGTGTAAAACGTAGCTGCTCTGTATGAAATGTCCCTGAGCTGTGTTTGCAGTATTTGCAACCTTCTTTTTGGCAGGTATTTTGGAGAGCATCTGGGACAAACACAGTGTTACAGCTGCCACTCCACCACCATCCCCGACTTCAGGAGAAAGTGGTATGGCTTGCTGGAATTTAGCATTGTATCTTTAGTTATTTTTATGTACCAATCAGATTATGGAGGCAGACAAATTAAACCACGCTAAAGTACCCAAAGTATGTAGCACCGGATCGGTGCTACACTCCTTGTGCTGGACTGTCTGATCTACAATAACATTTGCTTTCCAACTGATGATCAAAAGATGTCTTGTGCTGTGTTTTTTCAAAATCCTTTAAACAAAGGAAGCTAACTAGCGGAATCAGTAAATCTTTAATAATTGGCTAACTTTTTTAGTCTCTGAAGCCCTAAAAGCTAGCAGAAAGTGTTAAAATGTATAGTATCACTGTATATGCTAGGATATAGCATATGAAACTTCTCTAGAAGAGTAACTTGATTTTAATGGTTTCTGCAGCATAAATAAAATCTGATGCACTATGGTACATTATTTTTCAAGGGTAAATTTAACTGTGGGGCAATCTTTAAGCATCTACAGAATCTGAATGTAAAATAAGTAATAAAGAATGATTTTGCAAGAACTGCAGTGTAGGTCTAGACTAAATTGTCGATTTGACACCAAGCATATCTTTTACACCCTTGTTCAACTAATTTTTTTTTAATTTTTTTAATTTTATTTTTGCAAAACTGTATTTACACAGATCAGTATCCCACTCCAGAAAAAAAAAACCTTATGCAGTTTAGCTTATTATTATTATTATTATTAACAAACATTTATATAGCGCCAGCAGTGTACCTGGCACTTTACAAAGTAATAAAATAGACACGGTCCTTGCCCCTAGGGCTTACAATCTCAACTTTACACTACATGTGTAGTTGATTTGCCTGATCAGTTATTAATAAATGTACCTCATTCACATTATGAAGCTAATCATGTAAATACTCGTAGTTAATACTGATTTGGGAACAGAATCTGCTTTGAGAAACCTTAACTCTGCCAAGTTTTAACCAGAAGTAGTTCAGGTGATATCTTTTATTGGGCCAACTAGTTGCTGAGATATCATTTGAATTACTTTGTCTCCATCACCTATGTTTGGGACTAACATGGCAACCACCTTCTCTCTCTAGAAGCTTTAATAAGAGACTATATTAAAATCATGTTCCCATGTTAAATATGTAATTCAGGTTTCCTCGTGGGAGTAAATTTTCTAGCAGGCTTCTAAAATCCCTGAATAGGCTTGTCATGAAAACGTCACTACAACTGTATAATGCTATTGTGTTATGTTTTGTGCAGCAGCAAATTAGTCTGTTTTACTAGATATGTTGGTCTAGCTTCATTAGCTTCTTCCTATAAAAATACACATCTGCAATGCTGCCTAGAGGATATTATTTTGACCAAACTAGAAATGCTTGCTCAGTCTGAAACTCCACACGCATAGTTACTGAGGTGAAAAGGGACTGCCTTGCATTGAGGGGGCAGGGGTGTAAAAAAAAAATGTAGATGTTAATGGCCTGTTGTTGCAGAACTACTTTAAATGTTAAGTGCACAAAGAGCACAGTCAGATCAGAAGCAAATTTCTTGTAGCTAAGTTTGGGATGGAAGTGTCATCAAACCAAACTCTCACGGGATGTGAAGTGTTACATAGTGTGTATGCTCTGTTTCGTAGGTGATCTACTAAGTAGACTGTTGCAGAGTCCTAGTGCAGCCAGATCATTGAACCAGCCAATCCCTATCCTGGATACTGAGAGCGAGTATATTTGTTCCCTGGCATTGGAGTGCCTAGCCCACCTTTTCAGCTGGATCCCTCTGTCAACAAGTATCACCCCTTCACTTCTCACCACCATATTCCACTTTGCTCGCTTTGGCTGTGACACTCGAGCCAGAAAAATGTCAACAGTCAATGGCAGTAGCCAGAACTCTGTCCTGGGTCAAGAACGTGGCAGACTTGGTGTCCTTGCCATGTCTTGCATCAATGAACTAATGTCCAAGAATTGTGTGCCTATGGAGTTTGAAGAATACTTGCTGCGGATGTTCCAGCAGACATTCTACCTCCTGCAAAAGATTACCAAGGAAAACAATGCCCACACAGTGAAGAGTCGACTAGAGGAACTGGATGAAAGGTAAGACAAATCAACCAGCTGAATAGCTGTTATAGGACAATTTGCTTACTAAGATTGTCTTTATTGACTTGCTGTTGTGCATGGTGCATCTGATCACCTTTTTTTCAGCATCCAATGTTACAAATGGAGAGCAGATGGGTTGGTATGTTCAGGTAAGTTGGTTGTGGGGGGCTGATTTTACAAAATGAATGTGGTGCTGTAGGTTTATATTCTCTCCTGTCATCTCCCTTCCTTGTTCATTGCTACTTGACTGCAGGTCTGATGGGATACAAGAGCTGAACTTGCCTTTGTTCAGTTGTATACGGCAGCAGAACAGAGACATCTGTATTTTAAATGAGTGAGTGAAAGCCTCCCAGATATGGTTGATGGAGACAGTGGATGCAAACAAATGACACAATAGCCTGCTGGAGTCCATGTTCAGTCTGTGCAGTCCCCGCTCACATGTTGAGCGTGTAGAGCCTAATGAGCATGTAACCCCTGCGTGTAGTTCTTGTACGTGTCGGCAGCCCCCACTCTCAAGCTTAGCACAACAAACCTAATACACAAGCAGGCATTGTTCCGCACCTTGTCAATAGGAGTGTGCAGTTGAGCCCCATGTGTTTTCACAACTTGCTTTAATTGGTTTTTGTTTAAATATAAATAATTTTTTTTTAAAAACTGCATGTGCAAACTAAAAAAAACCCCTAAAATTAAAAATCACTGTGCATGCTACCAGACCATTCTGCGCATGTGTGACCTTCTAAAAAATGGTGGTGATGATGCTGGCACCATTTTGGAAGAGGTCTGTGCATGTGCAGAATGGCCTGGCGGACATTTTTCACATGCACAGTGTTGTGTGGTTGTGTTTTTTTAAATTTAATTAAAAAGACCGGGTAGAGAGAAACCCGAAAATGGTAGGGTCGTTTATGAAAAACACCAAAACAAAGGGGTTTTTGTAAATGAAACTGGTAGGGGTGCCTTCTGCACCCCCCTACTTGTCATCACTCATCCATGGCGAACCATGGAAACAAGCTTCACCAGCTGTTTCTTCTTACTGGGATATCACTCCAGGAGACGTTCCAGTACCTGCTATCTATCCCCACCCAACCCATGGGGGTTTATACTTGCCAGCACTTGGCACCTGGAAATAACCTTTTGCTATGCACAGAACACATAGCGCCTTATAGTCACAATGGAAAGCAAAGTAAAAATTAAAAGTCAAAATAATCAGTCCAAGCAATCAATCTTTGCATGTAGTCATCCCAGTTTCTCGCATTCACAGCTCACTAGGAGGCAGCAGCACACAGTTCTGTTGGAGTCTTGCCTGCTGTGGGGTTGTAAATTCCTCCCTTTGCATATATCTCCCATTCAAACATGTGCCTCTTGTAGCCCCTCACTAGCGTATTCTGCATTACCGTATAATGGGGGCTGAAAATAACACCACTCGCCAGGGTGACCTGCACTTCTGGGAGCATCTAAACCACATATAGGGCAAGAAGCTCACTACTTCAATGAGTTCACATTCCCTGTACCTTGAGCCACTTGTTCCCCCAAGGGATTCAGCTCTCTGATAGAGGCATTCCTGGTGGCCCAGTGGAAATCCTCTCACTGTCATCAGGGCAGTGATGAGGAAAAATAGTAGGGAAGGTCCAGCCTTCATTAGTGACTTCCCTACTTCTGGCAGTCTACAAATATCCAGAAGAGTTGCAGTCTTATTTGCATCCCACTCTTCTATCTCCTCCAGGTGTCCCACTCTTCCATGCTGCTGAACTTTGAACTGCAGCAGGGTTGTGTGGTGTCTGCTCTCTGTCATGCATACATGGAACACCACTGTATGACTGTGCATAGCTAGCCTTGCAGGATGGGTTTGACAGTTCTCTCTGTACATCAGACCTCACTCAAATGTCTGCAAAGGTCAGGGTATCTATCTCTCTCACACACCCAACCTTTGGGCTCCATTACCTGGGCAGCCGGGAATCCACAGGATTTAGAGGCCTTTTGTCAAGTAAGGCCCAGTAGGGGTGAATTAATCTTGGATCCTCAGGTTGTAGGGATGGACTTCTCTCAGGAGTCCATCCTAGAGTCCATCCTCTTGTTGAAACCCAACAAAGCTGCTGGACCAGATTACATCTTGGTAGGGATGCTGCAAGCAGCTCCCCAGTGGTGGGCAACCATATTGAGAAAGGTATTTCACAATATTAGTGTGTGTAATAAGATTCCCTCTTCCTGGCAGCAGAGCTGGATAGTTCCAATTTTCAAGAGGGGGCTTGGAACTGATCCAGCTTGCTATTGGCCCATAAGTTTGCTGCCAGTGGTGGGCAAACTATTTGCCAGAGGTGTTTTGAAGTGTTTAGAACAATAGGTGGAAGGCCAATAGATCATCCCACGAGAACAGTTTGGCTTTGGTAAGGGGAAATCAACAACAGATTGTTGCTTTATATTGCAACACGTAATACACAAATACCAGAAGATTAGGAGGGGCAAAGTGTTTTTGGCATTTGTTGACCTTACAAAGACCTTTGACTCTGTTCCCCGGGCTAGACTCTGGGAAAAGTTATCTGCATTGGGAATAGATACTAAGCTTTTGCTACTCTTAATCCAACTGTATTCCAATAACCAAGCAAGAGTAAAAACAGGCCCAGGCAACCAACTGAGCAAGGACATTCCTATAAAAAGAGGGGTCAGGCAGGGGTGTGTGCTGGCCCCTTGCTGTTTAATGTTTACCTTGCAGACCTCATAAACTTTATGGGGTTGGATAGTACTCATGCCCCCAAAGTTGGTAATTACCATCTCAATATGCTGCAATTTGCGGACAATATAGTCCTTATCTCACAGACCGCTATTGGACTGAAGCACCTGATTGCCAAGTTGGATGAATATTGCGCATCGAATGGGCTGGAGGTCAACCCCCAGAAGTCTAAGATCATGATGCCGGTTAGTCATAAAGCCTCAGTTAGGTGGGAGGTTGGCTGAAAACCACTCGAGGTGGTTCAATCATTCACTTACCCTGGGTTAACTTTTTCATCCAGGGGTCCTTGGTCAAATCATATACAGGGGCGGGCAGTGAGAGCATCTCAAATTGCTAACACTATAGGTAGGGCAGCTAGAATATCTCGGGGTGTCTCAACCTCAACATTTTTGGGTGCCTATAGAACGAAGGTACCCCCTTCAGCAGTCTTTGGTTTGGATATTATTCCTCATCCAACAATTGAACCCTTAGAGAGGGCGCAGAACAGGTTTCTGCGCCGTATGCTTCAAGTGGGTAAGGATGTTCCAGGCCCAGTTCTAAGGGCAGAGACTGGCATGCTTTCCATCAAACTGTATGCCAAACTCTCTCTCATTCGTTATTGGCTGAGGTTGTTGTCCCTCCAGGAGGATTCTCTCTCTCCCTCGACAGTGCCTCCAGGAGGAACTGCTTTATATGGGTCCCAGAGGTTATCCATGGCTCAGGTATCTGGGATTCCTGTTTCAGAGCCATGGCTTCTCCTTTGGGCATTTTGTTGACAGAACATTAGTAGGGATAAAGGGAGAAGTACAGACCAGACTGGAGAATATTGACCAGCAAGAAGATTTAGCTGCCTTAGGGGCCTGGAGGGTTGCCCCTTGGCTTAAGTTGGTAAAGCCTGTATGGGGACTGGAGTCATGTGGATGGTTTAATGAATCGCAACCTTCAAAGAAGTTATACGCTCCTCCGTTTCCAGCAGGTTTGGACGGCTGTGGTGGAAGGAAGGCATAGGGGGGTTATTTATTCCAGGCATGTATGTACTTGCCCCCAAGGGGGTGTTGAAACAGTTGAGCATTTTTTACTCTCTTGCTCTTACTCTAACGAGCTTAGGGCAGTTTGGATTCAGCCACTGATTGGCGAGGCACTACATTTAGAGCCAGGTCAAGTGTACAAAGGGCTTCTTTCCATGCAAAGCCCAGAGGATGTAATGACCTTGGCAAGCTTTACCTGGCTGGCGTCTAAAAGGCGGAAGGAGATAAAAGCTGAGACATAGTAAGTCTTACCATTGTTGTAAGGGCAATTGGGAATTGGATTTGGCCGGGTTGCCCTGCTGGATTTTTTATTGTGTAATATGTATTTTGGATCAAGGGAATTATAACTGCAATTGTTGCCATGGGCTGTGGGTTATAAAGAATATTGAAATAGAGGGGGACATTTTGGGTATTTGTCCTTAGAACGACTGGAGATAATTATTCTTTTATTTCATGCTCTGTAAACCCAGTGGTCCATATGATTTGTTGTTGTATGGTATGTGTTTTATTTCAAAAGGCTATAGTGGAAGCTGATGCCTAATAAAATTAAAATTAAATTAAAAAAAACCTGGACAGCCATAGGCAAAAGCCATTTGGTTTTCCCTGGCAAAAACCCCACAGCAGTAGCTTTCTATGGGAGAATGAGCCCCTCATGCTAATCGAAAGCAAAAATTCTTACTTTCAAGAGATAAGAAAATGTAGGAGTTGCTTTTAACCAATGGGCAATTTAGCTCCAACATACATTCTCTGTGCCATGACCTTCACTACATTGGCCTTGCAGATCCACCCTCCTCCCCCTGCCCCCCGGTCAATTTCTTGCAGATTCACCCCCACCCAAGCAGAATTTAAAAATGCCATACTTCCATGTGGTAATAGTTGTGATATTATTAGATGACTTGGTGTGTGCACTGACATGTCTGTTACATGCGTTAGCAGTGCCAGTGCAACACACAAACATACCCACCTTTACAAAAATGTTTTTTCAGCCATAGTAGTCAATGGCTGGGCACACAGCTGACCTGTGATGACACATGGCCAATAGTGGCCAGTACTTGCTCACATGCAGCGCACAGCCAATCCTACCTAGCTAGGCAGCCACTCAGCAGTGTAAACTATGCAAAACATTTGGCACTTGTTCTGTTGACTTCAGACACCTGAAACGCAGCTGTGGATTCCAAGAACTTTACAGTGAATGTTATGGTGCTTCAGGTCTTCATGACTGCTGCTCAGCATAATGTGCGAGCCCCTCAGCATAATGTGCGAGCCGCTCAGCAGATCCAAACCTTCTCCTGTCATTGGCTCAATCGGATTGCAAGGCACAGACAGGCTCTTGTTCGATCTGTGACTGCTGCAGTAGGACACACTGCATTGTGCAGGCGGCGGCTGCTTCAGTGCCATCAACTTGCCTTTCTTCAGCGACCACTGATCATGCTGGGGAGGATCAAAATCCTGCAAGGGGAGCTGTTGCATGCTGAGAGGTACCTGACAGAGTAAGTGGCTTCCGTCACCAACGCCCTGCATGGCTGTACCCACAGAGAGGCTTCTGTGGGTCAAGGAGAAAAGCACAGACTAGTAGGAGAAGGTGCTGTCCTCTTGGTGAGATGCCAAATGGATCTCAAGCTTCAGGATGCCTCGTCGCTTCATCCTGCAGATAGTCTAGATCCTCAGGCTGTGACTGGAGAAATGGTACATAGTGATGCGGTTGCCCATCCCAGTAGAGAAGCATGTGGCCATCACTGTACGGAAGCTTGCCATTCCAGACTGCTGCTGCCCTGTCACCAAGCAATTTGGTGTTGAAAACACCACAGTGGGCACCATCCTCGTTGAGGTTTGCACAGCAATATTTATTTACTTATTTATTTAAATTTTTACCCTGCTCTTCCCAGATTTCTCAGGGCAGCTTACAAAACCAATAGTGGAAGTGCTGCTGGCCAGGTGGTGCAGTTGGCTGACCATGGTGATGGAAGGCTTTCGGAAGGTGAGGTTCCCAAACTGTATAGGGGCAATTGATAGGCACCATATCGCTATCACCTGCCCACCCCATAGCAAGGAAGACTACTTGAACCGCAGGGGGGTCTTCTATGTGGTTCTCCAAGCCTTAGTGGACCACCGTGCCCAGTTTGTGGATGTGCTGGGTCAGGAAGAACCATGACGCCCGCATCTTCTGCCAGTCCCACTTTTTTGCGAGCATGTACACTGGGGATTTTGGACCAACACTGAAACTTGCATCAAGGGAGTGCTTATGTGGCTTGTTATTCTGGGGGGACCCTGCCTACCCACTGAATCTCTGTCTTACGCAGGCCTACAGCATTGTCCATGCCCCAGAGCAAAGGTACTTCAGCTTGCATCTGAGCGCCACCCACTATGTTGTGGAGAGGACATTTGGGCTTTTAAAGCAGCACTGGAGATCAATAGCTGCTAGGATTTATTTCCAATTGGAGGCTACTCACCTGCTAACAACCACCACCTGTGTTCTCCACAACATCTGAGACTGACAGGGCCATGTTGGGCAACCTCCCCTGCGCCCTCCCCCCCCCACCCCCCACCCCCCCAGCTCAGGCGAGCCAGTGCCATTATTCCGTGACCTGCTGAACAGAGCAGTGCATAGCTGGAGAGATCAGGGACACCTTGTGCTGGCACATCAACCACAATGCTGGTACTAACACCCACCCTTAAGTGACAGTTTACTGATCATATATTAAGCCTTTTTAAAATGTTCAATAAAGGCTTTAAAACCGTTTCCTTTGTGCCAATGTGTTTTTCCTCTGGCCCATCCAGCCTTCTCCCCGCTCCTGCCACTGGAACAGCATATTTTCCCTCCTGGGGCCCCCATCCTCCAACTAGTGCTATTTCTTGCCCTTTCCATCCCCTCTTGACATCCCCAGGCTAGCCAGGGTCTATGAATGGCAATAGGAAGCACAGATACACAGGTGTACTGCCAGCTCCTAGCCCCCTCCCTCAAATGCAAGCATTTCCAAAACCCCAGCCCCCATTAAGCATCTTATCGCTATGTCCTACTACCATTCTCGACACCCCCATATGCCCCCCTCCTCCGCTCTCGTGTAAGTACGCTGCCAGAGGACATCCCATTCTCTGTTTTTGGAGGGCACCCCCCCCACCCGTCCCTTCAATCTTACGCAATGCCATACCGCCATACATACCCCACAGAAACCATGGATTCAGAAAAATAGAACTTTATTACACAGTAAAGTGCGGACTGTGTGTCCAGTGCAGGTGACCACCTAATAAATGGACATGTCGACACCCACCTGATGTGGACTAACATCTTGTTCGTAAGCATCTAATGAAAACACATCCCCCTTCATGCACTGTGCTGATACTCTTTACAGATAAACATTTCAAAATTAAAGGGAGTTTGAAACTTGAGATACTTTGTTAATTAACAAAAGGAAACATGAAATCCAAGGCTGCTCTGCACTTTCCTGCAGCTAAAACTTGTACTCTTTTATGAAGACAGGATAAGTGTCAGCACCTGGACAGGTTCCAATTCTCTTCACGTCCAATGACTTATGAAGAAACTGACAGTTCTCACAAATGGAATTGCTACTCATTTCATCAGGATGAAAAGCCAAAAACTTATGATTCACTTTCATGTGAAGAAGCTGACTGTTTCAAAACACAGGAGTGCATTAGTGTGGTAGACAACTATTGATGCTGCAGGTGCTGGATTTGAGAGTTGGGGAATGGTTATTGTTGGCAAGATGTTTTCTGACGTTCTATAAATATCCCTAGAGATAGTTGATAGGTGCATGGTGATAGAACAAGCACAGCACTACAAAAGTTTCTGGTTAACTTTTGATCTTATTCTTAGATGTGGCATCCATCCCTTGGATAAAAGGTACTTCCTTATTGATGTGCACAATAGAGCACTTTATAACCCAAACCTTGGTTGTAAGCATTGGTTTGGTGATAAGACCTTAAGTGACCTAGAGATGTATGTTTCACTTTGTAATAAATTGTCTTACATTTTTCATTTGACTTTCTTACCTTCATTTATATCTTTGGTTTGGGAGAAAAATTTAGGTTAACAGTGAACATAGTCAACTTTCTTGAGTAACCCATTACTTTCTGTGCTATTTAGCTTTCTAAACTATGATGTGCGGTAGTAAAATTGAAATCCCTTCTAATTCCGTGCCCAGGTGGACACATTGCTTAACTTTCCTTGAGTAATCTGCTTTGTATGCAAGCTTCTAGTACTGCAAATGAGTGAGGTTCATTGCCTGTCTTCTAGAAGTGTAAGAGACTTCAAGGAGCTTTTCTCCACAGGCCATCAGAGTTGTTCTCGAGAGCCTCATGTGGTCACGCTGTCCTGGGACATTTTCTTGACTTCCCTTCCTTATAACCCTTTCTCAAGACTATGCAGTCTGTTCCAGTGCCTTTTTTATTAGACTGTAACAATTTCATTTCCCAGGATTGAAAATCGTAACTTTCTTTTTCAGGTAAAGTTATTGACTGCTGGAGTCCTACCCTGATAACATTTTCATTTGAGCTCCCATTAGAACTTGTAGTTTTAAAGGAAGTATTTTCCAGGTAACCATTTCCCCTGAAATATTTGAACAGTACATAGCCCTTTTGTGTGGTGTTGCCAAGGAAACTGGTACTGGATAATCTTAAATAAGTAATAACCGTAGTAACAACAAGCAGCGTGGCCCCAGTGTTACATCAGGCAGAGAACATGAGTGATGGTGGTTACTGGAAAGGGGTCCCTGTCAGGAACATGAGGAGCGGTGGTGACAGAGCCGTGGGGCACGGGACTTATCCAGGATGGGAGGAGTGACTGTGGCCAGCCCCCCCTCTTGAAACCTTGTTTGGGGGGGGGGTTTATGGTCAATTTCCCCAGAGCTGGAGCAGCACGAGCCCAAGGAGGCGTGTCCAGTGGTTGAAGGGAGCTCTTGCTGCTGCCGTCTGTCAAGGGGGTGGGGACTTGGAAAATTGGCTTCCGGGACGCCCGCACAAGAGCGACCGGCAGCCGTGCCGGTGGCACGTGCTGAAGGGGCACGGCTAAAGGGGCGTGCCCCTTCAGCTGGGACCGACGGCTGTGGCCAGGAAGGAAGGCTAACATCATAGCTGTATGGCGGGAAGCAGGGTTGATGTATGCAGGAATCTGCCCCTGGGGGAAGAGTGAGAAGGAAGGAGGGGGACCTTTCCCCTCTTGGGGGTAGTAGGAGGGGAAGGGAGGGTAGTGAATAGTTGATTTTGAATTGTAATTGTAGAATTGTAGGGTGGGATGTTATATTTCTTGCCATATGTTGTGGGTTGTATTGTAAGAGGACTTTATTTGACGTTTCTAATTTGTTTACTGAGTTAGATATTGTTAATTATTGTAAGGGTTGTGAGGAAGCCCCTCTTTCAGGTGAGCAGGAGGATGGGGGGGGTGGAAGGGCCCACCTTGGTGGCAGCAGGGTGGGGTTGAGAGGTGGAATGAAGGTTGATATGTACTATGTATAGGATGTATTTGTGTCGCTTATGATGGGGTTTGTTTATTATGGATTGTTGGTCCTTGTGGACCTATTTAAATTTTTTTGTATGTTTCTGTTTTTTAAGCCACCTCGAGCTGCTGTGGCAGGAGAGCGCGGGATATAAATTAAAAATGGAAATGGAAAATATAATCTCAACCTGCGGATTGATGTAATGTTTGGAATGCATGAGGTAGTGCTAGTGTCCTGTCCAGTAATTATAAAACTTGTTGTGGTGACTTATTCTGAGAGTAGTATTCAACAGCCAAAAGGAACTTCTACTTCAAAGGAAGGTGTACAGATTAAATAGGGCTGGTCATTCCTGACTGATATTAATACAATAGATCAGTTCATTTAAACAGGTGCAGGCTTTTGCCAAGGCCCTAGATCATACAGTATAAAGACAATAAATTACGATCTAAATACAATCTAACAAAACAACTAAGAATCCAGATATTACTACTAAAATTTTGATAACTGCATTCAGCTATGCCCGTATTTCAGGAACTATTTTTTTTTTTTTTAATTAAGAATTCTAAAATATTCATCTCTGCAGGGTGGGGGAGGTGTCGGCATGCAAGCTATATTATGGAGCAATGGGTGCTGCTCCATAGTTAAGGCCAGGGTGCAGTCTCCATTTTAAAGCATGAACATTCTATTGTTTATAAAATTGGCACTATTTATTGTATTTATCTGAAATCTGGCAAGAGAGGATCACTTGGGTTGAGGGCTACATTCTATCCACATTTTCCTACAACCAGGGGTGTTCACCAGGGCTGTTTGTTGGCCCCAATACTGTTTAATTTGTATGTCAACCGCCTGATTATCAGACATAATAATGATGAGGGTTATATGGCACCTAAGATTGGAGCTCGGAGGATGTCTGTATTGATTGTACGCAGACGATACTGTCCTGCTCTCTACCAGGAAACTGGGATTTCAGAGTCTGCTTAATGATTTTATTGAGGAATGTTCAAATGAGGAGCTACCCATTAATTACAAAAAACTAGAATTATGATTTTTTGTAATGGGTTTAGACCAACCAATTGTGGCAGGTAATGAGGTTGAACAAGTACGAACATTCAAGTATATAGGGGTAACATTTGTATCTAATGGGTCATGGTCATCGCATCTCCATAATATAATGCAAATAATGACACCTATGGTAGGGATACTGTTCAGATTTTATAGAACAAAGGGAGGATTTTTAGTTGAACCAGCTCTCAAAATATTTGAAACTAAAATTATTTCAAAATTATGTTATGGAGTGCAGCTATGGAGCCATAATTTTGTGGGTATTAATCAGCTGGAAATTATACAAAATAGTTTTGAGGGGGCTTTTAGGGGTTCCAAAATCAACCTTGCCTGCAATCGTAAGATTAGAAGGGGGGATGAAATCCCTGTTGGCCAGAATTAGTGGGCTAATGCTGCTATTTTTTCTGAATATCCTGCATCTGTCAGAATCCCTAGTGAAACAATATTTATCAGAGAAAATGAGTGCAATCTGGTATAAAGGATGACTGGTGTAAAAGGGTGCCTAATAATCTAAACTGATTAGGGTTTTCTTTTGAATTTATCTCTGAGTTTTCATTTGAGGCTTTTTGTCAATTTATTATTATTATTATTATTATTATTGTTATTATTAAGCATTTATATAGCGCCAGTAATGTACCTGGTGCTTTGCAAAGTAATTGAATAGACACTGTCCCTGAGAAACGGGAGGAGGGGGGATGAAGGAAGTGGAACGGGAGAGAGACAAGCTAAAGGTTTTAATTTTATTGGATTAAAATCTGCATAAAATTGCATCAATTCGAATATATTTGCATCAATTTGTGTAGATTCACCTAGTTTGCATGCGCTGGGTGAACTTGCCTTCCGCTGGAACGCATCTCCTTGAGCTACTGACTCAGAACTATGGACTGTCAGAAGGTCCTGGCAGCTAACCGATTAATCGGGGGACAAATTTAATCTGTTTTAGACAGATTAATCGGTTCGATTAATGATTGTAGCCCTAATTTATGTTGTCTAAGTGTACTAAGACTTTGGGTAAGAGGTTCTATTTTGGGTTCTTAAATTCGTGGCATTCTTCATGTTCTTTCAATTGTTTTCTCTCTCCCCTCTAGCTACATTGAGAAGTTTACAGACTTCTTGCGTCTCTTTGTGAGTGTCCACTTGAGAAGGATAGAATCCTACTCCCAGTTCCCTGTGGTTGAGTTCTTGGCACTTCTATTCAAGTATACTTTTCATCAGGTACTACATTGGAATTCTGCTTTTATTTCACCCAGCCTTGTTTATGTGGTGTAAAGGTCTATTTCCTTGCTGGTAGCTCACTAGCTGGGTAATTTTTTTTATCTTAACAACTTTATGTAGGCTTTCCTCTCATTAAGCATTGGCAGTGATCTCATACTGATACTTGCTAGTGTAACTTCTTGAAGAATATTGATTGAGTTGCCTCACAGATCCCTGCTTTATTTTCTAGCCGCAAAGTATGTCGAACTCTTGCCTCTGACTCCAAGCAGCACAAAGATGTCCAGTCCAGTTGTACTTACCTTGCATGAGTTTTGGCTGAATCTTACCTGTAGTTCTCTTTATTCTTGTGCATGGGAGCAACCTTTTATATAAACTCTTGTGTGCTCCATTTACACCTCTATCAATGGGGATTTTTTACTGTAAAGTGCAGCATTTGCAGCTTCTCAGTAACAGATACCAAAGGAGCTGTTATTTCCCAAGGTAGGATGCAAGTGTCCCCTTCCTGCAGCAGGATTCACTGCTCTCATACTAGGCAATTTCCTCACTTTATTTACTCTTTTGTCCTGTGAAGGTATGGTGAGATGTTAAGTGTTTGGTTCAAAATTACAGAAACTCTGTGTCCGTTCCGATGTAGCTCTGGGTTTTCTAGCTTAGGAATATGCCTAGACCTTGCTTTTTATTGACAGTTGAGGTAAACAGAATTTCCCCATGACAATGAGCATTCCTCACTGAAATAAACCTATATTCTGTAGCAGAAGTTCCTCTTTATGTAGAGTGAAGGTTAATTCAGGTTCTTATTGATTTAGTTCGCTGCAGTGTGATTTTTAATGTTGACTTTGTGGATTACAGCCCACCCATGAAGGTTACTTTTCCTGCTTAGACATCTGGATGCTCTTCTTGGACTATCTGACTAGCAAAATAAAGAGTCGGCTGGCAGACAAAGAGACAGTACTCAACAGGTATGCAATGTCAGTTTCTATGCATGCAGAGTCACAAAAATCTACCATAATAGTCTTGTTTGAGAAGTTAACACTTCTGTAATCAACAAATGACCACCACCTTAGCCGGGTGTGTAATGTCTTGCTCTTCTACAAATGTGAAGTACGTTGTCTCATTTTACCTGCAGAGGCTGTTCTAATGAAGGTCACTGGGTGGTAGATTCTATGCCAATATGAAATTCCAGGTTTTGGTGCAAAAGTGAAGAATAGGAATGAAATGAGAGTGGCAGTAATTATTCGCGAGTATTACCAAGTAGTTGAGGATTGGGTTCAGGTTTCCAGGAGCTACTCGGTAATACCGACAAATACTTGTAAAATACTCGATACTTGGTATTTTACTTGGTATTCTACCAAGTATTTTACTGAGTCCCCTTATACGTCATCCTGTTATGTGACCAAACAAAAGGGGGTGGGGTGGGCAAAAAGGGGGTGCAGCATGAACATTTATAGAGGAGCACGGGTTAGCAAACTCACTATGTGGCCCATGGAGTCCAAACAGAGGGAGTAAAATGGAGTACTGAGTTTTCAGCCCTATTAAAGAGGCAGGAGCTGATACTGTAGGGAGCTAAATTCTTCTGTAGCATGGCTAAGTGGTATTACGGGATGTTTTCTGCATTGATTAGTAATTTATTTTAAGACCTGCTAGGGGAATAACTGGCTTTTGCTGGAAATGTAACCAGCTCTTTGTACTACCTAGAATACCGTATGAAATACCCCTGCAGTGATGCTGCATATGACCGACAGATTTAAGTGCCCTACTGTCTAAAAATGAGCTTGCCTGGCAAACCTTTAGTCACTGGAACTCAGTCCATTTTGCTGTCAGATGTGCAAGGTCTCAATTGTATGTTCATCCAGGCTAACATTGAATAGAACTACTGGAAGGATTGAACATTTCCTTTTCTAAAATGCTTCATAGTGAGCAGGGCCGGCCCCAGGGTTTGTGAGGCCATGTGTGAAGCCTTGGTGCGGGGCCTAATTTGCATAATTAGGCCCAACCTAATTATGCAAATGTATAACTTTACATAAAACTTACTCCCTCTGGACAGAAAGGATTCCCATTCTCCACCCCTCCAAGCAACCATGGAGAAGCATGGCCTCCTAATGCTCCCCCCCGCATCCCCAGCCGAGTGTCTACCACTACTCCCCAGGGTGGTTCCACTGCAGGGGCAGCGAGGCAGGCACAGAGAGACTGACTGTGTCTACTACCTTAATGGGCGAGGGGGTGAGCTTGGCCAGTCTGGCCTCCAGGGCCTGTTGCTTCTTGCTGCCGGTGCTACTTGTGCGTTGTGCACGCACGCGGGGCTACCGGTCCAGAGGTGCTGCTATCAAACACACGACACCCAAAATGCAGTTAGCTTATTAAGCGCATTATGCCATGAAAAGAGACACATAACCAGTTCATTTGCGCCCCCATATAATCAATTCACGCTGCCCGCACCCATAACCATTTAATTTGTGCCCCCGGGGCAGCGTGAATTGATTATATGGGGGCACAAATGAACTGGTTATGGGGTGCAGGTTTAAAGACAGTATTCCTGTTAGCAATAACTTCATTAAGAAGAGTTAGTGAAATAGCAGCCATAATAATCTCAGAACCATATTTGCAGATTTATTTTCCAAGACAGAATAGATATTGCTTTACATCCTAAATTCCTACCTAAGATAGTATAAGTAAGACAGTTGTGAGAATGTGGCCCTTTTTACACGGGTCTCTCCTCCCAGCCATAAACACGCAGATTTCTGTGTGTTCATGGGTGGGGGAACCCCATGTGAATGACGTGGTGCACGCGCCCATGGTGAGTGGGGGTGCGTGCGCGCTCGCCTAACACGCATCCCCACTCACCCCCCCACTCATCCCCACGCACGGAGCAACCGGGGGAAATGGTGGTTACTATGTGGGTGTGGATGAGTGGTGGGTGAGTGGGGATGTGTGTGCAGCTGTGTGCATGCCCCATCCATGCACTGGCGCGCCCACGGACTCCCCACCCGGCGGAGCCATGTAAAAATATCATGTGAGGAGCCACTCGAAGAAGAACAGAAGGTTGCTACCTTGCAAACAAGGTTCTTTGAGATGGCTCCGAACATTCTCACAACACCCACCCTTCCAGCCCCGCATGGAATTCTTTTCTTATATTTCTAGAAAGGGTTGAAAGGAACTGTCATTCAGAGGGGGGGGGGTGCTTTTTATACTAGAGGAGCTTGAGACCATCATGTGGTCTATTATTTAAATCGGGTGAGCATGCACAACCCAGTTGTGAGAATGTTGGGAGCCATCTCGAAGAACCTTCTTTACAAGGTAGCAACCCTCTGATCAGCACATGGGGAGGAGCTGTTTGTAAACAAACAGCCTTTTCTCTGCTGCTGCTGCTGCTACTAGAAGGCAGAGGCAGGTGAGGGATGGGGTCTGGAGCCAGGGAGGGGAGGAAGAATCACTTACTGGGGGAGAAGCTGGCTGCAGCCTGCTGCCCAGCCAGACAAGTGTGGGGCCCCAGCTGGCCGCGGAGCCACGTGCGGCCACACATATGGCACATGCCTGGGGCCGGCCCTGATAGTGAGGATGTAGCTGCTGTTTTGTCCTGCCACCAAGTGTGGGGCAATAGCTTTCCTGGAAACAGATTATGGATATTAAGAATATGAAGATAATTGACAAGATATGTAGCTTAATTGCGATTGGGACCTTGTGATTACTTGAATATACAAAAAAGAAAATACCTGTAGGATTGTAATAAAGTTCAAAAATGCCATGTACAGGCAGAATACATCATGTAAACTTAAACTGGGAGTGCCTTCACTTGAGGTAGCGGCTTGCTGATTTAAAGCCATCAGCTCCATTCCCACTTATCCTTTCCCTGAGCATGTCAGTAAGTGCTTTAAAATGATGTAGTGTGAGCCCATGGAGGCTAGTACTCAAAAGAGACAGGTTTAAACCTGTACTCCATCTTGTACCATGTTTTGCAAGGACTTCCAGAGGAACCTTCCCCTTCATCAAGGGCCCCCTCTAACAGCTGAAAATAGCCATCAGTGAGCCTGTCAACCCCCTGGTTAGAAGGGACAGATGTATTAGCTCCAGCACTAAGCAAGAGGTCACTGAAATCTGCCAGATTCAGCAATCTCCATGGCTGTACAACAATTGATTGGTTATGGTGACGGTCAGGTAGGACAGCACCCACACTAAAACGCAGGAGGTGATGGTCAGACCACCCAACAGGTGTGATGCGAACATCCAACACCCAAAAGCCCAGCCCAAAAAATGAAGTGGGTGCTCCCATAGATACTCATGAGTAAAACCCAGAGATGCCATCGCATTCAAGACCTTGGAAGCCGTACCCGCAGAGCCACCACCACCATGCACATTAAAGTTCCCGAAGACAAGCATCCTGGGACACTCCAAAAGCAACACCAACACCAGCTTCAGAAATTTGGCCCTAGATCCCACTCATATTACCTGGAGGAATAGTAGAATAGACACTCCTGCTCTGTACTTGGAAAGAAGCAGGAGAGTTATACCATCCATAACTAGAAGGGGTGTGAAAAATCCCCTGACTAAATTGAGCATGTTACGAATAGACAAGCCTGGATAATTTGCACTCACAAGTATCTTCTAGTTGATGAGCTTTCTGAACTGCCAGTAATTAGTAAATGTTGAATAACAGGAAATTCTGGAGGATTTGAGAGGTGTGTGTGTGTGTGTGTGTGTGTGTGTGTGTGTGTTAAAAAACTCTTATACCCTGCCCCCTCCAACCACAGACGGCACGGGGTGGCTTACAACAATAAAAACAAAATAATAATTCAATTAAAATACAACATAATATGCAATTCCCCATCGTCCCATCTCTTCCCCCCCCCACCCCATCCCTCCCTCACCCATCCCCTCCACCAAATACCAGGCAGAACAGCAAGGTTCTACAAGCCCGACGAAAAGTCAGCAGGTCTGGGCCTAGGTGAGCCTCCTCCGGGAGGGAGTTCCAGAGACGAGGTGCAGCCACCAAGAACGCCCTCTCCATAGTGGCCCCCCGATTTACTTGTGGGACCTCCAAGAAGGCACGCCCCCTGCAGGGGCCGACCCAGGGAGTGAGGCGATCCCGCAGATAGGTCGTGCCAATAGTAAAAAAGGATGATCTATGGATTTCTCAACTAGTCAACCTGACTTTGATCCTAACCAGAGTATTGCAATGGTTAATTTGGGGCTCTGCTAGCCAAGGATTATATTAAAATATATAACTTCGGTATGGCTTCCTGAAAATAAGTCTCGTCAAACCTCTTTTCGGATGAGATTAGCGGCTTGGATGCTAAAGGTAATTGCGGTATTACATATCCAGACTTGTCCAAGGCATTTGAGCTATTACTGCATGATATTTTGATTTTTGATCAAACATGCATGAGAATGAGTAATATAGAATTATGTCAGTTAAACTGACCTGCTGATGTCTTGCGGTGTAGCTGTGAATAGTAAGCATACATTTCTAGGAGCATCTCACTGGCATCAGTTCTCTTCCCAGCACTGTTCCAACATTTTTACCAGCAGTCTTGCTCTAGATGTATGATACTTGCTAATGACAGTGGTAGAGTGGATGGTAGAATAATCGAACCATGCATCTCAGTACTACCAAATGCAGATTCATTCAGCTGAGAATGAATGCTATTTTTAAAGTGGTATGAAAATGGCTTGGAAAGCAGTAACTTTGAAAAGGGGTTAGGGAATCACTCCAGCAGGATCTTACAGTGCAGTACTGCGACAAAAGGTTAATACCATCCTTAAAATATAAAATGGGAATATTAAGCAGATATAAAGTGACTTCACTTCTGAGTTATAGATCCATTGTCCAGCCTTAAAGAAAAAGGGCTGGACAACTGAGGCCTGTTTACCTTTCCTTTATCTTTCTTATATTACAAGCCCCTTGAGACAGACTGTTCTCTAATGGTTGTATAAAATTCCCTATTAAAGCCAATAGCACCAGCAATGTATCTGGTTCTATACAGACTGTATTTTTATGGGGTCTTATTCCCCTATATTTTATACAGTATTATAAGCCACCCTGAGACTTCAGAGAATGGTTGGTTAAAAATATTAAAAAATGAAACTAATAATGGAGGGAGTTCAAAGAAGGGCCACAAAAATGATCCAGAAACTGAAAACCAAGCCTTACGATGTAGGACAACTAGCTGATTGAGAAGACAGTTGAGTGGTGGCTGGAAAGCTGTATAACTTACATGGAAAAGACACTAATAAACTCTTCGTTCTCGTAAGTATCACTAAATCTGCAGTTTGAAAGTAAAGTTAGACAAATTCAAACAGCTTCTAGCAGTGAGGGTAACTAAGTACTGGAACACCTTTCCAAGGGAGCTGGTGGACTCAACATTGTTTGGAGTCTTTAAATTGAGATAAGATGTTGGTCTAAAAAACGTACTTTAATCCAGCTGGGATTAAAGTCATACTAAACATTGACAGTGGTCCATAACTCCATAATTTTTAGAGCCAGAAGAAAACATCCATGAAGAAGCTAATAACTGTCCAACCCAGACAGCTCTTGTCCTTCAGTACTGGGAATGGTTTTGTAAAATTCTTTTAGATGACTTCAGAGAGAACTTGCCCAGTATGTGTGACATTCACAGTTCCCTCTTCTTCTCTTTGCCAACTTATAAGGTGGTGTAACAGTAATTTACCCTAAAAGAATCAAAGTTTTCTGTTACCTTACTAGAGACAGAATGTCTTCAGCTTTTATCTTAAGAAATGGTATGAGCAGCCCGAATTTGTCATACTTTCTGGAAAAGTGCCGCCTTATTTTGCACACACAGCCTCTAATGGAATGATTTTACAGGCAGTTGTAAAGTAAGTATTTACATGGTTTAATTGAACAACAGAGGTGAGGTTACACCACAAGCACACAGATGAAACTTCCTGTTTGCTGTGGTTTGGCTTGTAAATGACACACTGCTAGTTGAAATGCAAGTTGCTAGAACCGGATTTACATCATCTCATCAAGGAGCCAATAACATAGCAAACCTTCATTGAATACTTCTGGCAGCTCTCAGAAGGGACATAATTGACATTGCAGTATGCTCTGAATTTTCTCACAATTAGTACAACTATCCAAGTCTCCTTTTACTGGAGGAAAGCATGACTGAGGTGTCTTGCACGACAATGCCTTTCCAGGGCAATGCCTTTCCAAAGGAAGAGTAGGAAACTAGGTCTCCTGCACAGTCAGATATTGCTGTATCATTACTGGTGGGTGATATCTTTGTTCTAGCCTGGGAGTGCATTACATTTGGTGTTGCAATTTGAAAGCTCGTGGGAAAACAGTTTGACTTCTGTATTTTTGGACACTGTAAATTCTGCATCTAGTAGAACTGAACTCTGTAAATGAAGTCATTTTAATACATAGTGATGTGCTAATTTAACATTTTAGACTATATGGGGCTTGACTTTTCAGAGGTTTGATGGACGTAGAATTCCAGTAGACTTCTGGAAGCTGTAAGGTACCCAGCACTTGGAAAATCAGGATGGGCAAATGCTGCTTGCCCATGTTACCTGGCCTGGCGAAACTCCCAGCATGGAAGCTCACGGCTGGGAATCTTCCACTTATCTCTGAATGTGGGCCTGGGGGTAAAAACGTGATTAGCCAGGTCCTGCGGCGTTTTCTCTTATGAATGGCAGGACTGGATTTTAAGCCCTGTCATTTGTAAGAGAAAATGCTGCAGGACCCGGCTGGTGATGTTTTTACCCCCACACCTGTATTCAGAGATAAGCAGAAGATTCCCAGCCGTGAACTTCCATGCTGGGAGTTTCACCGGGCCAGTTGATGTGGGCAAGCAGCCTATGGCTCGGGAGTCACATGAGGCGCTCAGGCAGAGACAGGCCAAGGCCTCAAGCTGTCTTATTGGTCCTGTGTCTTAGTTGACTGCACCTGAATCTCAGCTGCTTTTCAGAATCTCAACAGCCAGGACCACAGAGCACAGGCTCCACCAGCCAATCGCAAAGCAGGAGAGGCTCAGCCTGGGACATGCTTCAAAGGAGCACGTGTATGTGTCTTGAATGGAGCTCTTGAGGTTGGGAACTTTGCCCACCCCTCAGATATAGGCATATAGGCACCTGACTTTGAAGGTCTTGTATTTGGAGGTATTTGTATGATGAATGTTCTAGGGTGTTGGTTTTTTTAACTTTAATTTCTACTGGTTGATCTGCCATCCTTTGTTCATTTTCCCCCCTCTACCTAGCACTTGCGGATTGCTTTTCCCAGCCCTCACACTTAAAATTTGCTTCCTCCCTTGAGCAAAGATTAAATGTGGTGGTCAGATCAAATGGTGGCAAAGCTATTTAATTGTGTAGCCGTTACATAGGATTTAGATATGATACTTGGCACCTGTTCTTTGCTTTTTAGCTGTAGGAAACACACCCATTAGCCCTCTTGGCAGGGTCTAAATGTGTTGGCCACTCTTCTAAAAGGAGGCATAGCATAAACTGCCTGTTTGTTTTTGGCTTAATAGCAGCAATCTCTTTAAAACTCGTCGGCACCGCATCATCTTCAGTGGCTTTCTCACATCTTAGTAGCTATCGTTATCCTTTGTCCACACTGGTCCACCCATCAACATTTTTGCGGCTGTCTTTGTATTATTATTATTATTATTATTATTATTATTATTATTATCATTAGCATTTATATAGTGCCAGCGATGTACCTGGCGCTTTACAGAGAATAAGATAATGATGAATGTTGTAGGTTATGCTATTTCCTAACAAATAGGTGCTAAAGCAGCTTTACTGCCTCCTCATGAAGATTAGGACACTTTTCCACATGACAAAATGTGCACCATTTGCCTCTGCGAGAAACTGCTGTGTCCTATTGGGGGTTTGGCACCTGGTTAAAATATAGGAAGCAAAGAGGAGGACTAAATGGTCAGTTTTCACAGTGGAGAGAAGTAACTAGTGGAGTGCCCCAGGGATCTGTACTGGGGACCGATGTTGTTTAATATATTAACGATCTTGAGATGGGAGAGTGAGGTGATCAAATTTTGCAGATGACACAAAGTTATTCAAGGTAGTTAAAACCCAAGTAGACTGTGAAGAATTGCAGGAGGATCTTTGCAAGACTTGGTGACTGGGCATCCAAATGGCAGATGAAATTTAATGTGGACAAGTGCAAAGTGATACACGTAGGGAAAAATAACACAAACTATATGTATACAATGCTGAATCCTAAATTAGGAGTTACCTCTCAAGAAAATGATCTTTGAGTCATTGTGGACAATACATTGAAATAGAATACATTGAAATCTTCTGTTCAGTGTGCAACAGCGGTCAAAAAAGCAAACCGTGTTAGCAATGATTCAGAAAGGGGTAGAGAATAAATCTGAAAATATAATGATGCCACTATATAGACCTATGATACGACTACGAGTTATTGTGTGCAGTTCTGGTTGCCCCTTCTCCAAAAAAAACATAGTAGAACTAGAAAAGGTAGAGAGAGGCAACAAAAACGATCAAGGTTATGGAACAGCTCCCATATGAAGAGAGGCTTGATAGGTTAGGACTCCTCAGCTTGGAGAAGAGATGACTAAGAGGGGATAGGATAGAAGTTCATAAAATCATGAATGGTGTGAAACACATAAATAGAGAGCGGTTCTTTACCCTCTCTAATAGTACTAGAACGGGACACTCCATGAAACTTACCAGCAGCAGATTTAAAACAAATAAGAGAATGTATTTTTTTCACTCAGTGCACAATTCACTTGTGGAATTTACTGCCTGAGGAAGTGGTCAAGGCCAGTAGTGTAGCTAGTTTAAAAAGGGATCAGAAGTTCTTGGAGGATTAAGTAAATTAATGGCTACTAGCCAAGTAGGTTTTGGGGACATAACCTCTTACTGCTGGGGACTGGAACAACAGGGAATGTATTGCCCATTGTGACCTGTTGGGTACTTCTCCCAAGAGAAAGAGATTGGCCACTGTTGGAGACAGGATGCTGGACTTGATGAAACCTTGGTCTGACCCAGTACAGCATTTATGTTCTTAAATGCTGCACAACTTTTGTCACATGGGAAAACAAAGCTGATCATGAGGAGGATGCAGAGCTTGATTTTTCCAGCTCTGCATCCTCTGTATGGTTGGCGACAAAGCCGCATGGCTTCGTTTTCCTACGTGATAAAAGCCGTTCAGCATTTGCTGCTTCGCATTTTCTCACATTTTGTCATGTGAGAAAGCAGCCATAGTCTAGAAGATTATGGTTTGGGACCTATGTTCACTGCATTTCCCCCCATTGGTGGCAATGGGGAAAATGCAGTGATCTGATTATGCAGATGAAAATACAGTCCCTGATCATAGTACAGACTTCCTTTTTATATTATGCTTCTCACTGATTTTCCTCACTCTTTTCATTTGCTACGTTACAGGTATGAAGATGCCCTGGTTCTGCTGCTGACTGAGGTATTGAATCGAATACAATTCAGGTACAACCAAGACCAGTTGGAGGAGCTAGATGATGAGACTCTAGATGACGATGTAAGTAGCAGAGACTTGGTAGGATGGCTCCAAGCCTAGATATTAAACTGTTGTGTTGTGCTGGGTACCTCTGAAACTTCCTTATGGGCCCAGGATTGCTGCTGTTTCGTGCTAATAATGTTCACCCCTTTCTGACAGGGTTTATCTCCTTCAACTGTCTAATTATCTAATTTTTAAGCATCTTGTCAACTTCTTCCTCATATAAGGCATTTACAGGGATCAGCAGAATCCTGTGAACTAAGTAACACCTCTGAATGTACATCGAAGTACAAATTGTACTCGGTTCATATAGATAGCATGAAGTGAGATCTACAGTGCAGTGTGGGTTTTGAGGTTGAAAGCTGACACGTTTGCTCTTACTCCATTTCTGTCCTATCTCCATTTTACAGGCAGTAGATTCAGAAAAGTTTGGAAACCATAGCTCATAGTGTAAGGCAGTGGTGCCCACACTTGCCTGGCCGGAGAGCTACCAAAGCACGATGTTGACCTGTGGAGATATACTGGCTGCACAGGGGTGTGGCCCGACCATAATTTGTGTGACCTTGCCCCCTCATTTGCATAGTCACACCCCAGCCAGGTGGGGGGGTGGCTGTGCAAATGAGGGGCATGAGGGCACAAGGAGAGAGGAGGACAGCCATGGGGGTGGAGGAGGGAGCAACCTCATCTCTCTCACACACACACACCCCTCTCATGCACACTCTCTCCCTCACACACAGACACGCGTGTAGGCAGAAGCACACACACACGCAAGGGGGCAGGCAGTGGACTGGGGCAACGGGCTGGAGAGGGGCAGGGGAAGCGGGTGGGCGGGCTGGTGGTAGTTCCTCTCCCCGTCCAGGCTGCCGCGGATCGGTAGAGGCAGACAGTGGGCCAGGGCAGCAGGCTGGAGAGGAGTGGGGGCAGCGGGCAGGTGCAGGAGGAGCGAGCAGCCTGGGTGGCCCACAACACGGCTGCTGGCAGTGGTGGCCCTGTGCATGCCTGGGGCATGCACACACTGGCCCCCACCACATTTGCTCTCCGGGGCATGTGTAGTAAGCAAATGTGGTGGCGGCTGGTGTGCACATGCTTCAGGTGTGCACAGAGAAACCAGCCGCCGCCGCCTGAGCCTGGGACACAGCTGTCCTGGAATTGACCCTGGAACGTTGGGCAAGCAATGCATTGAACACCCCTGGTGCAAGGTAAAAAAAAAAAGTTGATCAGCTTGAAGGGCAGTTTGATTTCTGCTCTTGTTCCCAATCCTGTAACATTTGAGATCACGTTAGCATGAGAAATGAGTATGCTGCTGCCTAATGATCTGACTGGGCTGGGTAAAGAGGCTGTGAAAAAAATTATGAAAATGTGCAAGTCAGCCTTTGTGTTGAGGTGGAAACCAGGATTCAGTCTTGAGAGGTCTATAGGTATATCTAGAGTGGGAGAGAGGGAAATCTTTCTATAGCTGTGTGTGTGTGTGTGTGTGTGTGTGTGTGTGTGTGTGTGTGTGTGTGGAGAGAGATCTATAGTTGTATCTAGAGAGGGAAAGAGGGAAATCTTTCTATAGTTGTGTGTGTATAGAGAGAAATCTATAGCTATTTGAGCGAGAGATCTAGATTTAAGTAAATCATAAAAATCCACTAGGTTTTAAGGTTTTTATCGTTTGTCAAGGCAGGAATGGGTTCTTTGCTGTTTGACACTGGTTGTAACAGCACTGCAGACATTTCTCTATTCCATACTGGTGCTTTTAGCTAAGGAGAGGAGAGCTTGCTTAAAATTTAAGAAAATATTTGCACATCTCAAAAGTAACGTGCACCAGGACAGGAATATTGTTTGTTTAAAAAAAAACTAAAAAAAAACCAATGGTACAAAGGACACTGCAACTACCAGAAGGGCCACCAGTGCCTTATTTTATAACATGGGTATAGGGAAATTGACATCATGAAGGAAAGTGCACATTTTAACATGGTGAAACATGTACATCAACTTGAACCATTTAGTGGCTAGGTGTGCACTAACCTTAAAGGGGAAATCCTAAAAGTCATATTGTTTCAATTCTCAGATGCCCAGATAGAAGCCAGCCTCTGGATGGTAATGTTTAAAAACTTGCATGTATGTAAGGCACAGTAGTCTAGCATAGGTCAGCTGCTCTCTTTCTGATTAGGGAGAGATACAGGAGTTGATGATACTGGTATTTTCCCCCACAGCAACAGACTGAGTGGCAGCGGTACTTACGCCAGAGCCTGGAAGTAGTGGCAAAGGTCATGGAACTCTTACCAACTCATGCCTTCTCCACACTGGTGAGTGGGGAGCTTCATGCTCAAGGTTCTCTTATGCATATAGTCTTTTGCATAAGGCTGCTCTGCTTTAGATGTTTCCAAATACTCCAAAACACTTGCTCAGAAGGGGCACAGATCATGCTTTTAGATAGGAGATAGGAAGGGGACTGGACAAGCTTTCACCACATTGCTGGGATTGTCATGGTTCAAATTCCCTTCTGATCCTTTTTCACGTGAGCCATATACCCTGTGAGATTTGGGTCCCTCTGGTGGGGAAAACTGGTCATGGCAGAAGGACATCTGTTCACTCTGCTTATTCATATTAGCACTTGCACTTGATGTGAACGTTGTGAATAGCAAGGATTTTTCTTAGTTCTGCTGGGCATTCGCAGGAAAGTGAAATGCTAACATAAAACATCTATGTGCTGCCGTGTATTTTGGTAGGAGCTGTGGGACCCTACAAACTATAGGGGAAGAAAAGCAAGAAACCTAGGAGTCTGCTGCTGCTCCTCTTGCAGACAGCAAGTGCAGTCCTCATTCATACAGGCCTACAAGGGGGGTGCCTTTATGTTGTTCACACAGCAAAGTGCCGAGCTAGACTGAAGTGAGTGACAAACCGTCATTCACAGTGAAAGGCATAATTGTACAGCATAACCACAGCCAGCAAACTGCTGCCTGTAGTGTGGCAGCATGGAATGCACCTCTGCACTTGAGTGGTCAGGCACACTTATGTGGTAAGCGTGCAGAGTCTGGGGTGGGTGTGGGGCACTCCATGTGTAACCGTGTGTGGGCAGTACACAGTGATGCCTCTGTGTGTGGTGAGGATTTGGTTCCCACATCAGCCTTGCTTAACGCTAACATGCATGCAGTCCCCGTGCACACCTGAATGAATGAGAATTGTGCCAAGTATCTCCATCTTAGCCTTTACATTATCAAAGCTGTACAGTAGCTTATTCCTTTAGCTGTCTTGGACAGTAGCATTATTAGGAGGATCCTCATGACCTGCACCTATGTGATTCAAAATCATAAGGAAATGGCTGTTCCTTTTTCTTTCTCCAAAAAGATTAGGTATTTGAATGCCAGATAACCTTAAAGCAGATGCAGTCACTCAATACTTCGCTATGCCGTGAAGCTATCTGTATACTGGACATACGGGCCATGTTCCAGAAAAGGATGTTGTGAAGGACAATAGCATAACTGGGTTTTTTAAAAGGATTAGCTAAGTTCTTAGAAGATAGGCCCATAACTGGATATTAATCAAGCTGGTTACGGGATGTAATCTAACTATCAGAAACTGGAGGTAAATAGCAGGGAATGAATCACTCCATTGTGATCTGTTGTGTATTTCTCTGAGGTGACCAAAGGTGGCAACTGTTGGAAACAGGATGCTGGACTAAATAACTATTGATCTGACCCAGTATGGCACTTTTTATGTTTTTAAAAGCAGAATCCTTGAATTTGGTGGTGGGAGAGAATCATGCTGACTTGCTTTGCAAGTTAACAGTTTGCACAATTTTATGGATGGAATATTTCATTCAAAAACTGTTCTTTGGGTGTGTAATTTTTAAGACTAGAATAAATTCCATGACTACTTTTATCTGAAAAATGTTTCTCTGCAGTACTTGCTGTAACTTACTGGTATGAGTTGAAGTGAATCTTTCTATAAAAAAAGGTGAAAGACTACCCTAATTTCACTCAGTGAATTCAGCCTGTTTGATAAAAATGTTTATGATACTACAGTGTTCTTCTAAAACAGACATAGAAGAGTGATTCAAAATCATATCTTTCCCCCTGCCTTTATCGTAATTTAATAAAAAACTAAATGACAGATTTGATTTTGAAGCACTCTTCTGGGTTTGTTTTAGAACAACACTAGTATCTTTTATGTGAACCACTATTTTAGCTTTTGTCCCTTTCCTGGAGAAGTTGTTCAGTTCATTCCTGGGCGTTGGATAATGCAAGAATCACTTAGTCTCATGTGCATGTTTTAGTGGCTTGTGAACTGCTTTTGAAAAATGTGACCAATCTATTTGTTGGATAATCGTAAATAACATTGACTACAGAACAAGCCACGCCACTGTACATCTTCCCCAAGTTCATAAATATGTCAGCAGTGACTGGCCACACTTTAGCAGAGTAGATCTTTTCCCTTGGAGATATAGCATCTGAATGCTTAGAGAGTCCAAAGTATTGGATGCTAAAACTTCTGTTTACATTCTGAGTGCTGATAGTTATTTTTAAAATAGTCTAGCAGGCAGTTTCTGTAAAGCGCTGTCCTTTCTATGCCCTCTCGTCCGTTCAGTCGGACGTTGGGATGATCCCTGCCATGGACACTAGGAGGCAGCAAACCGACTTTCGACTGGGCATGCACAGGGGATCTCCCTCACATTCCCCAGTCGAAAGTCTGCCTCAGAACAGAAAGGAGTGTAGCAGGGTGCTCCGCACCCACCGGCAACTTTCGGGGCCCCCTTCCCCCTAAGGGGGGGAGCTCTTCTGTTGTTTTCTTAGGTAACAGCGGGGGCACTGGCCCCACATGGATACCAATAGCGCTGTGGGTGCTGGAGCTGCGGTAAGCGGCAGCCTCCTCCTTTCCCCATTCCCCGCTTTATGCACAGGACGGGGCTTCAATAAGTCGGGGGTGCGGCCCACCGGGTACCCCCCCCGCACGGGCCCGCAGAACTGCGGCGGCGGCGGGGACCGCCGGTGCGGTACCCCACCCGCTACGAGGAAGGCCCCCGCGGGCAACTCGGGGCGAAATCGAAACTGCGCGCTCTGCAGCCCCGCCAGCACAGCCCACCGAAACTACGGCCCGCCCCGCCGCAGCCGGCTCAGTCCCGGACTGCTGGCAATACGGGGCCCAATTCTGCAGGGTGAGGAGGCTCTGGAATTGGGGGAGGTAGCCTCAGCTGCCTCCCCACAAGTAAGTGGGGACCAGGCGCTGGATTTCCACCGCAAGCAACAGGGTGCGGGAGAGCGCGCCAGGGAGCTCAGGGCTCAGCCCTGATACAAATCTATTGAGGGAGTAAAATCCCTATAGCGTTCCCCAAACCTCCCTCGGGGAGATTAAA
>QEPC01005168.1:581406-612287 GCA_003113815.1 Sphenodon punctatus
CCCCCCCTCCGTGCGGGCTCTGAGTCAGTCCCTTCCTAGTAAGCGCTCTAACTGGCACGGTGCCCCCTACCAGGGTCGTCACCCATGCTGAGCAAGGGGCTGCCAACCAGCCCCCCGGGAGAGGGCTACGGTGGTGCTGCGGAGCTACTGGCTGCTCCAGAACCTTAAGGGTTCAAAAACTGGGCCCCCGTAGGTTACAACGGCAAGGCTGGAGGGGGAGGACACCCTCCTCCAGGGACACGGGAAGCAGATGGACAACTTCCCCTGGTATAGGGTCCCTAGTCTTTCCAGGAGCAGGGAGGGTGATTTTAATCATCCTGAATCCCCCGGGGAACAAAGATTCAGGCCCCTCCTCCCTTAATGGAGAGGAATCAGTGGGTATACAGCCACTAGGGAACCACAACTCCAGTGGGGCCCCACCAGGCAGAGCCTGTCGCAAAATAAACTAGGCTCAATGGGGGATCCTTCCCAGTTCCTCCCAGTTTTCCAAGGCAGATCCTCCATACCTCAGCCATCTGCAGAGCGGTCTCTGCTCTTCCTCGGGCGAATGCAGCCATTGCGGCTCGAGCATGCCAGTCTCCGTTCCCCACAGAGGGGATCCCCCGACGCAGGACTCCACCAGCACGGGAGCTCAGGTAGAATAGGTTGTGTGCCCAAATGGTGGCACACAACCACTGCCAGTAGCCAGTGTGGGGTAGTAATGGTGGGGTTCTGCGCTTGGATCTTGCAATCGGGGATCGGGGCCTGCTCTGACCATGATCTCACTCGGGAGCCTCTCGGCCTCAGTTTTCCCATCTGTAGAATGGGAATGGGTGCCTGTGTTCCACTCACCTGTGTCCACCCCAGCTCAGTCTTAAGGGTAGTCATGACGCCGTTTAAAGCTGGGCAAGCCCTCAATAATCGGCTGCCCAGTCCAACGATCTTGCCACCAACGTTACCCTGGCACCTGCTCGCCTCAGGGACTCCGCAGGGGCATACTAACCGGGACCGCCAGGGGCATGACAGCCTGTATAACGGCTAGTCCACTCCTGTCGGGCGGACCACGCTCACAAAGCGGCACACGAACGCGTCAGGTATAGGAACCATTAACCTCCCCCAGCCGACTTATCAGGGACCAAGCGGCCGGATGCACCAGCCCTAGATCTCTCGGGGCGCTTGGACTAAGGTCCTTCAGCCCCCAGCAGCCCCACCGGCCCAGCACCCACGGCACAGCCAGGCTTTTGCCTTCCATGGGCAGGGGGTACGTCATCGCGCACACATACCCCGATCCCACACCTCTTCAAGAGGGGGTAAAACGCCCTAGGAACCCGGCAGGGCTTGGTGGTCTAGTGGAAAGACTCCTTGGTTGGGAAACAGGTCGTGGGTTCTAGTCCTTGTGCTGCCGCTGTCATCAAGTAGGGGAGAAAAAGCCTGTACCTTTACAGTCAGGCTCCATGTTGTGGGAGCCATAGAGAGGGCACCGTGGCACACGCAAGGAAGGGCCACTGCTCTAATTCTTCCTAGTGCAGAAGAATTCGGGAGGCTGGACATGGGGTTTTCAACCTTGAGCGGCTGTACAGACCGCGCCACAGATGGCACTTCGAGATGAATCACTAGCCCCCATCTCGTTAGCCCTAGCCAGGGACGCCCGGAGGGCCTCTCTGGGCCTCAGATCACTTACAGCACGTCCCCATTCTCCAGGCTTGCTGACGTTGGCTGCGTCGGGGGTAGGAGGGGACTGTCTGGCAATACCGAACGGTCCCCTTGGGGGTGGAGACAGTACTGAGACCCTTCACCAAAGTCCTAGTCCCGCTCGTCGCCAATCTTGGCTTGGTAGAGAACGGGTCGCAGTCTATCCATGCTTAGATGACTACTAATCAAGGCTCCGTAACAGCACCGGCCCCGGGGCCACCTTCGTGCCATTGCCTACTAAGAACACCATTATTTTTTTTTCCCTTTCCCCTTATACAGGGGCAGGGGCCACCCAGACCTTCTTAGCGGCTGGAGCACTGGCAGGGGCTCGTCGATATAGCACACGATAGAGGGTTTCCCTCGTAACACACTGCAAAATCAGAGACCTGGGCTGCGGGGTAGGGCAACGCTTCGTTTCCCGTTCAGGTCTCTAGCATCCAGCATATAGCCAGCCGAGACGTCCTCAACTCGCTCACTACTGGGAGAACCCGCACAACGTCGAGCAGGGTGTCCCCCTCAGGGTCCCTGAGTACGACGACGGCTCAGGGCCGTTCGGCTGGCCCTTCAGTACCTTCGCCCGCTTTGTGGGGCAGGCACATCTCGTGTACAGACACATGTTAAACCGTACGGACAACTACTGTCCTAGCGTACAGAGTCAAGCCGGACGGCTCAAGGTCTCGCACGCCACACAAGTTGGCATAACGCCTCCTCAAGGGGCAAGAACCCACCTATTCCGCTTACCATATCAGGAAGGATAAAGATAGGCGGACTGATGGAGCAGAACGGCGATAGACCGGGAGACATGGCTCCTCAGCGCCGGAGCCGTCCAACTGGTGAAACTCACCTACCAATCCTCGACCCCTTTGCCTCGTCAAGCAATGCCAAGACGAGACGCTGCTTCGCCAGATGGCCTCACCTCAAGGCGAAAACACACGACGCCCCTACTGTCAGGCGGGTCTCCTCCATGCCTTTCACCTTGTCCGCTGTTGGGGCACACGATACACAGTAACAGCTGCTCCGAGCTACAGGTATCTTCCTGGACCTTTCTGGCCCCGCCGGCCGTGGGTTCCAGACCTCCTCAGCATAGCTGCAGGACACCTCCCTGATTCCCGGAAGTCCCGGGCCCGCTGTTCCTGTGCCCAGCCCTGTGCATACAGCCGGGCTTATAACGTCTGTCAGCTGGGCTGTGAGTACACAGCCAGGCGGGGGTTGGGACTGTTTGAACCAAGTGCGGCAGGTCCTGCTAGCCTTTCGACCTTACACAGTGTCACGTTATCATTGCAGCGGGCGGATGTTGGGCTCCTGGGCCCTTCCCCTCGTCCCGCCATGCCCTCCCCCGCGATATATCAGGTTCTCCTTCTCCTGGGGGGGCTGGAGAGGGGTTGCTCCCCCCTTGATACCCTGTTCCACACAGGTAGGGGCACTGGATAGCCCCCGGGGGGGAGCTTCTGGTCAACACATTTCAGGCACACTACATCAGACAATTCCTGAGGGCTGCACGTCTCTTAGCGCCCCATTGACCCTTGGGTTCCACAAGTGAAGCCTCTACATATTAGGTCCAGCCCGGGCCACAGTCCTCCAGGGCTGCCCTTCTTCCTCTCGCTTGGGTGGGGTCTTCCTGTTTACCATCGTCTCGCCCAGAAGGGTCCCCGAGCTCGGAGCCCTCCCCAGCGTCAAGGCCCTGGTCACCCCGCGCAGGGAATCGGCATCCTTAGTTGAATCCCACCTTCCTCCGAAGGTTTCGCCTATTCCTCCGGTCCCAGGGCTGGGCCTCCCTTCCTTCTATCCTAGAACCAGCCACGGACCGGAACGGGAAAGACACTCCCTAGGCGGCCGCCGTCCTCTCACGGTACAGGGAGTGGACGCGGGCGTTCACACTACGTCCTGTCTCTTGGTTACATACCGTCCCCATTCTAAGGATGACTAGGCTTTCAGACGTCCATGGCCGGTTGGACATCAGCCTCCCTTTCGGACGCCTGCAGGGCATCAAGCATAATGCTACTGGTCAGTCCTTGGCTCTTCCACCAGGTGGGTGGCAGCTCACTGGGCCACCTTTTCTCTAATCCTGGGCGACATATTTTTACTATCACCTGTAGGAGGGGGTGTTGTAAGCTAAGCTTAATGGAAGCCCTAGGCGAACTAATTTACTGGCACTGGTAGACGCTTCCGCACCTCCCCTGGGTGTTGTACGCTGGACTTACGGGACTCAGCTAAGACTGCCCTGAAAGGCGGGTGCTTCACAGGGGGTGCTGAGTTCTCAATGGGCGCCCTGGTCCCACCCGTGCCGACCTTCCTGCTTTGGTAACTCCCAACGTCCGACTGAACGGACGAGAGGGCATAGAAAGGGCAATTGGGTCACTTACCTCGTGAATTGCCCTTCTATTCCCTCGCGGGAGTTCAGTCGGCCCACCCGACCTTACCTGGGCGCCATCTTTACGAGTAATCCTCGGTTACCTTGCTCCCCCTTCCGGGAGGATAGAGTTAATCATTTTGTTTTTCTGCTAAGTTATAGTTTCAGCTTCTTCGGCTGTTTACTCCTGGGGAATGTGAGGGAGATCCCCTGCGCATGCCCAGTCGAAAGTCGGTTTGCTGCCTCCTAGTGTCCATGGCAGGGATCATCCCAACGTCCGACTGAACTCCCGCGAGGGAATGGAAGGGCAATTCACAAGGTAAGTGACCCAATTGTCCTTTTTGGTAGAAGTGAGTGATCGCTAGAAAGATCTGTGCAAATTTAGGATTAGAAGGAGTCCTCTGTTGCTGCTAAATTTCTATTAGCAAAGGTAAATTAAATCTTGTCTGAATTGTTGGCTATAAGCATATGTGTATCTAAGTTGGCACCAGGAGTGGCTAGCCTAATTGCAGGGAAATAATAAATCCGATTCCTCTTCAGTCAACAAAATGTATTTGGATTGATGTAGGCATTGAGATTATAATTCTACATTACAGACCCCAGGGGAACATGGGTTGCTAGGGAGCCAGCCAGGGTATTTCATGCACTCAGTGTTGTGGGTATGGTAATTGATAACACAGCTTGCCACTTATTTGTGTCATGAAATTAGGCCAGTGCTCTTAATTGCCAGCCAAAGAGGCAGCCTCTTGCACGGGTCATTCATTTTCTTCAACCTTTCTGTATGGGGAGCCCAAACCCACTGTGGTGATTAGCTTGCAGCCTGCCAGCAAAGCAGTTGAGACATTCCTCCCCATGCCATATTGTGGGACTGAAAATACTCAGAACTTACTACCCTGTCACTGTGAGTGAATCATGTATGTTGTGGGAAGTGTGGGATGGATATTCTTAAGGGTTGTAATAATTAAGATGCTGTGCAAATACATCTTAGTCCTGACCGGCAGTCTAAACTTTACCTCTCTCCTGGTCGCTACACAGCTCTGTATAGGCACATAGATAATAACTTCCAGCTTTCCTTGTCATTCCGTTACAGCACTTCCCAGCCAGCCAATCATGTCAGTACAGGGAGCTGGTTTTGTGGAAAGGACAAGTGTCCCTTGAGAAATTGCTAGCGCAGCAACCAAGCTGCTTGCAGGAGGGGTGGGATATAAATATATTAAATAAATAAATCCTTTAAAATTTGATACTAGTTCTCTACAAGTGTGTTTAAATACATAAATAAATATTTTATAAACCCTAGGCTGCTATTTACTGTGGAACCTCCAGAGTTACCCCTCCCCTACACAGAAGAAGGAAATGGGAATCAATCGACCTGTGGTCCTTACTCTTTGTAGTGGAATTACAGCTCTGGTTTTTGTGTCCTTTATTTCCCCCCCCCCAGTTTCCTGTTCTTCAGGATAATTTGGAAGTATACTTGGGACTACAGCAATTTGTGGTCACTTCGAGAACAGGTAAGTGATTAAAATGCAGTTTCATATGCAACTAGCTGTTAAAATGCTGTGCTCACTCACTGAGCTGCTACTTCCTAAAGGTGCTCCAAGATCATCATGTTGAATTACTTAAGTGTTGTAATGCCAGATGACAAGTGTTTGCGTGGCATTGGCTCTGAAACATTTGCTGCTTGTACTTGGCTGCTATGGTCACTCAGTAGGGTAGTGGGACAGGCTTCCAGAAACTTGGTGCCAGATGTTAACAGTTTGAGGATTGACTCCATGTGCAGGCTTGTACCTCTGGACATTCTTAAGTCTCATGCTAATGAAAGGCCATAGTTGAAAAGTGTTTCATGAAATGGCTTTGGACAGATGCCTTAAACTTTCATCCCACTTCAGGTTAGATTAATTTTTCCAACTTTTATCCCACCCTTCCTCAAAGGCTCAGGGCATCTCGCAACACAAAATATTCAGGAAGAGAGAGACTGAGACAGATATAAAAAATTTAAAATAAAAAGCAATAAGAAAATTTAAATTTATATAAAAATTCCAATGAAACCACTTTCAAACTCTATCGCCACCAGCTAAAAGACCAGCCAAATAAATTGATCTCGCATTGCCTTGGGAAAATGCTCAAGCTCTGGATTTGACATACCTCCCAGGGAAGGGAGTCCCACAGCTGGATTGTCTGCCTAGCAGCTTTGCAAATACTTATAGTCTGATTTTAACATAGATACTGCAGCTTAACTCTGCACAATTAGCCATCGCAATCATGTATTGAAAGTAGGCTGGGGGATGCAACCTCTGAACATTGTGTGCTGGAAGTGAATGGCAGGGAACAGGTCACTCCATTATGACCTATTGGGTATTCTGTCAATGGAAAGTGGCTGCTATTGGAGACAGGATTCTGGCCTCAATGGACCATGGGTCTGACTGAATATGGCATTTATGAAATGTTTGAGAGTATGGCTGCCATTTTGGTCCCACCTGTGAGAGAGACCAAGTACATTGGAGTCTGCTGAAGTTGAAATTCTCCAGCCTTATAAAAAAGCTTAACCTATAAGAAATTCCAATTAAGTGGGCCTTAAGGAAATGTACTTGGAGACGGAGAAAACTGTTGCTCAGATTAAGTCTGCACCAGGTTTCTCTTTCCAGTCCCCTTCCTACCCATCAGGGTGTTCTCACACACGACACTCTCCACCCACTACCCACCCACCTCTAACCCACTATATATGTTACAGGGCACCCATGAGGCAACACTGCAGCCCTGCAACATGTATAGTGGGTGGGTGGAGAGTGTCTTGTGTAAAAATGGCCTCAGAAGCAGAGAAAAATGGCAAGGCAGAGCTCTGTGTGTAAAATCCTGTCCGTTCTGACTCTGGGAGTCTTGGGTAGGCTGTAGATGAGGAAACCTGGTGCTCGCTCCACTTGCAGCCTGCTTGCAACCCTCTTGATCCTCCCAGTGTCAAAACTGATAGGATTTCACTCACTCTGCTTGCTTGGCTGCTAGTCCATAGAGCTGCATATCCATAGAGCTGGAGAGAACTGATGATTCCGAACACCCATCTCCAGCCTGCCCTGTGTGAAGACTCACCCTGACAGGGTATATTCTACAGCAAGGGTGGGGAACCTTTTCAGACCTGGGGACTGCATTGTTGGTCTCCAAACATGCTGGGGGCCACATGTCAAAAAGCAATTCTATATCAATTAGAATTAATTAAAATGAATTAGTGCATTAATTAAAAATCATTTAAAATCAATTAACAAGTTTCCCCGCCCCTGTTCTATACAGTAACTAATGAGATGGGGGAGAGGACAGTTCCTGTTTGGGGAGAGGCTGTCGCTGTCCCTTTCTGAAAGGTGGGCACAGCTCTCTTCCCCTTCCCCCTAATCCTGCTCTGCCTTCCCTCTCTCCAGCAGTTCTCAGTGGAGCTCAGGTATTTCTGCCACATCTCTGGCTGCAACGAGGGGGCAGGCAGGTTGGCTAGGGTATGCCAAGCCCCAGGGAGACCCACTCACCTGCTCCAAGACTAACTCTCCACTCAGTTGCTTGGGGCTTCCAAAGCCAGGCGGGTGCAGGTGCCACCGCGCGTAGCCTCACTGGGGCTACCTCCTCCCCGCTTCCTCTCCTCATGGCTGGCGGGGTGGGGATGGGCTTGCTCGGGGCTTCAGGCAACTTGGACGCAGCCACGTGCTCTGCTCCCCAGCCAAGCGAGCTGAGCCAGGTTCAGAGCAGCTGCCACTGCCTCACTCTGCAAGCCCAGCTCTTGGCTGCACGGTTCCAATCACTGCCACCGTCTCCTTCCTCCTGCCATGGGGTGCCCTGGGCATGCTGCTTGGCACGTGGGCACCCAGGGCTCCCGCACACGCCCGTCCCCACTGGTGGTGTGTGGGGCCTGGAAAAGTCTGCCTGGACCGCAGACTGGCGGGCGATGGGCCACACATTACTTAAAGTCCAGTTGAGGGGGGACAGACTGGAAAAAATAGCCCTGTGGGCCAGGGGTTCCCCACCCCTGTTGTATAGTATTTTAACCACATGCTGCCAACAAATCATTAATACACTCAAGGGTCCTGATATCTTAATTCTCTTGACACGTTAAAAATTTGAGTTATCAGAGTTCAGAATTCTATTTATCTAGGTCAAGAAGCAACACATCCCAATAGACCTGGAGCCGAGGATAGCAAATTAATTTGAGTTATGCAGCTTCTACTTAAGTAAAGCAGCTTCCACTGTAGTAAAGATATTTAATTGCAAGCTTTCAGACATCACAGATCTGCTCTCTAGCTGGGTACCTGAAAAGCTTTTGCGCACTCACCATTTACTGGACTAACTTCTGTTACCATCTTGTCAGGTACTAAAACACATGAACAGTGGGCAGGAAATCAGGGAGTTTTCCTGAACACAGCATCATTATCCTTTGGGGCCTGTACGCTGCAGTATGGTCTTCTGTGATGAGTCGTTGGATATTGTACTAGTGGGGGAAATAGAATATACAAGGAAGGGAATGCATATTTGCTATAAACCCAGACTAGCCTATTTATGTAAAGAATCATGCAGGATTATCTGTATGTTCCATTATCCAGCTATATATACATGAGTATACATCAGTAGGTGCCCATTGAACCAGATTCAGATGCAAACACGTGATGTGGCTGTAAATGGAATTTGGTTACTATTCTCTAAGTAAGAATGTTCATACTGTGTTGCTGTAGAGGGAACTTTAACACAATCTAATTCCGTGAGCTGCTGTTAGATTGCAAATAACCAAAATGTCAATTCTTGTTTTGAATAAGGCTGTAATCAGAACGGAAAGAATCATGACAGATCAAAATAGCTGGAAAAGATTTGCCTTTTTAAAAGGGAATTGCAAATAATGAAAGTACCCCTTGATCTTGCCCAGTTCTATCCTTGAGTACTTGCAGCTGAGCTGTGGCCCACAGAGCAGCTAATTAAATTACAAGCATGTTCTCTACATTAGAGAAAACTCTATATCCTGCTGCTCCATAATTGGGCTTCTTATTCCAAAGAGCTGTTTATTACAGGTGTAGTCTTGTGTAGGCGTTGTTTTTTAAAATTTGTAAAATATGTCTGTGAGGGAAAGGAGACTCCTGCCCCAAGTTGTTTTAGGTGCCTGATAGCCTAACGAGCATTTGCATTCAGATCATCCTGCGTTATGGAACGTGATTCACAATGTCATTTCAGGTCATAGGCTGAATATCACTGCAGAGAATGACTGCCGGCGTTTGCACTGTTCCTTGCGAGACCTTAGCTCCCTGCTACAGGCTGTTGGCCGCTTAGCTGAGTATTTTATTGGGGATGTGTTTGCTGCAAGGTTCAACAATGCTCTTACAGTAGTTGAAAGGTAGGCAACAAGTCACCATGTGGAATTCTGGAATTTCCATCTCCCAGAACAAAGTTTATTTGCTATACTTGGAAATCAGGCTCCCACGTTTGTTCTCCCATCTCAAATGTGGGTATAATTAATGCTCAGTTTTGTCTTGCCTTTTGTGAAGAGCTTGCACACGAGCCTCAGTTTTATATGGTGAGCAGATTATGTATATATGCAAATATACAGCGCTTGCTCCCTCACTCCAAACTAGCAAATCTGGGTCTAAAGGATGTCTGCTAGAAAACAATCTAGGTCTTGACATAATCAGTGTGCCAAATGCCATGTTTAAAGAATAGTTAATTTCATCTGCCTGTGTCTCCTTGATCTAATTCATATCCCCACCTCTGACCTGTTTCTTCAACAGGTTGGTCAAAGTAACCCTGTATGGATCCCAGATTAAACTATACAACATTGAAACTGCTGTGCCATCTGTACTGAAACCTGACCTCTTAGATGTGTGAGTATGAGACTAACTACAAAAAACAAAATGTATAGAGAAGGCTTCTGAAGAGTTGTGTTTGTATTAATTTAAATTGAATAGCCTGCCCTTTCCCCTAAAGCTCAAGGAAACTTGCATATAAAACCCACATAAAAATACATAAAATCCCTTTACAAAACCCACCCAACCCCTATCCCTGCCTGTCAAACACTCTTGTATTAGCTCCGGAATAGTGCTCATCATTCCAAAAACTACTTGGAGACATGAGAGCACCAGAAATTGAGTCGTAATTGGAAACCAGGAATTGCTTAAGTCTCAAGATTCTTTAAGGTTCTGCATTATTATTCATTTACTTCTAAGGGAAAATATTAATTTGCCACGGGATGCTTAGTAAAGACCAGAAGAGCTCATTGTTGTATGCTTGGACAACTGCCTTTTAAAGCATATATTTGCAGTCTAGCTGCCAATGCCAGGATCTCATTTAGTGTGATTTCATTAAAGAAAAATTAAATTAGTGCTAAGTGGGTCAGAGGTAAAAATAGCTACCCTGCGAACTCCAAAATGCAAGACACTGATAATACCACATAATATAGCTTGCGCTGACCACCTAAAACTTCAGTTCTCATAAAGTGCAGCTGTGACCACAAGTGACGATGTAAAGCTGATAAGTGTCTTCCTAAACAGGTCTATATATGCACTGAGACCTTCCGACATAGGTAACCAAACCTTCACTACTTCAGAAGAAATGCAGAGCCCATGGAGCTAGGGGAAGTGAACAACTTCCCCTAGCTCAAAGAAGTAAACGTGTCAGTTAAACAATTCTTGAACTTGAAATAGGATTGTATTTCCAAAATTCCTGTTTGAGTATCCTAAATTATCTGTTAGTAATCCAGGGCTAATAATTTTAAGTCAGGTTCAAGCTAATATTGTCCTCTATTGTTCTGTTATCCCTGTTTTATGAGAGCTGTGTCTTACTGGAATTCTACTTGCCCTTGATACCAGTAAATCGGAATGTCCTGTCGGTCAGAACAGGTATCAGTACTGCCTGAGACTCTGGCATCGGTTTGAGATTATGTTGACTTGTTCAGCTTCACTAATGGACATCTTGCATCTCCACCTTCTTTCCTCTGCAGCATCCAAACTTAGTCATTACTATCCATCAAAGCAGCTCTAGTCTGTAGCATTTGCTATAGCATTGAGTCAGAAATAGAGCACTTGCAGCACAGACCCACTAGATTTAATTTGGCGACTAATCTTGCTGTACTCCAATTTAGGCACAGCAATAGATCATGGGTAGAGTTCAGTTTTTATCTCGACTGTGTTCCTGAAATGAGCGGGTATTGGGGCCAAGTGGAAACTAGAATAACTATACTTGGTTACTGCTGATGGAGTTCTCAATTTGTGTGATTATCCTTTGTAGATTGGCTGGCACTGAGCTCTCGAATTCACTAAGGGAAGGAGTTGATTTTCAGACTCTGCAACTTTCTTAGAAAAACCTGCTACTAGACTGACAATCCAAACTTAAGGTTAGAATAAAGGTCAGCCGGACAACTTCAGCTCTACTTCATTCCTCTGCTGCCCTTCCACCTGGCTCACCTGTTGCTGCAGTGTTGGGAGACACTATGGAATTTTCAGAAAAGACCTTAAGATTGCTGCCCCAGTCCAAATAATTCTACTGTCTGTGTATACACCACACCCCCCCCCCCCGGCAGCTCACAAAACACACAAAAATACAATAAAGACATGAAAATAGAACCCAACAAAGCAAACGCTACCCAGTCCAGCCCCAACCACCCAACAACCTCCCACCCAATCCTTATCCTGCCTGCCAAAAAGTTTACTAAAAAGATAGATCATACACCGCTTCTGAAAGATGCTCAGACTCAGACAAATCTCCAGGAGCAGGGAGTTCCACAACATTGGGGCAGCAATTGATAATGCTCCCCTGTGTGCCCCCATCGTACAGACAAGAGTGGTAGATGGAACCCGCAGGAGGCTGCTCCTGGCCAACCACAATGGGGCATGGTAGGAAAAGCTTCTTTTAATATGGGACCCAGGCTGTTTAGGGCTTTAAAGGTCAAAACCAGCAGCTTGAATTTTGCCCAGAAAGCTATAGGGAGCCAGTGCAGGCTTCAGAGCGCTGTTGTAACATGCTTCTGACAGGCTACTCCATTCTGCACCAGCTGCAGCTTCCAAGCAGTCATCAAGGGCAGCCCCATGTAGAGTGCACTGCAGTAATCTAGCCTCAAGGTGATGAAATCATGGATGACAGTGGCCAGGTCCAAATCAGAAAGAAAAGGCTGCAGCCTCCTCACCAGATGAAGTTGTTGAAAAGCACTCCTGGCCACTGCTGCAACCTGATTATCCAGGTACAACAAGGGGTCCAAACCACCCCAAGGCTGCGAACCTGACTGACCAGAGGGGGTCGGACCCCATTAATAAGAGTCCCAATTTTTCCAAAGTCACAGGGCCAGCCAGCCATCATCACTTCATTCTTGTCAGGATTCAACTTCAGTCAGCTCTGCCTCATCCAGTCCCCAACCACAGCCAGGCATTGGGTAAGCACCGAGATTGCAGGACCTGTGTTGGATGAAAAGGAGATGTAGAGCTGGGTGTCGTCAGCATATTGATGACACTTCACTCCAAACCTTAGAATGATCTCGCCCAGCGGCCTCATATGCACATTGAACAAGAGGGAAGACAAGATGGAACCCTGCAGGACCCCACAGGAGAGGTCACAAGGGAATGACAAGCGTTCTCCTCATACCTCTGCATCTTCCTCCTGTTGGGTAGTTCTACCATTGACCGATAGGAGGCAGATGACTAATTTTCTTTCTTCTGCGCCTGTGTCACTGGAACTACCCAGCCGCCTCTCCAGTCCATCGTCTGCCTCAAGACCGGGAGACGCACCCTCGTATACTCAGGACCCTTTAAAAGAAAAAAAAAAAAAGGAAGAGACAAGGTTTATTGGCGGGGCTTGAAGGGACAGCGATCCAGGATGCGGTCTCAGGCTTCGCTTCTTAGGCTGATTGACAACAACAACGGGGGGGGGGGGGAAACCTGGCCAACTCCCTTGCACTGCGCCGGAGAGCAGGGAACGCCGCGCAGCTTCCCGCCTAGTGAGAAGCTCCTAGTCCGGCGATTCCCCCTGCCACTGGTTGGGATCAGCGCTGCTTGATCGGCCAAAGTAACAAAGAGGGCCGAAGTTTAAATAAAAGAAATGAGTTCGGCCGGGAAAGAGCCGGTTGCCCCCCCTCCCCTGCGGTCAGGGTGGGAACGGCTATGGAGGAAGGAGGTTCCCTGGCCTCGCAGGGCCCCTCTCTAAACTCAATAGCCCAAACCATGGGCGAGATTTTGGTCTCCCTCAGGGAGCTTTCCCGACCAAAAGTGGGGAAAAGAAAGAGGGACTCTCCCCCGCCTCGAGCAGGGCCAGCACCAAGCACCGCAGGGCGGGAAAACCCAGAGCAGGAAAAAAGGGCAAACATCCACCAGGGGGAGCTAAGGCCCAGTTACTGCTCTCTCCTCAGGGCTCTGAGGGGGAGGATCAGCCAGGAGGTGTCAGCCAGGCCTGTGGAACTGAGACTCTGGCAGATTCAGACTTTGACTGTGTGAGCTCGGGGACGGGGTCTGAGTTAGAGGAGGGGGAATACGTGGATGCCTCCACAGACCCCAGAGACAGACAGACATTTCCCTAACCAGTGTAGAGAGGAGCTGATGGGGCATGTTATCAAAACCCTCCAGCTTAAGGAGAAGCCTTCCAAGGAAGCCGTCTCTGACTCTCAGGAGGAGGAAACGAGGGAGTTGATCCTCACCCTGCATGGCAGGGACCATGGGCTACCCCTAGATAAGGCTTTTGAAAGATTGGTGCTGGAGGAATGGAAATACCCAGACAGGGCCTTCAAAATGAACAAGGTGCAGGACTCTCTTTACGCCTTTTCTAGGAGAAAGGAGCTGCTATTTAAGAGTCCAAAAATCGATGCTGCAGCAGCCTCTCTGGCGCATCAGACCATCTTTCCAATGGAGGGAGACTGCCATCCTAGGGACCCCACAGATCGGGGGGTGGACTCTACTCTTAGGAGGGCAGTGGACGGTAACGCAGCTTCCCGTAAGGTCAGCATTGTGGCTTCATATGTATCCAGGGCACTCATGTCATGGATTCAGGAGGCCCAGGACCCGGATCTGTCTGAGAGAAAATCTCAGAAGCTATCTTCCCTTATCTGCTTGGCTTCCGCCTTTCTGGTGGATGCCACCACTGATGCCCTGGTCTGGTCAGCTAGAGCCATGGCCAATGGGATATCAGCCAGACGTAGAGTCTGGTTGCGATCCTGGCAGGGAGACACTACGGCCAAAAACCTCCTGACTTCTGCCCCCTACAAGGGTTCCAAGCTCTTCGGGGTTTGCTTGGATAAGGTGCTGGAGGAAGCAAACCTTAAGGACAAGCCTAAAACCCTCCAACAGGTCACACCAAAAAGAAGGTTTTTTCGTGGCTACCCCTTTAGATTCAGGGGGTTTGGGGGTACCTCTAGACAGATGCACTCCCAGGGGCCCAGGTTCCAGTCAAGTAACTTCTCCTTTCGAGGGAGGGGCTTCAGAGCAGGGAGATATGACAGGCAGAGATCCAGGGGAGTTGCCGGCACTCAGAGGAAGCAGGAGGCCTGACTATGCCTCCGTAGAGGTAGGGTGCAGACTCCAGCGCTTCCAGGAGGCATGGCTCAGCTCCGTGACAGACTCCTGGGCCCTATCCTGTGTCTCAGAGGGGTACAGGATAGAACTAGAGCGTACACCAAGACAAAGATTTGTGGCCTCCCTGGTGCCAAGAGACCTTTCAAAACACAGAGCGCTGACAGCAGAAATTCAAAGACGGACAGAAATTCAGGCAGTAGAGAGAGTCCCCATACGAGAACACTTTGCGGGCATCTATTCCATCCTGTTTCTGGTGGCCAAGAAGCAGGGGAAATGGAGGGCGGTTCTAGATCTGAAAGCTCTCAACAAATATGTAAAGAAACTCCGGTTCAAGATGGAAACAGCGGCATCAATTTGTCAGAGCCTTCAGAAGAACGATTGGATGGCTTCCCTGGACCTCAGAGAACCCTATCTGGAACCCGCACAAGAAGTGACTACGACTGGCAGTTTAGAGCTCTCCCCTTCGGTCTATCATCAGCGCCCAGGGTCTTCACGAAGATCTTAGTACCCCTCATCGCCAACTTTCGCAGCGAGGGGATACACATATACGCGTACCTGGATGACCTGCTGATCAGAGCCAACTCCGCGGCCAGAGTCCAGATGCATCTGAACATCACGATCCAGTACTTGGAGAGGCATGGATTTGTAATAAACAGAGAGAAGAGTCACCTATCGCCATGTCGCAAGTTGGAGCACCTGGGGATTTTGGTGGATACCGACTCAGACCGCACGTTCGTTCCCCCAGAACGATGGATCAAGATCAGGTCGCTAGTTCAACTGCTAAGACTCTGAAACCACATGAGACTCAAGCAACTAGCGAGATTGCTAGGGCTCATGATATCCTGCATCGCACAAGTGACGTGGGGACGTTTTCACCTTCGTCCCTTGCAGAGGCAGCTGTGGGGTTTTCAAAGAGAGCTTACACTAGGACTCGACCCTTGGGTCCCCATCCCACAAAGCCTAAAGTCTTCAATGTCCTGGTGGTTAAGACCGGAAACGCTCCAGGAGGGCATGCCACTCACAGAACCAACAAGGACGGTTCTAACAACGGACGCCAGCTTCTGGGGATGGGGAGGCCACTCGGGATCTCACTCATCCCAGGGCATCTGGACACAGAGGGATGCAGGCAAGAGGATCAACGTGCTCGAACTAAAGGCGATCCATCTCGCCCTACGCCATCTGACCCTGACCTTTCCCTCCCGGCACATTCTGGTGTATACGGACAACGTGACGGCGAAGGCCTATCTCAACCATCAGGGGGGTCGAGGTCGTCGGAGTTGCACCAGGAAGCGGTAAGACTGTTTTCGTGGGCTCAGATCCATCTGGACTCCATAAAAGCCCTGCACATCAGGGGGCAGGACAATATACAGGCCTACTGGCTGAGCCGTCAGACCTTGGAACCACACAAATGGATGTTGAACACAGCAGTCTTCCAGCAAATAGTAGGGTGGTTCGGGCTCCTGGTGATGGACTTATTCGCAACAAAGGAGAATGCCCAAGTACCTCGTTTCATAGCACGAGCTCATTGCACGGAGGCGGAGGGGATCGATGCTCTAAATTGTTCCTGGCCCAGGGGTCTTCTATACGCCTTTCCCCCGTTTCCTCTAATCCAGAGAACAATAGCCAAGGCGGTCAGGGAGCAAGCGTGTCTGATACTGATAGCTCCATGGTGGCCCAAAAGACCGTGGTTTTCCGAGCTGATAGAGCTCAGCCAGTCTCGATACCACAGGTTACCCCTCCTACTGACATTACTCTCCCAGAGCCCAGTTTACTCCTCAGAGATTCAGGCATTAAATCTAACAGCTTGGAACTTGAACGCTCGGCGTTGAGGGCAAGAGGTTATTCCGAAGCTGTCCTATCCACGATCCAACTTTCAAGAAGGGCTGCCACCCGAAGAAGCTATAGTGCCAGGTGAAAAACCTTCGCTACGTGGTGTCTTCAACAGGGGCAGGATCCTGTTCAGGCGGAGGTTTCTCAGGTTTTAGAATTTCTGCAGCAGGGCCTACATAAGGGTCTCCGGGCCAACACACTAGCTAGACAAGCAGTGGCCATAGACTCAGTCCTCAGGGCAGTCGCTAATAGAGTGGTTTCCTCCCACAGGAATGTGAGGAGATTTTTACGAGCGGCTAGGATGATCTCTTCCCCCAGTGGTACATAGGGTCCCCTCGTGGGATCTGAACTTAGTGCTGGAGGCGCTGACCAAACCTCCTTTCGAACCCCTTAGACACATCTCATTATATTTTCTGACTTTGAAGGTTACTTTTTTGGTAGCAGTAACATCAGCTAAGCGAGTTTGAGCTCGGAGCTCTTTCGAGGAGGACAATTTTTGCTTTTTTCAGAAGAACTCTGTCATTAAGATTTGATCAGGCGTTTTTACCAAAAATTAATACTCTTGTTTCATAGGTCCCAGGAGGTGATATTACCTTCCTTTTGCCCCAATCCGGTTCACCCCAGGGAAAAGATCTGGCACACTCTGGACGTTAGACGGGCCCTAAAGGTCTATCTGGCCAGGACCAGAGGTTTCAGACAGTCTACCGCCCTCTTCGTGAATATTAGACCGGGGGGGCAGGGTAACAAGGCCTCTAAAACCCTGATTTCCAAATGGGTGAAACGGAATTGTAGAGGCATACAGGGCGAGGGGTAGGATTCCCCCTCTTCAGATTTGGGCCCACTCCGTACGCTCAGCAGCCATGTCTTATGCTTTTTAGGCACGGGCCTCGTATGAGAAAATATGCAGGACTGCTACTTGGGTTTCTATCCACACTTTCGTTAAGCATTATAAAGTCAATGTTTTTCAGTCAGCGGAGGCTGCCTTTGGCAGAAGGGTGTTGCAGGCGGTACTGGATCCTTCCAGTGTTGCTGGCTTCCACCCTTGAGGTTATTATCTGGAGGCTTGGGTACATCCCAACAGGAGGAGGATGCAGAGGTATGAGGAGAAAGGAGAATTGGTAACCTACCTTAGGTGAATTCCTTTCTCTCATACACTCTGCATACTCCTCTGACCCTCCCGGCCAGGCAACAATCCAGTTAGCTGGGAGGTTCCTGGGACCAGTACCGCAGTTAGTGGTTATAAGTTAAACAGTTTCCCTTTTTGGTTGAGGGGTTAACTTTTGGGGGGGGAGTTTTTTCCTAACAATTATTGCTTCTAGTTTCATCGAATGGGGGACATAGTCTTCTCAGCTTTGGAACGAACTGGAGAGGCGGCTGGGTAGTTCCAGTGACGCAGGCGCAGAAGAAAGAAAATTAGTCATCTGCCTCCTATTGGTCAATGGTAGAACTACCCAACAGGAGGAGTATGCAGAGCGTATGAGAGAGAGGAATTCACCGAAGGTAGGCTACCAATTCTCCTTTCACCCATCATCACCTGTTGAGACCTCAAGAGCAGTCCAGTGCACCCCCATGAGATCCTGCAGATGTCATCAACACCTGTGGTCAACTGTGTCAAAGGCCGCTGAAAAATCTAACAAGTTCAACAGGGTACAATTTCCCCTTGTCGGTCTCCGGGCGCAGATCATTGACCAAGGCCACAAGCATAGTTTTCATGCCAGGCCCAGGACAAAAGCCTGACTGAAATGGGTCCAGGAATCCGATCGTGTCAAGATGAGCCAGGAGCTGTCAGTCAACCACCCGTTTAATAACCTTCCCCAAAAAGGGAAGGTTAGAGACAGAGCAGTAGCTGGTTGGGCAGTCAGCGTCTAAGGATGTTTTTTCAAGCAAGTTCCAGACAACTGCATTTTTAAGAATGTTCGGTATCCTACCCTCTCCCCAAGAGAGGCATTGATAACCTCAGCCAGCAATGGCCCCTGCATCTTCCAGCTGGCTTTCACCAGGATGGGCAAGGATCTAATTCCCAAGTGGTTGCCCGCATAACTCCAAGCAAATCCTCCGCATCGGCGGAAGATACTGATTGAAACTGTGATCCAAACAGATGGGACAAGACTGAGTTTCTGTAACCCCAAACTCTGATTCCACAGTTGAAATAGCAGCACCTAAGTCTATCACAGAGGGGGTGGGAAAGCCAAACACCGGGGTACAGGGGCCTGCGCTCATAGGGGTACCACAACCCTTCCCTTCTCCCTCTCAGGATTTACCTTTAGGTGTTTAAAGCCTCTCAGGATCTCATAGGGGCTTTCCTCCTACAAGGAGGCAACCCAGATCATCATTGGGGAACGAAGAGGAGGTACCATACCCAACCCGAACGCGGCCTCCGCACAGTGCTTACATACTCAACTAAGGGAAAAAGAGGAAGATGGGATACACACTCACACAGCCAATGGTGGGGAAGCAGGGGGCTGTGGATAAATATGTTGGGGGTCACACATGCGAGCTAAGAGTCAAGAAGTAATTCACTATGAAGTGCCAAAGGAGGGGGGTTTGTTAGGGGGACAGAGCACTTGCCTAATGCCGGGCTCACGTGCACACCCGTCTGCTCGCTCAGTCAGTCTCTCTCTCTCTCTCTACTTAGATCCAAGGGCTTGTGCGCAGGCTCAGGCAAGGAAATGGCCTGTCTCTCCCAAGATTATTGACGGGGCACTGCAGTCCCGTCAGAACTTTTATGGCAGTGGCCCAGCAGGCCCCGCCCTCACCAGCTATCCCTGCTGCCAGGGCCCCTCCCAGGTGCACCGAATGCCGACACGCTTCAGGTTTCCTGGGCACCATGGCACCACAGCGTCCTGGCATCCAGCAACAGGTACGCCACACCTCCCTGCCTCCCGTGACCTGGAGTGTCCCCAGCCCCCCACCGCTGGATTTGATGGCAGGATCTGACAAAGTCATGGTGAATATGAGTGATTTTTGTCTGCAAAGTGATTAATAAAAATATCACAGTGGGCAGTAGTTGATTCTAATTCCTGGTGGAGACAGGCCGGATTAACCAGATCTCTCATCACCCGGAAGAGCTGCACTGAATAAGACTTCTCAGACACTGTGGCAACGGAGAAGAAAACCTTCTTTGCTGCCATCACAGGTGCGGCATAGTCCTTCAGAAACGATCTATGCCACAACCTGTCAGCTTCAACACGAGATGAGCACCACCTGTGCTATTTAACAACCTACCTTCCTGCTTCCACTGCCTCAGGTCCTCCATATACCATGGGGACCTGCGCTGTCGCAGCGGTGGGAGTGAACACCTGGAAGCAACGTGTCGATGGCCATGGTCAAAATATCATTGCATAAGGTGACCAGGACATCGACAGAGTAGCCGTCAAGGTCAGAGAGTTCCCCAGAGAGTCCTGAAAACCAGTTGGATCCATTAATCTCCAAGGGAGGAACAACCTAACCAGTCCACCACCCCAACAAGGGCATAGGAGGGTAGGAATCGTGCCCTTCAGTAGTCAATGGTCTGACCATGACAACGGTGTTGTAACAATACCTCCGACAATCAGAACCCCTATCTCTAAGCTGCTGCAAAGCATCAAATCCAACCTGTATCCTGCCTCATTTGTGGGGCCAGATATTATTTGGGATAGGCCCATGGTTGCCATGGCAGCCACAAACTCCTGCTCTGCCCCATAAAAGTCAGCCTCAGCGTGTGTTTAAATCACCCAAAACAATAAGATTAAATCATCTCTACACCACCTCTGAGACCAGCTCAGCTAGAGCAGTCAGGGAATCAGCTGTGCAGCAGGGTGGGCGGTACACCAAAAGAATCCCCACAGTATTCCCAGCCTAATTCAACACAAGGTGAACATACTGTAGATAGGATGAGTCAGGCACCAGATATCTTTGAAAGGCCAAGGTATCTTTACAGTTCACCACCACTCCACCCTGGCCCCAATCGTAGACTGACGCTGCACCAAATACCTAGCTGGTATCATCTGAGACAATATAGGCCCAGATGCTTCGTCCAGCCAGGTATCGGTAATGCATACGAGGTCAGGGGCCTCACCCTGAATAAGATCAAAGGTGATTGCTGTTTTATTTGCCACTGACTTTGCATTAAGCAGCAGCATCTTCTGATCAGGTGGGCCTCACTAGCCTCAACACCCAAAAATCCTGAGACAGGAGGGGAACAGGACACAGGAACACACACAAGGTTCTTCTCTTGACGTCCTCGATAGTATTTCTTCCCCTCCCTGTCATACCTCCTCATGCCCAGTACAACCCCAATTGCTTCAAAAGGCACCCTACTCTCTACCTCCCACTCCCAAAAGCTCCCCCCTCCAGCACCTGATGACCAATCTCCAACCCCCAAACACAATAATCCTCATAGGGTGAGCTGAGCACTAGGTGGAAGGGCAGCCAGAGATTATGCCCTGAGCCCGGCATTCCTGAAGGCAGATCGACGACAAAGGCAGGTGGAGGGAAACCCCTCTACCGCCCACCCCCATAATCTCTCATGTTCATTACCCCCCTCACTGGAGGGCTGTGGAACCACCACCCTTCAACCCTTCCCACACCCTTTCTCATGGGGGGGGGGCGGGTGTAGCAACTCTCCCCACCCTTTACCCCGTGTGCTTTTATTCCTCCTTATTCGGGGGTCAAGGCACAACCCTCCCACCTAGTCATTCCCTCAACCAAACAACCCTAAGAACAGTTTAAAAGCCATTTAAAATAACAAACTCTCTGCCCATGAACATCCTGCAATCCTGCTATATAAGCACCTAGTTCTGGTACCTAAACCTCAATCTTCAGCTTCACTTACAGGTGCTATGTATTGCATTGCAAGATGTTTAATATTTCATTTTCTAGCCCATTCTTCCCACAAAGGGTCAGGGCAGCTCACAAAATATAATATAAAACATACATAAACATATGTAATATATAAAAACACATTACCCCCTTGAACCCAGTGCCCACCAGCATTCTCCCTAACCCAATCCCGCCCAGTTCTATCCCAGCCTCCCTGGCCATCAAAACAGTCTTGCATCTCTTCTGAAAGGTGAGCAGGCTGGGGCTTAGGCAAATCTCCAAGGAGGGAAGAGTTCCATAATTGTGGAGCAGCCACCAGGAACACCTCTTTGTGTGCCCACGCTGTACAAACCTCATGAGCACTTGGTACTCGCAAGACGGTGCCCTTGGCCAACCTCGGAGGTCATGACTGAACATAAGGGAAGAGGCAGTCTTTCAGCTACCTGGGGCCAAAGCCATTTAGGGCTTTAAAGGTCAAAACCAGCACGTTGGCCCTCTTCAGAAAGCTATCAGCAGCCAGTGCAGATTCCAGAGCACTGGTGTAACATGCTCCTGGTGACCCACCATGTTGACAACTTTTAGTTAAAATGCAGTAATGTCTCTGGAGAATGTTCTCTCACCTGCTCGCTTTAAGGAAGAGATGCCAATGCTTGTGTCTAGTGACTGCATAGAACCTCGGAGAAAAGCTTGCCTGGCAATGTAAAGATCTAGGATATGGGAGTGTGCAATCCTGGCTACCCCTGTGGATAGACCAATTAGTTCCTTCTCAGTGTTTGGAGCCATTGATGTGGCAACATGCACTGTGTGAGAGGAGACTGGTGCTTCAGTTCTGGGTGTTTAGGCAGAGTCAAAGCCATTCAAATGAAAGGATTTCTTCATATAAGGCAGAAATATTCCCCCAGGGCATTTCCTACCAAGACATGCCCACAGCTCCTGTGTTGAGGTAGCTGTATCGCTAGACTGCAGCAAGGACTTGCCCCCCTCACTGCCACCCCGACTCGGGCAGCAATAGTTTACCCTAGAGTACCTGCCCCAAGGGAGCAAGTCCATAAACTACAGCATTCTGGGGGGGTTTCCTCTTAACTAAGTGATAGATATTTAAATGGAACTTATGACTGGATAACCCCTTACATGGGAATATCATTAGGTATTTTTTTAGATATAATTGGTCATTGAATTGGTTGCCTGCATTTTCTGTTCCCTTCCTCAGCCCTGTAGGAGCTGTTCCCATTGGAGTCGTGCATGGTTAGGAAGACTGCAGGATGTTGTAGAATCATATACTTCTTTAAAGGCCTTACAGAGCGCACAACTTTAAACAAAACCCCTTCCCAAACCTAGTCAAAGAGCTCTTCCTTTACTCACTGCTTTAGTACAGTGATGAGCATGACTTAAATTGCATGAAAATCAATTTGAGTTTGTAGGCCAAGCTGCTGGGTCAAAAGAAGGAAGCAAGATGTTTCAAAGTGTAGCTTTGTTCTCTGCACAAAACAACTCCTGTTTGCTTCTCAAACCTTGTAGAAAAGCTCCCAAGCACCTAGGTGTGTGAGGGGTTGGGATTCCCTATGTTGGGGAAACTACAATCTGTCCTGAGGAAACTAGTGCCTCGGCTTAGTCCACCATGAGATCCTCAGCCTGTGTCCAGGACTCTGCCATCCTGACAGACTGTGCTCCTTGAGTGCTCTATTCATCTTACCCATTGTGATTCTTTCTCTTTCTAGCCATGCTCAGTCCCTGGCAGCCCTGCAGGCTTACTCACATTGGCTAGCGCAGTTCTACAGTGAAGTCCACCAGCAGAACCCAGAGCAGTTCATCTCACTAGTCTCCACCGCCCTGGAAGCGATTACCCCACTAATCAGCTCTAAGGTACCATTGCCAGAAAAAGCTAACTGCTGTTAGAAGCAAGGGGGAGCCCTGGAGCTGGCATCCTGGCTTGTATGTGGCACTCGAGAGACTTTCCTTCCCTCTATACAGTTAGCAGGCTAGCGTTTTGGTTGTATGAATTGGGAGGCAAGAGGTTTGGGCCATCTGCCTGTGTCTTCTTCCCAAAGCTGCAGGAGAGAAACTCATGTGAAACATGAGTGACGTGTCACTGGGACAAGAGCTACAATAAACAGCTTTGGAAGGATAAGTGACACCCAACTGCTGCAAGAGTGACATCCTAAGCAAAAGACAGGTGGTAACATAGGGTAAATCAGTATGTTCTCTGCTTTGCTGCTGTTGGAAGAGCCTTACTCCCTGTGCTAAGGGGGATGACCTAATTGCCAGCCATTGAAGGATATGCTGAACTACTGGTTTACACCTGAAGAGTACTTTCTTCAGATGTGTATCTGGTAGCAAGTGTGTTGGTCCAGTGTTCGACTTATTCCCAAATGCCAGATCCTTGTCCACAAAAGTGCCCACACTCTCCTCTGTGTTCCCTAGCACAGAGCTGTAGCAGAGGCTGATGGTCCTCTCCTTCTCCTACAGGTGCAAGAGAAACTGCTGCTGTCGGCGTGCCACCTGTTAGTCTCCTTAGCCACCACAGTGCGGCCAGTATTTCTGATCAGCATCCCCGCAGTGCAGAAAGTGTTCAACAGGATCACAGACACCTCTGCTCAGCGTCTTCCTGACAAGGTGACATTTGACTGACTCATGCAGAATGCCTGAGGAAATGGCAACACCTCTCTTGGTATTGTCCATCTGTTTCAGGAGAAAGAGTACGGCTCCTGAGTTCTATACGGATTCCTGATAGGAATCCAAATGACCTTTCATTTTGCTGCAGTAGTACTGAAAGGTGACGAGCAGAAGTATGGAACACCTAAACCTCATTAAAATGTCACCTCAGTCTCCCACATCCTGTGCTTGCTGTTGGTCCTAGCTATTTGTAGTGCTGAGCATCTTGAATTGCCTACTCTGGAAGGGCCATGTTATGCTCAAAACCCAGCCTCCCTCTTGAAACATTCAGAGCTGTTCAATATTTGGGAGGACCAGCTTTCCTTGTTAAAATTATCTTAGGCTGGCATCAAACAAGAGCTGTCTCCCTGCAGAAGTGCAGTGCAGCAATAGTGAATAGCCTAAATGAGCCTATTTCATGGCTTGCTCTCTCCTTGTTCCCAGGCCCAAGTGCTGGTGTGCAGAGCCCTCTCAAATGTACTGCTGCTGCCATGGCCAAACGTACCAGAGAGCGAGCAGCAATGGGCCATTCGCTCCACCAACCATGCCAGCTTAATTTCGGCCCTGACTCGAGACTACCGCAGCCTGAAATCCAATGCTATCCTGCCCCAGAGGAAAGTGCAACTGGAAGACAGTAAGTGCTCTTTCCTAGTACAAACTTCCTGCTTCCTTAGTGACCGCAGGACAGTTGCTGGTATAGAGTCCAATAAGTGGCACCAATAGCTGAACCACTGAACTGTGCAGAAAGCCTATATTTAGACGAGGGGTGGGGAACCTTTTTCTTGTCATAGGCCACTTTGAAAATCAGTACACGCTCCATAAGATATGTAAGAGTTGGGGGTCAGGGGGTGCTTGATAGATGAGGAAAGGAATGGGTAGGTCCATCCAGATCACAGATTCATACCATAGACTCATTCATACCATGGACAGATTCATAACATCCCCTATCCTGGACTTATAAGTCTTTCATCTCTGCTCACTTCCCCTGTGTTCATTATAGAGTCGCGGTTGTGGCTCTTATAGTTAAGGTGAGACAGAGTTCTCATTAACTCCCCACCTATCTTTAACATTGGAGTTTTGGGGTACCTTACTTCCAGACTTGCGACCAGATCTGTTGCAGGGAATTTCTCCATTATTCAAAGGTGTATGTTATATTGAATGTGTTCAAAAATTTAATGACACTGTCTAGTAACTGCTGGTGGTGGTTAGAAAAAATAAATAAATCCTGCTTTCAAAGAAAACTTGTATGCCCCTAGAAGATGTTGTCTTCTATGGCAAAAAAAGTTACTTCACACATGCGTGTTTGAACAAATGCTGGGCATGTCGGGGAGATATAAATAAAGTTCTTCAAACATCATTCTGTGCTTGGACAACTAGACATCTACATGTTAAGGTTCTGTTTGGGATGGCAGGGGGGCAGGGAGTTGCAGTGGGGGGTTGGGATGGCTGTTGGGGTGGGCAGGGAGCTCACTGCCCCAGTGTATCCCAGCTGGGGTATGCTGGCGCAGGGAAGCCCTTTAAACGTCCCCCAGGCAGCTGGATCCACTGGGGTACATCCAGCCACCTGGGGAAGGATTAATCCCCTAGGTGCTCTCAGACAGGGAACCCCCTTTATCCTGTCTCTGACAAGGTTGGGAGGAGAATGAAAAAGCTAGTGTTGTGGCTGCTGCTGGTATCAGCTGGAAGAGCCTCTGATTAAAGATGCCAAGTGGGCTGCCTGTTTAGGGGGGGGATGTTTATCTGGCTGGGTGTATCACGTTCTGCGCTCAGCCCAGCCTTGGAACAAAGCTGGTTTGTTTGACCAGAGTTATACAGAAATTATACTTTTGACAGATTTGGTTACTCTGGTGGTGGTCTAAAATCATCCTTTTTGTTCTAGGAAATCTCTTTATTATTGCAATTTCAGATTGTGGTGTTCTTCCTCCACCTCCTCTTTCTTGACATAAATAAATGGAATAGCTTGGACTAAGCCAGTTAGGAAAATGGGAGACAACTAGGAAAGATAGTTTGCTGCCATCTCAGAGACCTTTAAAAAAGAACCCTGCGGGTTTGTGTCTCTCCCCTTCCCCCCACCCCTCTGTGGTCCCTGCAGATAAGCATTTTTTCAGTTAAATCAGTGTGAAACTTAAACAAATCCCGTCAACATTTTTTTTTTAAGTGTTTTTCCTAAAGCCCTGGGGGAGGTTTCCCTCAACTGTCCATTTCAGGGTGTATCTGTTTACTCCGTGCTTCCCAGACAAAGGGAGCTGCAGACAGCTATGTTGCAACACTGAGGGGCATGGGGGCTGCATGCTGAAGGGGATGGGGGGACAAGGCTGAACTGCCAAACTGAGCCTCCAATCGCGCCGCTCTGCAAAACAGTCAGAAAAACCCAACCAGAAGGTGAGTTACCTCCACCGAGGTTGCCACACTGGAGGGCAGGGCTGGGGTGAGGTGGGGGAGAAGAAAGAGTTTAGCACCAAGCTTGGTCTCTGCTGCCTCCTTTGTCCTAAGCCCTCAGATCTCTTGCATGCCTCTCTGTTTTGGCACCAGCCCTGAAATCCCCATGCTCGTTTGGATAGACTTTCCCTTTTGCAAATGCCTGCCTCAGAGGCACGGTGCTTTCTAAAGCCATGTGTCAGAGTGCTGCAGATTGTCCTTACAATTCTCCAGTGTGTCTCCAGGCCAGGGTGAGGAATTTCTGCCATGGGGAATGTTCTTGATCAGCTGAGAACCCCTAAGGGTCTGGAAGCACCAAAGCGCCCTTTTCTGCTGATCACCCCACAAAACCTGGAGGCCTGCTTGCTTCATTTGCAGCACTGAAAGATGTTAGCCGTGCATCTGACTGTAGCAGATGCTTAGTAATGCTGATCCCCCTCTGTAATAATCAAGCACTGGACTGTTACAGTGAAGGCAGTTGATTTTCCAAATGGTTGAGTCAATCAAGGCTGCGGTGGGGCATGGAGAAGGTCTCCGAGATGGCAGCAAACTCTTTCCTAAGTCATCAATACAACCGGACTGAAATGGAAATGAAAGAGGAATTGAGTCCCTGTAGATTTTTATAAAAGGTGTATTTGAAATTAATTACCATTTGGTATTTGAATAAATTTCATTTTTGGTAAATTGAGTTAGGAAAGATACAAAAGTAGAGTATTTGATTTAAATTATTTTGTAATAAGAAAAGGGTTTAAGAAAGATGCCTTAACATACAATTTCCTGTTGTGTTAAGTTTGAGTAAATGTGAATCCACCATAACTACATTTTAAAACCAAAGTTTTTTTATATTGGAATAGCTATAGTAGTCCCTACAGGCCATGTTCCCAGTGCAGAGCACTGCTCTGTTCCAGCCAGCTCACTCCTCTCCTCAGTACAGCTGCTGTGCTCCCCTGGGATCCAAGCCATGCCTTGCCTGCCAGCCACCGTCCCCAACCCCTGCTGCTGCCCCCAGGAATTCTGGACATACCACTGCCTTCTTTCCTGCTGACCCACCCTTCTCGCTGCTGCTGCTGCAAGAGTGTAAGCACCGGGAACCTGGGGGCAATGCTTAGCTCAGTGCCCCCCATTCAGTTCTCACAACAGGGACAGAGTGGAAAAAAGCATTGTGAAGCAAGATGGAAGGGGCTCAGGCAGAAGCAGCACGCTTGATGCTCTGCTGGTTGTGCCTGGACTAGAGGAGCACAGGGAATTGGGATCCTGGCAGCACTGCTGGGGGCTTCAGGAGTCTTGGTGCCTGATGGAGTCACCTGTCTGTTGTGGGATGGATGGGGATCAAGCCTTGCCCTCTGCCTGGCTCCAGGATGGTTGAGGAGAGGGACTATGGCACAGGGAGCCTATGAGGTGCCCTCAACTCCAAGTATTCTGACCCCATGAGTGTGTGACTGTGTGTGCGCATGATAGTGCATTTGCACCTCAAATTGGTCCAGGATGGCTGTACTTACACTACCATACTACATTCTTTGCTGTTGCTCTCATGAGTGCTAAATGTGCACAATGTTTCCTGTTATCCCGATATGTTCACTCAGTGTTGCTTTAGCAAGCAACATGCTTATCTTAGACAAACGGCAACTTATTTAGAGGGGGTGGGGGATGCAACTGGCTGCTTCCCTTCAGTTTCCGATAGAAGCAGTAATCATTTGGGCACTGATGCAGTAGGACACATGGCTAACTTCAAACATGTGAGCACTGCCATTGATTCCAGTGGGACTGTTCACGTGCTTAAAATTAGGTCCTAGCTTAACAAACATCATGGAATTAGGGATGTGGGAGCCTTATCTATGGGAGGGCTTTTCGTTTGGGCCATTGTAGCCAATGAGCGACTCCCTCCTCTAAGCCTGGTTATTGGTGCCTCTGCAAATGTACTAATGTTCATTCTCCATCTTGAACTGCAGCCAAAGTGATTATCCATCAGACACTCAGTGTCCTGGAAGACATTGTGCAGAGTATCTCTGGAGAGTCCACAAAGTCCCGGCAGATCTGCTATCAGTCACTGCAGGAGTCCGTGCAGGTCTCTCTCGCCCTCTTCCCAGCTTTCATTCATCAGTCAGGTATAATCCTAGGGCAGGCTTCCTGCTGGAGTACTGTTAGGGCTGGGAAACACCCAAAACCATTTGTTAGCTTGTCTGTCGCACTAATTACTTGCTTTGATTTGCCTTGCTTATGTGGCATGTGAAATCTGTATTATTGAGAACTGCTGGATTAAGGAAGGGGTGGGTGAGGTTCTCTAGGTAGCTGGTGCTCCACTAGAATAGCCAGACCTCTAGTGCAATGAATTTCCAGATTCATTAAGCTGTTCCCCAAAGATGTCCCTTGGAAAACACACCCTTGGAGAAAAGCTGGCTGAGGCACTGGAGCAGGAATGCTTGATTAAATTATGTTCTGTGCCATTGACCCTGTGTCCTGCACAACTTTAAAGGGGTGTGGAAGTGGTGCAGTCTCAGCGAGGACAGAGTGCATGCCTGCTGGGCTTGAGATTTATTTGCAAAGCAAAGGATTCTGGGATGTAGCCAAGACCTGCAGGTACTTATCCTTGCCTGCAGCCAGACTCCATTGATCTCGGAAAGCAGGCTTGTACTGACCTGAGGCAGCTGGCAGTTTCAAAGCTCTGACAAGTTGCAGCAGCTCATCTTGTCATGGCAACCAGTTTATGCCATCCTTGCATATCTTGAGACCCAAGGGGAGGTGGCAGCTACTGTTGTGAAGCAGGAAGATGACCCTAGGAACAGAGGAGTCCTGCGTGAGCCGAGAAACCAGGAGCTTCAGAATGGGGCAGCAGTGGAAGAAATGCTTGGAAAACTTGAAGGGAATCCAGTACAGAGGGAGGGCCACAGAACCTATAATAACTTTGCAAAGCTAAACAGCTGAAACTATTAGTTTCACTAACCAGTGAAACTGCTGTGAATTGCACGAGTTGTCTCCTGTAACACTGGTGCTGGTTACTGCCAACCACAAGCATTCAAAATCTATGAGTTGGGCATTTGGAGTTCTTTGCTACCTGGATTATGATGCTTTGCAGCTCACTGGAGTCTTTCATACTTTTATCCACAAAAAGGAGTGTTAGAACTTTTTAAAATGGAAGGTGAGGTCTAATAAATTCTTACAGTTCCAGGAACCTAAAGAAAATCTCCATTTAGTAACAGGATTTGTGATAGAACTACATGATTTGGTAAATGCTGCTTCCCTATTTATGTCCTTCTGCAGATAGAGCTGGCAGCTACCAGGTCAACCTGGTTACTCAGTCCAATATTATATAGTACTAGCACAAAGCAACCCAGCTGTGACTGCAGTGCTGATGAGAGAAATGTGCAGTCATGCACAGGGAATTACCTCTGAAGTCAGCAGGATCTTTTTAATTCTTACTAAAATCAAACCACTGAGGGTGCTTTGCACAAAACTTCTCCATGCCAGCATCTCTAGGGTGGGAGGGGCCCCCAAACCCATCTCCCAGTGCAGAGTCCCCTGCCATCTTGGGGAAGCTGGCATGAGCTATGCTCCCTGTGGGCTGCCCCTGCCAGAGGGGTTTTGTGTGGAAAAACCTCCAGATGTGGTGGTCTCGCCCCAGAGATACAGTATCGGATTAAGGAAGTTACTACTTGTTCCTCCTGTTTCAGTGGCTGCCCACCAGGTCGGCTGAGCCCACACCATTCCAAGAACCATCCCAGTGCTTGTGTGGATATTGCAGGCAAAAGGTCACCTCCTACGGTTAGTGCTTGGTGCTCAGTGCTGCTAGCTCAATGTGTTAGCAGCCGCTTCAGCTTGCCTTTTCCAGAAGGTGTCAGAAGTGGATGGATATTCCTTAAGCCTCTGGCACCAGTTGTGACCTCTCATTTAAATGGAAACCTTGCTAGTAAATCCCAGCATCAAAAGATAGAGGGGGCTTCAGTGCAGAAGAAAGAGATCATTAAACAAGCAGTTATGTCTTTAATGCTGTGTCATTAACATGCTCCCTTGGCTTTCCTGCCTGTTTTAGATGTCACTGATGAGATGCTGAGCTTCTTCCTCACCCTGTTTCAAGGACTGAGGGTGCAGATGGGAGTGCCTTTCACTGAGCAGATTATACAGACTTTCCTAAACATGTTCACCAGGTACTCATCATGTCTGCTATCATGGGGTATGGGAAAGATTATCCTGCCTCTTGCCCTTCTTGAAACGTTGCCTGTTCTGGTCTCAGGCTGAGGAGACTTTATCCCAGCAAGCTGTGCATGCTACAGAAAGTTTCCACTGTGTCCTGCCCCAAAGGGTCCATGAAGAATTTCAGCTGCATTGTTTGGATTTTCCTTGTCCTTGGGCTTGACTCCACTTGGAAAGAGCATTCTCAGAAAGGCCAGAAATCTGCACAAGGGTGAAAACACACTGCCAGCAGCCAGGTATCACATGCCAAGGTGGGAACAAAAGGGGGTGTCTGACCCTTCACATTTTGGAATGGATCCCTGCATCCTGCTCTGGCCAGTCTTGGGAGATTTCCACCTAGCCAGGCTGCAGTCAATGCTACACATATTATTATTATTATTATTAAACATTTATAAAGCGCCAGTAACAACCTGGCGCTGTACAGAACATATAATCAGCTGCGGTCCCTACCTGTGGCTTACAATCTAAAAGAC
>QEPC01005168.1:616527-628896 GCA_003113815.1 Sphenodon punctatus
CTGGGGAGGGGAAGCCCCGAGGGTTTTTTCATTCCCCTCCCCTCATGGAATCTCCTGCCCCGCGTCCCCGCAGCGCAGGCTGGAAATTCTGCGCTGGGGTAAGCGGGGCAGGAGATTCCGCGAGGGGAGGGGAATTCCGCGGGAAATCTGCGAATCGCAGACCCGCGTTTCCCTCGGGGCCCTGCTAATAGGTGAGATATTACCTAACAGGACTCTTGGCTGTAGCACAACTTCAGAACCCACCAAGTATCTGAGAACATAGCGGCCTACCACCTGGCTCGCAGCAAAGCCACCACTGCCAGGGACCAGCAGCACCCACCTGTTTGCTGCTGCCATTGCTGGGAGACCAGAGTCTGGGAGACCCCTAAGGACTTGCCCTCCTCCCCGCAGGACTCTGTCTGCCCTGGGCCCCAGGTACTTCCAGACCCCCTCCTCCCTTGTGAGAGGAGAGGAGGTGGGGCCAGGACTTTTGAGGAAGGGTTTGGGCCCAAAAGCAGGAGCCTGCAGCCATTAGGGTCATGTTGGGCCGGGGGAATTATCGTTCCTCTAGGAGGCTGATTAGATCAGTGAGGCTGTACAGGTGTTTGGTGCCTGTCCCTCTCACTGGCCCCCGGGCAGGTGGTGAGGTGGTTGATAAGAGGGCCCCTGGCCTTGGTTTGATGCTGCTTAAAGCAAGGTCGGTTGTAAATAAGTCAACAACAGTCCAGGAGTTAATCCTGGACCAGGCAGCCGACCTCGTGTGTATTATGGAGACCTGACTGGACACTGAGTCGGGGCCTATTTTGGCTGACCTTGTTCTGGCTTGGTACTCAGTACAGCATCAGCCACAGACAGAGGCTGGGGGTGGGGAATATTTTTAAGGATACTTGGACTGTGAGGAGGTATCCTGTGCAAATTGTGTCAGGCATAAAGGGCCTCCATCTTGTGATTGATTTGGCCAGAGATGGATTAGAACTGCTGCTAGGATACCATGCACCTTCCTGTACGGCTGAATCTCTGCACTCTCTAGTGGAGCTGGTGTCGGAGGTGGTCTTGCAGTTCCTGAGGACTGTGGTCCTGGGAGACTTCAATATTCATGCCGATGCCAGCCTTGTGGGGGCAGAGCGTGAATTAATGGCTGTCATGACAACCATGAGACTCAGATGGTTGTTGGCTTGACACATGATGGGGGGCATACCTTAGACTTGATATTTTGCACAGGCCTTCAGGTGGGGGTTCTGTTAGTGTGGGAGGTGACAGCTGTGCCCTTGTCATGGACGGATCATTACCTCCTTCAGGCCAGTCTCCTGGCGCATATCTTGTCCCCGAAAGGTGTAGAACCAGTTTGGTTGGTTCACCCCCAGAGACATATGGAACTGGAGAGGTTCTGGAATGCTCCTGAGGAGTTACCCTCTGATCTTGATGACTGCTCACTCAATGACCCTGTGGCTTTTTGGTATACTCTGCTGACTGAGGCCATCGACCGAATGGCTCCTAGGCATCTGCTCCCTGAATGCCTGCAACGCAGGTCCTCCTTGTTTATGGAGGACCTGTGACGGTTGAAGCGTGAAGGGCGGTGAGGACTGAGGCTGGTCAGTCCAGCCTCCCTCCACCTGAAACTGGAATTTTCCACTGCTCAGTGTGACATGTTGATCAACTTTTTTGTGGATAAAATCACTCTAATTCACCACGACTTCAACACCGCAGTAGGAGAACCAGAAGTAATGGAAGCCCTGCCTTGTCCTGTTTTATGGGATCCGTTTCAGTGCGGAGAATGTCTGCTGATGTGAAGGATATCCTTGGGACTGTTAGAGCCACCTGTTGTGAACTAGACCTGTGCTCATCCTGGCCGGCCAAGACCAGCCGGGAGAGGTTGGGGCCGTTGCTGACTGGGGTGGTCAATTCCTCCCTTAGGGATGGCAGAGCGCCAGGCTGCCTCAAAGAGACTGTAGTGTGGCTTCTGATCAAGAAACCATCACTTGACATGACTCCCTGGCTAGCTTATTGGCCAGGTCTCTAACCTTCCCTTTTTAGGGAAGGTTATTGAGCATGTGGTGGCTCGGGAGCTTCAGGGGCATCTAGACTGTGTCAGTTTTCTGGATTGCATAAAGTCGCAGTCTGGCTTTTGTCCAGGTTTTGGCACTGAGACTGCACTTGTGGCCTTGGTCGATGACCTTTACCTTGAGCTGGACCAGGGTCAGTCAACCCTGTTGATCCTGTTAGATCTTGGCTGCATTTGATACCGTTGACCATGAGATGTTGACGATTCACTTGTGGGACCAAGCTGGGGTGGGCAGGACTGTTCTTGAATGGTTCCGTTCCTTCCTGGCTGGGAGAACTCAGTGTGTGGTGCTGGGGGATTGCTCATCATCTCCCTGGGACCTCACGTGTGGAGTCCTACAAGGTTCCATTCTGTCCCCTCCTGTTCAACATGTACACGCAGCCTTTGGGTGAAGTTGTCAGAGGGTTTGGTGTGTGGTGTCATCAATATGCTGATGACACCCAACTTTACCTCTCGTTTTTAATTGATCCAGGCCTGGCAGTCCTTGTGTTTGGCAGCTATGGGGGACTGGATGAGGGTGAGCCGTCTGAAGCTGAATCCCAACAAGATGGAGGTATTGCTGGTGGGAGGCTGAGGGAGTGGTGGCACCTGTTGTTGATGGGGTCCGCCCTCCATTAGTCCCTCAGGTTCAAAATCTTGGGGTGATCCTCAATTCATGGCTCCGCCTGGATGTCCAGGTGGAGGCTGGGGCAAGGGCCGCATTTCGCCAATTACATCTGGTGCGTCAGCTTTGGCGTACGTCTCAGACTCCAACCTAGCCACTGTCATCCATGCTTTCATCGCCTCACAACTGGACTACTGCAGTGCGCTCTATGTGGGGCTACCCTTGGTGATGGTCTGGAGACTGTAGCTGGTGCAGAATGCAGCGGTCCATCTCCTAACGGGGACAGGTAGCCACAAGCGCATTGCACCGGTGCCCCAATCTCTGCACTGGCTGCCTATAGTTTTCTGGGCCTGATTCAGGGTGTTGGTTCTGACCTATAAAGCCCTATATGGTCTAGGCCACACTTACCTGCAGGATCACCTCTCACCCTCCCGCCCCCCAGGCCCTGGATTGGCCCCTGCAGTCGACTGGGGGTGCCCGTCTCAGGGTCCCAAGAGTTTCTCAGGTAGGGATGATGAGGAGGGCGTTCTTGGTGGCAGCACCGAGGCTGTGGAACTCCCTCCCGACGGAGGTCCGCTTGACCCCAGACCTTTCCTCTTTCTGGAGATAGCGTAAGACTTAGCTGTTCCACCAGGCTTTTGGCGAGGGTGATGGGTGGGGGGACAGGGAATGGGGAGATTTTTTGTAGGTTTGCCCTGTTTTACTGTTTTATATTTTTGTATTCTCTTGTTTATTGACTATATTTATTTTATATGGCTTGAACATGTTGTGAGCCATCCCGAGCTGCCATGGCAGGACGGTGCGGCCAAGAAATCAAAAATAAATAAATAGAATAATAAGTCTGAATAATAAGTCTGCCACAAGGGTGTTTAACTTGAGGAAGAGGAACTATGCAAGGATGAGGAAGTTAGTTAAGAGGAAACTAACAGGGAAAGTCATCGGGATCAAAGGCCTGCAAGAGGCATGGAGACTATTGAAAACTACTATCTTAGATGCCCAGATTAAATGTATACCACAAGAAGGGAGGGGAAAAAAGCAGGAAAAGACCCAAACAAATTCTGACCATCCTAATTCTGACTGTTTGTGTATCTCTTTCTATATTAGTACCTGCTTCTTCCTTTGCCCATTCCTTCTGTACTTCCTCATCCACCAATACTCCCTGGTCCCTCCCACTTGGCAGCCGGAGTCTATTTTTCCCTGAGGTGATTGAGTCAAGTCTTCCTGACTATGGGTTTCCTGTTCTCATAATTTCTTCAGTATTTCTCCCTCCTGACATCCAGCCAGCTGTAAATGTATATATTTCTCATTGGCAGGTAGAACTTTATTTCCTATAGCTGCCGCAGGATATACAGTTCCCCATATTCTCCTCCTAGGTTTTCCAGGAGACTGCTTGTCTCAGGGTCTGTCTTGCTGAACCCTGTCTGATATATCTGTTTTCCATACCTGGGAAAACCCTTCCCATCCCAAAATGTTTGGCTATGACAGACTAGGAAGTACTCCTACTCTCTCAGCATATTCCTGCATGCCTTTTATTATAGGTACCCAGGCCACAGGCTATGTTCATTTATCCCCATGTATGCAGTGGAGCATTACTTTCTCTCTCCTGGAACCAACCAGTGAGATTTGATCACTTGTTATCTAACCCATGTCTGGTTTGAGCCAGAGTCCAACAATGCCATGACAGCGGTGTTGTCCTGTGGCTCTCATATAGCAACTCAGTTGGGTGTCAGGAGGGGCTGATATAGCTGCCAGGACGTATAAAGCCCAACCCTGATCGCATTCCATCATCTGGCAATCACATTGCAAATGTCCCACCTCCCCACATTGGAACTGCCGAACCCGACTAACTTCACTTGGCCTGGTATTACCAGGGGGTAAAACCCTTAAGTCTTTCCCTGTGGAGTCCTCATTGGGGCTAGGGACCCTACGATAAGCCTGGCCCCCCTCAAGGTTACCCTGGTTTCCGCAACTTCCAGGGTAAGGAAGGTACAGGTGTGTCTCTAGGATTCTTCGACCACCCTCAGAACAGGGGCTTACACCCTCTTCCCCTCTCAGGTTCTGATCTGGTCAATGTGTGATTCTCTGAGGCATTAATGGCTGCCTCTAGCATTTGTGGATTTTGGTGTGTCACCCAAATTCTCATGTCCCCTGACAAACCCCACAAAAACTGATCCAGAGCAATTTTGTTCTGCAATTTGGGCTGGAGTGCAACTCTAGGGTTTGAGTCACCTAGTGGCCAGATCTTATCTGTTGGGCCCAAACCTGAGGCTTTTGTCTTCCCAGATCCACATATCTAGGAGAACAAAACCTGGCTCACTGAGCTTCCTCAGAGATCCCCATCCTTTTCAGGATGGCCTCCTTGACACACTCATATTGGGCTGCCTCAGTTTTCCCTAATGATATATAGGCCACCTGAGTCTCTTCCCATCAGAAAGGTAGCCAATCTCGCTGCCCATGACAAATCTAGACCATTGCGCAGTTCTGCCCACCCTCTCAAAAGTTGCCAGATAGGCTTCAGGATCATCCTTTGAGGTGAGCTTGGTCAGGGCAAGGGCCCCCTGGTCTTGTGACACCACCTCCACACGAGGTTGTGCATGAGCAACTTGGTGTGTCAGGCTTCGCAAGAGCTGCACCTGATCAGCCTGTGTTGTTTGTTGTTGCTCTATTAACTGGGCCAGAACAATAATGAGCCCTGCTACCTACACCTCACCCACCATATTTGCTGTCTCCTTTTACAGTCTGTCAATTGGGAAAGGAGGATTGTGCCCTTCCCCAACCTTTGGCACTTCTTTCACTCCCAGTATTGTGATGCATCCCCTTCTTATTCACCGGTGAAGTCTACTCCCTAGTGAGCTGATGCCCTCTAGCAATTCACTGCCTGCATTCTCTTCCACTTTTATGTGGCAGTGTGCCTTTCCTCCTTCGTGGAGGGAAAATATCTTAAGAAATTCAAATAAAACTAATACATAGCGATATTTACATACTGTTAGGAAATTCAAATAAAACAAATCTTGAAATACAATCCGCCTCCCATAAAATGGTGCTGTCTTTTGGGTCTGCTTCAAAGCAGTCTCAGATTGTTTTTTCTGATCCATCAGACGTTGCTTCACCCAAGAGAGTGCTGCAGAATAACCCATTGGGAGTAGGTATTCTCTTGGAAAACACCAGTTGGGAAAGTAGTAAAGCCACACCCTTAGCCAGGAGGAAAAAGCTCTTACTGCTGCCACACCCAATTCTCCTCTGAACCAGTGTCTCAGCGTTGCACTCCCTCTGGGAAAGTCCTACGGGTTTTTTTAAGTCTGGCCTCCTTCCTCCCCCAATAGTCAGCCCAACTCCTCCTAGTAGGGGCTTCTCCCAATGTGCATGGGTCCCCAAATAAACATATAGACGTAAACACAAACACCATCCCTTCAAGATATAATAAAGTAGATCACACCTGGATGTTGGAGACTTTGCACAGTCCTTTGCTGGTCCAAGGCTCTGGGTTCCTCCTGGCTTGTTGGCAGGCTTCTTGTCTCTCCTGCCTGGCTGAGCTTCCTGAGTAGGCTTCTCCTACTACCTCTCTCAGCAGTCCTTTTCCTTGTGTTTTTCCACTACTACTGCCCCTTGTTTCCTGGCTTCCAAGCCTTTCGTAGCCAGCTGGGTAATTTGCCCAGCTGCAGTGTCTCAGGCCTGTTTAGCCCAGTGTTGCCTGGCTTCTTAAAGGGCTGGTACGCTTTTAGCTTTAGCTTGTAGCTCAGAAGAGAATGAAAGGGAAGAGGAGGACAACAGAGGAGAAGTAGGAGGGAAAGGAAGGGTATCGTTTTGGTGCGCAAGAAGAGTAAGGGGAAGAGATGGATTCCGTGGGGGGAAAGGGGTCTCCTTGTTGTCTGCAGCCTTCTCTTCTGCTGTGCTCCTACCTACTTTCTCCTCTGTTCACAAGGAGAGCAGTTGCAGGTCTGTATAGCAACCAAACACTCCCCATCCAAACCAACATCCCCAGTACCAACACTGTATCCCCAGCAGCCAAATGCCTGTCCAAACAAACAGGCCTTTTTAAAGAAGTTTGGCCAGTTTCAGGGCTGCATTGCCACCAAACCAGGCCCATCCAGACCAGCATCCATAGTAGCTACACCCACAGCCAAAAAGCCTGTCCAAACAAACAGGCCTTTTAAAAAAGTTTGGCCAGTTTCAGGGCTATATTGCCACCAAACCAGGCCCATCAAGACCAGCATCCCCAGTACCTACACCGTATCCCTGGCAACCAAATGCCTGTCCAAGCACACAGGCCTTTTAAAAAAGTTTGGCCAGTTACAGGCCTCTGTTGCCACCAAACCAGCCCCATCAAAATTTAAACAATGCATTTCTCTTTCTCAACAAAAACCCTAGGAAAGATGCTCAAAATCACAGTCACAAGCAAAGAGGCTAGAAATTACTTTCCAGCAAGGAGCAGCAGTGAAACGGTGAAGGGACCACTTTAAAAAAAGAGTAGCCACAACCAGTAGACTCACAAATTTACAAAATGACCTCTCTACTCATGCTTGAGAGGGGAGAAGGAAAGCAGCAATGCATCATGCAAATAAATACAGAACAAGCAAAGCAAACCATCTTAAGACAACAATGTTATGTGCAGTCCTTAGCACACCATAAAAGCAGTAACAGGGATTTCTACTTGTCCCCCAAAACATGCTACATAGCTCTGTTGCAATGTAAGAGGTAGTTTCTGCTGAAACTAAACACGGAGCATTCATACAAGGACTAGCCATTAGTGAAAAAGCCTGCCACAACATCCCATCAAACTGCAAAGGGTGGGGCTATTTTAAAATCCAAGGAACATTTCAGCAAAGATTAGAAACCCTTCCATCCAAGCTCCTAGGTCCTTACGTGTAAAACAGAAAGCAGACAGTTTACATCAAAAACAGCCAAGAAAGAGACCAGTTTTAACCAAAAGTAGCCATGACCAGCAGGGGCACCAGAAAATGGCCACAGCCTTTGCACATGCTTGAGGGGTTTGGGAGAGGAGTGAGGGAAACTAGCAGTGCACATGCAAACACGAACACAGAACAAGCAAAAGCAAACCAGATCTTAAACCAACTGAACCATATTATGTGAAGTCTTAGCACACCACAAAAGCAGCAGCAAGGAATTCCACTTGTCTCCCAAAACATGCTTCACTGGGTGATTTCAGACGTTACGCGATCCAGGGTCACCACAGTGGATTCCCAGTGGTGGTGAACCGATCGACCACACCCTGTGGTCAATAAAAGCCCCGAACAGATGTGACGGGAGCAGGACCACGGCAGGGAATCGGGCCGCCAGATCACGGTCCGGGGCAGCGCAACAGACATGACACCGATTCCCGGCTGTGGTCAAAACACCCAGAAGGCACCGGGGAGGGGCGGGACACAGACATGGCCAGGTGAGCGCAAACAAAGCCACAAGGGACAAAAGGGAATGCCCGCACAAGGGAAACGCAAAGGGAGGGAGAAGAGCCGCCGAGGTACCACAAACACCAGGCACACAGACGAGGGCACAGTGGAACACACAGTACACACACACGCCCAGGCGCACACCCACCCACATGGGAAAGGAAGGGAAGGGTGGGGGGAGACACAGCGATATAGACAACACACATGGCACAGGGGGCAAGGCGAGGGACAGGGAAGGGGGGGGAAATGGCACAGGGGCACAGCCGGACACAGGCAATGGCAACCAGGACCCCCAATACAGAGCAGTCCGCATGGACACCCCCACAGCAACACAGGCAGTCCCGGAACAGGGGCCCCAGGAGGTGAGTACAGGGGACCCAGAACCCCAAGGTCACACAGGCACCCATGAGGGGGGGCTGGGGCAATGACGGGGCCGCAGGAGGAGGACAGTCAGCAGCACCCAGGGGTGCCGGGGGGGGCCAGTCAGGGATCCGGAGGCGGACAGTGGAGAAGGTGGACACGGAGGCAAACACCCGGTACAGAGGCAGACGGAGGGGAGGGCCTCGAGGGGACCCGGGGCCACAGGCAGGGGCAGCGACACCCCAGGAAGCAGGCAGCGGGCCACGGCAGCATGGAGGAGCCAGGAGTCCACACAGGGGCCAGGAACCGGGGCCCGGGAGGCACAGGGGGACTCACAGCCAGCTGCTGGGGGCCACAAAGGGCCCGGGGGCCGGCTGCCCTGCCTGGTGAACGAGGTGGGTCCAATGCCCTGGCAGTACCCCAGCCGAACACATGGTGGGCAATCAGGTAGTATGCCTCAAACGAATCCTGCATGGAGAGACCCAGCTGCACATCAGAACGAGACCACACACCTGACAGCTCCGCCGCGGAAGGCTCGGACACGCAGCAGTTCGCAGCAGGGGGCCACAGAAGGTGACCCAGCTCCAGTAGCCAGTGATACACCGCCCCACAGGAGCGCTGGTATCCACGGGCCCCGTGAATGCAGCCAAAGTAGGACACGGCCAGGGCAGGGCCCCCCTCCGCCAGACAGACTGTGTACGCGGCCAGACTGCACACAGACAGGGCAGATACCATCTCCGCCATGGACCAGACCACATGCAAGCACCTCATCTCTGGGATGCGCCTATTGGGAAAGGGAACCAGCCCCAGCATCTCAGCATGCAGCCGGCAATCCCGGGCACTCGCCTCATAGCCGAAGTAACGAAGGCCAGAGCTCAGGCTCGCATAAGCACCAGACAGGCTGTCCGGGCAGCCCAGGAGCAACTGCACGGCCAGGGTATGACACAGGTCACACAGGGCCATGGTCTCGTGGAAGGTGCATGGATGGGGGGCCCCAAGGGGGCCGGGAGCCCGGTGGAAACACAGCCAGCCATGGTCCAGCATGCCAGGGAGAATAACAGCACTGACAGGGGGGCCCACATTCCCTCCAGGGGCGGGAGGCCAAGCTGGGACAGCAGGTGCGCTCCATAGCCCGCCCCCACCGGCATGGTCTGCCCGCCCTGCAGGAGACGGCCCAGCCAGCTGGGGGCGGGGCACGCCCGTCCCAGCCTATACCTGGGCCACCCGGGACTCACCACACCATGGAGTGGGACAGGTTGGGCACCTGTGGGATGCCCCTAACGCTCTGTGCCAAGTGGTACCGCCCCCACACTGATCAGCTGCGCATCCTGACCGCCAAGGTGCACCTGGGCACCTGCCTGTGGGTTACCATGGCCCGGAGTGCAGCAGGGGCCCGCAGGGCCCAACACGCCTGCAGGCACGCCCTAGCCTGGCTCAGGGCTCAGTGGGTGTCTGGGGTGGACCGGTAGGCCGTGAGCCGCGGCCGGACTAGGACTGCGGCGTTCCGCGAGGTGGCCGGGCGTCTCCAATGGAGGCAGGGGACCATGTGCCAGGCCGCCCTGCTCACTATGCCCATTGCCCAGCGGTTATGGGTCACGGAGTGGGCACAGGGCTGGTGGTCCCGGGCGCTGGCTCAGTGGGATGAGGCAGCCTGGAGGGCGCACTTCTGGATGGACAAGCTCACCCTACTGCAGCTCGCAGAGTTGCTCACGCCCTGGTTAGAGCGGCAGCATACACCCATGAGGAACCCCATCCCCATGATCCAATGGGTGGCCATCAGGTTTGGGCCCTGGCTACACCCGACTCCTGCCGGTCCGTCTCGCAGCACTTCGCTGTCGGGGTGAGCACTGTGGCCTGTATCCTCCGGGATGTGTCTGAGGCTGTGGAGGACGTCATTCTGGACCGGGCAATCCAGCTGGTGGATCAGGGGCCCGTGATGGCCGGCTTCGCGGCTGGCGGGTTCCCCAACTGCATAGGCACCGTGGACAGCACCCACATTGAGATTCTCCGCCCCTCCGAGGCCGCGGAGTATGTCAACAGGCACGGGTATCGCTCCCTGCAGCTGCAGGCTGTGGTGGACCACTGGGGGTGGTTCATAGACATCTTCACGGGCAACTCCGGGCGCAGCCACGATGCCCAGATCATGACCATCTCCCCCTTCTATGCCCGAATGTACTGCGGGGACTTTGCAGACATGGGGATGGCCCGGATTGAGGGGGGGCTGATGCCCCCCTGTATCCTGGGGGACCTGGCCTACCCCCCTCACCTGGTGAAGGTATACCCGATCGCCCAGATGCCGGCGGAGGCGCTCTATAATTCCCGTCTGTGTGCTAGCAGGACCGTGGTCGAGCGGGCATTCGGGGCTCTCAAGTAGCACTGGAGGAGCCTTGCCGGCTGGCTAGACTACACAGTGGAGATCTCGGTCCTGATGATAGGTGCCTGCTGTGTGCTGCACAACATGTGCGAGACCGATGGGGCTGCCCTCGAATACCCCATGCCTACCCGCCCTCCCGGCCCGGTGCCTCTGTATGTGAACGCGGACAACCCGTGGGAGTACCGGTACGCCAAGCGCATCTGTGCCGCCCTAGCCAGGCACATCAGCCGAGAGACTGAGGCGTGAGGCCGCACACCACCCGACCCACCCTCCTGGGGCCCGGGGGGGTTCCCTGTTCTAGTCCCTATACGGGCGCGGTCTACCCCCTTACCTCTGGGCCCAGGAGGCAGTACTGTGTTTGGTGTATTTATTATCTCACCTGCTGACAGGTGCCCCCCCGCCCGCCCCCCCACGCATGGTGCTCCCCCCCTCATCTTCCCCCCCCCGCTTTTCCGGGGGCACCCCCTCAAGCACCCTGTGGGTGGCACACTCCCCTCCCCCCGCTGTCTGTGTCCCCAGTGGTGTCCTGGGAGGCCTCGATGTCCAGAGGGGCAGGCGGTGGTGGGAGAGAGGGAGGACCCAAGGGGCCTCCCTGGGCGGCTGCTTCCTTTGGAGGCCTATAGCGACCGGGAGGTGGATGCGGGGCCCCTGTTGGCATGGAGGCAGCTGGGAGGGGCGGTGGGGGCGCCGAGGGGCCCGGCACGGGGCCCTGGGCAGGCAGGGTGCCCGGCTGCCATTACATAGGCAAACATAGTGCCCATGTGCAGGAGCAGGGAGGTCCCAATGCCATGGGACCTGTCCATCTTGGCGGAATGGGCCCTCACCGCAGGGCCCCTTGGTTTACTGAGGGACTGTGGTGTACGAAGCAAGTAGGCAGGAGACTGGAGTGATGCTGGCGGCGTACTCGCTCCGACTCCGACCGTCTTCTCCATAGGGCCCATTTGCAGTCCTATGTTGAGGCTGTGAGGGCAGCGAGGAAGGAGTTCCTCGCTGTCCTCATAGCGTCTGCAAAGTCACACCCAGCAGAGCTGTTTCAGGTGGTGCGGGGGTTGGTTAGTCCGGCCTCGCTCCACCTGGACGGGAACTTGTGCCAGGCCTGCTGTGAGGAGTTTGTCATCTACTTCGCAGACAAGATTGCTCGGATTCAGAGTGACTTTGCTGTGGGATTAGGGGCAGTAGGTAGAGAGCGCGAGGTGATGGAGGCCCCGTCTGGTCCATCTTTGTGGGGGGAGTTTCAGGAAGTGACGCCGGCCGATGCGGTGGCTGTCTTGGGGTCTGTGAGGGCCACTTGTTGCGAACTTGATCCATGCCCGTCCTGGCTGGTGAAAGCCTCCAGGGAGACATTGGGGACGGTGCTGACGAGGATAGTGAACGCGTCCTTGCAGCAGGGGAGGTTATCGCCCAGTCTCGAGGCTGTGGTGTGCCCCCTGCTGAAGAAACCATCTTTGGACGTGGATGCCCTCGCCAGCTACCGACCAGTCTCTAACCTTCCCTTTTTAGGGAAGGTTATTGAGCGGGCAGTGGCAATCCAGCTCCAGGCGCATCTAGATAGCATCGGTTTCCTGGACCCGTTTCAATCTGG
>QEPC01005168.1:641240-683763 GCA_003113815.1 Sphenodon punctatus
CCTCTGTTCCCCTTCCTAAGTCTCTCCCCCAGCTCCTGTCTCTCAGTTTGTAAGCCCTAGGGGCAGGGACCGTGTCTATTTTATTACTTTGTAAAGTGCCAGGTACACTGCTGGCACTATATACATGCTTGTTAATATTAATAATAACTTACATATGAGGAGACTCTCAACAAGTTACGGTGATGCAAAGGCTTTTGGACACTGTAATGCAACTAGACATGGCTAATGTCAGGGCATCGAAGGTGGCTCCTTTTTGCCCTTTAATCAAGTGGGACTGGGGTCGAGAATTATATTTGTGCACCTTACAGAGCTTTAAGCTGAGAAAAGCGTATACCCTTTGCCGATTACAAGCTCTTCCTTCTAAAGTAACTGAAGGTCAGTTTGCTTTTATACCCTGGGAACGGTGCCTCTGCCCTTGCAGGCTGGGGCAGATAGATGACATACCTCATATTGTATTAGATTGTTTATGTGTGTTAAAAATAAGGCAGGTTTGGCTAGGTAAAATTTTAGGGCATAGAAAGTATTGGGATCCTGGATACAAATTAAGATACGTTCTCGCGCAAACAGTCCCGCGAGATCTGGAAACAGTAGCAACATATTTGCATTTGATTGTTAAACAAAGACAAAATGTAAGTTCTACCTCTGACAAAAGCAATCCGTTGAGCCAAGGCCTGGATAATGAATAGCGGCGTATTTTTATTCACTAAAATTGTGTAGTTTATTGATTGTGGGAATAAATAGGGGGAAAGGAAAAGTGCTTCTGTGGATACCTTTGATTAGATTTTCTGATGGGCATATCTGTTCATATTTGTTGTTTTTCTATATATATTTTCAGATCACCTGAGAGATTACTCTGTTGGAAAAATGTATATGTTAAATGTTTGTATGGTCGATTGGTTGTGTTTTCCCTTATTTGGCTATGACAGAGGCCAACGCCTGTGAATAAATTATTACTACTAACAAGTTAAGGCTGTTTAGCTTGGAGAAGAGGTGATTAAGGGAGGGATATGATAGACGTTTATAAAGTGAACAGTGTGGAAAAAGTAAATAGAGAACTGTTTGCCCTCTCTCACAATAAGAGAACAAGGAGACACGCTGAAGTTAAATGGCAGGAGATTCAAACCAAACCAAAGGAAGTACTTTGTCACTTGGCTGACAATACAGTTGTGGAACTTGTTGCCAGAGGTGGCAGTGGAAGCCAGCACCATAACTATCCTCTAAAAATTTATCTAGTTTCAATTTGAAGCTACAGTCATAAATGCTTACTGAAGGGGTCCAGTTCCCTCTGAGACATTTTTATTGATTACTTTGCAGATAAAATCACTTGTATTCACCACGACCTTGGGGTGACCATTTCTGGTGCAGAATCAGAGCTGGGGGTTATGGAAGCCCAACCATATACTTTTGGGGGAGTATTGGTTTCAGTTGTTGTCGGCTGCTGCTGATATGGAGGAGGTGCTGGCAGCTGTGTGAGCCACAAGTTGTGAATTAGATTCTTGCCCGTCCTGGCTGGTTAAAGCCAGCCGGGAGAAGTTGAGGCCGTTGTTGCCTGGGGTGATCAGTGCCTCCCTTCAGGAGGGCAGAGTGCTGAGCTGCCTTAAAGAGGCAATTGTTCAGCCTCTGCTTAAGAAGCCAACATTGATTCCCCCACCAGCTATTGGTCTGTCTCTAACCTTCCCTTTTTAGGGAAGGTTATTGAATGGGTGGTGGCTCGTCCGCTTTGGGCACATCTGGATGCTATCAGATTCCTGGACCCTTCACAGTCTGGTTTCCATCCTGGACGTGGCACAGAGACTGCGCTTGTGGCTTTGGTAGATGACCTTCTCCTGGAGTTAGACCGGGGAAATTCTACCCTGTGGATTTTATTAGATCTTTCAACGGCTTTTGATACCCTTGATCATGAGGTGGTGTTGACTCGCTGCGGGACCTGGCTGGAGTGGGAAGGACTGCTCTTGAGTGGCTCGGCTCTTTCTGTGCTGGGAGGTCTCAACGGGTGGTGTTGGGCAATTGCTCATCATCTCCTCAGGATCTCCCTTGTGGGGTGCTGCAGTGTTCCATTTTGTCCCCCCCTCTTGTTCAACGTGTATATGCAGCCGCTGGGCGAGGTCATTCAGAGGTTTGGGGTGTGGTGCCATCAGTACACTGATGACACCCAGCTCTACCTCTCCTTTTCTTCCGACCCAGGTCCAGCAGTCTCGGTGCTTACCCGTTGCCTGGCTGCGGTGGGGGACTGGATGAGGGCAAGTCGACTGAAGTGGAATCCTGACAAGACTGAGATGATGATGGTTGGCCAGTCTTGTTCCCTGGAGGGGACTGGGACTCCTATTAGTGATGGGGTCTGGCCCCCTCTGGTTGATCGGGTTCGCAGCCTCGGAGTGCGTCTGGATCTGTTGCTGCATCTGGATTGTCAGGTCATGGCGGTAGCCAGGAGTGTTTTTCACCAACTCCATCTGGTGAGGAAGCTGTTGCCTTTTCTTTCGGACTCTGATCTGGCCGCTGTCATCCTCGAAGCTAGACTACTACAATGCGCTCTACGTGGGGCTGCCCTCGGTGATGGTCCAGAGACTGCAACTGGTGCAGAATGCGGCAACTTGCCTCCTTACAGGGCCATGTCGCCGCAAGCACATAACACCAGTGCTTCATTCGCTGCACTGGCTGCCAATAGCTTTCTGGGTCCAATTCAAGGTGCTGGTGATGAAATTTAAAGCTCTAAACTGCATAGGCCCCATCTATCTGAGGGATCGCCTGGCTCCCTATGTCCCGTTGTGGCCTCTGCAATTGGCTGGGGGCACCTTCCTGGAGACGCCGGATTTTTGCCGGGTCTCAACCATGAGGAGGGCGTTCCCAGCCATCACACCTTTGCTGTGGAACTCTCTCCCCCAGGAGGTCCACCTGTGTTCAGGCCTGGTGGCCTTCTGGAGGCAATGTAAGACAATTTTGTTCCGCCGGGCTTTTGACAGCAGGGACTGAATTGGGGGAGGATGGGTTAGGGGATAGGTGGGAAGTTGTTGAAGGGTGGGAGTGGGTTGGTCTTGGGGGTGGGGATTCTATTTTAAATGTTTTTATATTGTATTTTATAATCTTTTATAAGCCACCCTGAGCCTTCGGGGAAGGGTGGGATATAAATATGAATAAATAATTGGGACTTAAACCCCTGACTACTAGTAGTTGGGAGTTGTTAGCAGGAGATGGGTCACACCTCCATGACCTGTATTTGTACTTCTCTCAAGCTACTGTAGCTGGCCACTGTCGGAGACAGGATGCTGGGCTCAATGGACTGTGATTCTGACCCAGTATGGCACTTCTTATGTTCTTAACTTGAACAGCTGAACACAGGCCCCCTGGTCTGGAAAACTCCCTTGATTGATGACACTCTCTTTGTACCCTAGGGAGCAGCTGGCAGAGAGCATCCTCCATGAGGGGAGCACTGGCTGTCGGGTGGTTGAAAAGTTTTTGAAGATCCTACAGGTGGTGGTACAAGAGCCAGGCCAAGTGTTCAAGCCTTTTTTACCCAGTATCATCTCGCTGTGTATGGAGCAGGTGTACCCCATCGTTGCTGAGGTAGGAGCACTCTTAGTGCCACATGGTACTCAAACCCATACTAGAGGACCGGAGCAGCACTGCATTGTTTATATTCTTGGGACTGTAGTCTGACACCAGAAGGGGAGGAGGGGGAACTTGGGGATGGAGCTAGCTTTTAAGTTTGGAGACTGATAGTTGTAAAGAAACTACAGTTATGTTACATGGGCCAAATACATTGTGGTTCATGTGCTTACACTAAAGAAAATAGGGTTTGTCCACTTGGTGAGTAGTTCAACTGCTTTTGTGCAGTAGCATTTCTTGACTGAAATACTTTCCTTTATAGTAAAGGTTCCCAAACTGTGGCTTGTGACCCCAAATGGAGTGTCCCTGTCTGAATGGGTTTGTGATCGTGATTGATATTTATATACCTTGCATGTTTTCGCATGGAGTCATGAATTATATTTAAGTCTCAAAATGAAGTATTTCAGGCAAAGAATTTAGGTACTGCTACACTTTGGTTGCCTGACAAGTTCTGATGAAGGGCTGTTGGCAGTGGGTCCATTTAAATTAGTTGCCATCCAGCAAACCAGCCCATTGGAAATGCATGTTTTTCCCCTAGCGATCATCTCCTGATGTGAAAGCAGAGTTGTTTGAGCTACTTTTCCGGGTCCTCCATCACAACTGGCGGTACTTCTTCAAGTCAAGTGTTCTGGCCAGTGTCCAAAGAGGACTAGCTGAGGAGCAGATGGAGAATGAAGCACAGTTCAGTGCAATTATGCAGGTAACTTGACAGCTCTTGGGATTTGCTAGTTTAAAAGCTTTGTGCTAAAACTGGTTACTACAGATTTGTACTCATAAATGGCAGTAACTGCTCCACAGCTGAGAATGTGATGAACATGTAGGAAGTGTATGGCTATAAAGACACCAGATATGTAAAATAAAGGGATAGTAACATTTGCCTTTCCACTGTGTGGAGTCCTACATGATGATGATCTAGAGAGAGAGTGGCTTCTGTGTTAGTCTCAAATGCAAGAGATGGTGGTAAAGTAGTTCAGATGAGATTTTTTACTGGACCAACTTCTGTTGCGGGGGTGTAAGATTTTGGGCTACACAGGGCCCTTCCACAGGGTCCCTAAGGCAGGGCCCTTCCACCATCAGAAGTTAGTCCAGTAAAAAGATACGATGATGATGTCATATACAACCAAAGTGTTCGTAAATGTGTTACTCCTATTTGCAATGTGAATGCATCCTCAGATCTGTGGAGAAGCACATGTGGAGAAGCACAGTTTTATTTGGTCATTGATTTAAAATGTGCCCAACTTGTGGTCACATTAACATCCAAAGGTGTCGTGGCTTGCAGCAAAACCCAGCCCATCATCCAATGGCTTTGTGTCACACCACTCTTCCCCATCCCACTTCAATCATTGTACCATGTCCCAAGGTGCTGGCAGGCTCTGGGCTCTACAGGCCACCAAGTTGAAGGACCAGCCACTGACTGCTTGCAAAGCTTTCAGCTGCCAGAGTTTGTGGGAAGTAGGTGCTGAGGTCTGAGAACTAGAGGCTGGTGCTGTCACATACACTGCAGCCTCCTGTGTGCCCATCTTTTTCATAGACTGACTGTTGACCGATATCATCTTGGTCTTTCGGTTAGTCTCTGAGTGCCAGCCAGTTTCCCTAGACTTCCCAGTTTCCCCAGGGCTGCTTGGACTCCAGAGCATTTCTTCTGCCCTTTCAGGAAAGCTGAACCTTCCATTGTGCAGGTAGTTTCCTGGACAATGAGGCCTTGCTGCCTCTGGGCCAATGGTTTCAGGCAAATGGATTTGCTAGCTGGTTTCTTATCTCCTTGATAAGAAGTTTTTGTTTGCCATTCTGTGAATGATCTCTATGATCGGGATGGTGTGTGTTCTCAAAAACTATGCTGTGCACTCCGCAGAGGTCAGAGTTCTGGCTTTCAAAAAAGGCTGGATTATTTTGGGTCATACCAGTAATTTGTCTGCTGTAGAGCAGTCCAGTCTTCTGCTTCACAATCGAAACTTGTGGGCCCCAGGAACTCCTCTTCTCCCCCCCCCCCCCCCCCCCCCCCACATTGTAAAGTTGCTAGGTATTCCAGGAAGTTTACCTTCCTCTGAAGTCTCATGGCAGATTAGTCCAAGCAGGTGAATTGTAGGTCCATTGTAACCCACCTACTCCTGCTGGGTTGCTCCTTACTGCAGCTAACTTTGTTACATAGTAGGGTAGCGCACTGACTTTCTCCTCATTTTTCTGGGCTTAGCTGTTACAAGGCATTGTGAGTGTATTCTTTCTCTTCCTTGCCACCTACCCCATCTCATCTGATAGAAAATGTCCCACAACCCAGGAAAATCTCCAGAATGTAGCTTAAAGCCTCGCAGATGGTCTGCTGAATGGAGCCCTTACTCTGCAAACCAGCAAGCAGCCTGTATCCGAGCCCCAAGGCTCCTCACTGGGCATTCCTCTAGTTCCCCCTGGAGCTGAGGACGTCTGTAAGGCATCAGACACGACACACTAGGTTGGTTTTTCCATCGCCTGCTCCTATGCAGACTGTTGGACTGGCTACTGGGAGCATGTTATACTGGTGCTCTGGAGTCTGGCTCAGTAGCCTTTGGGGGCACAAGTAAAAGGTGCTGGTTTTGACCTATAAAGCCCTAAACAGCTTGGGCCCCACATATATGAAGGGCTGCCTTACCGCTCATGCCCCGTCACAGCCTCTGAGGTCAGCTGTGAGTGCAGGTACCATCTGCCCATCAAGTTTCTACAATAAAGGCAAGCAAAGAGGCATTCTCATTGGCTGCCCCACAATTAGGCAACTCCCTTCCTTTGGAGATTTGTTTAAGCTGGAGCCTGCTCATCTTCCAGAAGTGATGTGAGACCTTCTTTTGTTTGGCCAGGCATTTGGCAGGCAGGAACTTTAAGGGGATTTGAAATGCTTCTGTGAATTTTTTTTTAATTTTTTTTAATGTGTTAAGCTGCCCTGTACCTGAGAAGAAGGGCAGGGTATAAATTTAAATAAATTAATTCAATAAATTCTCCATGTCCTGATGGCTCTCTTACTCGGTAGGCATTTGGCCAGTCTTTCCTGCAGCCTGACATACACCTGTTTAAACAGAATCTCTTCTACTTGGAGACTCTGAATACCAAGCAGAAGCTGTACCACAAGGTGAGTCCTGTTTTGTCCGTATGCAGGTACACTGTGCAAGAGTTAGAGGGCTCTGCTTTGGGAACCCACTGTATATTAAAGAATGGAAAGCAAGGATAGTATTTTGTGAAGCATGAATGCTGGAAATTGCTGCTTTATGCTGGTAAGCTTCAGCCTCCAGTCCAAGGGGACAGAGCAGGGCCCTTAACCGTAGGGCTGCGTTGTTATGGAGGATCATGGTGCACATGCAGAAAAGTGAAGTCGGAGTGCATGTGTGTAGGTTGAGCTGGGACTGCACTGACCATATTGGCAATCCCCTTTACGCTAGTATTGGGGACAGCAGAGATCCCAGCACTGTGGTGCTTGGGATAAACCTGGTAGGATGAGAGGCTGAGCTAGTGTCTCCCACAGTGGGAAGAGGAGCAGAGGATTCTCGCACGCATGCACACATCACCACCAATATCTCAAGCACAGCTTAGTCAAATGGCAACTCCCATCATATGGGGAGGCAAAAAGCATTCAGGCTAATGTCTGGATTAACCCAATTCATCGCCTCTACCCAGGAGGAGCAGAGAACATAAGTGAAAGATTTTTTAAGAGGTGTTTGGCTTGGGGCTGGAGGAGAGGTTAAGGATCTTTTCATGAAGCATTTTGTTCTCTCCCTGAGTGGCTACATGAAATTTGATCTTTAAATTGGATCACTGGTGTTAACCATTCTCTTGAGAAGGTCAGGAACCAGAACCAGAGACCACATGAATCCGGAAAGCCAGGTTTTGTGGGGGGAGAGAGCAAGGCCCTAGCAACACGATACTGGTGTTGCAGTTTGCTGGTCCTTCATACTTTTTTGAAGCATATGGCTCTGGGCAGTGGTTAGCCTAGCTGTAGAGAGAGTGGGATTTGTTGCTCTCAAATCGTCAATGCTTAAGCTGTTGTTGGTCTTACGAAACCTCAGCCCCTAAGATGCATGGGGGCAAATGACACCTTGTTTTACATCAGACACTAAATGGTATATTGTTCAGTCTCTGTAGACTTAGCCTTGCTTCAAATGGGAAATGTCTTTGGCACAGCCCCAAGAGCTAGCAAGTAGTTCTTTTCAATAAAAGCTTAGATCCTAGGGAAGCTAATAGGGGTCACCAGCAGAGCAGGAAACTGATGCTTTATGGGATGTGTACTGAGAATGCTTCTCTCACCTTGCAGAAGATCTTCCGGACAGCCATGCTCTTTCAGTTTGTAAATGTGCTTCTTCAGGTGTTGGTCCACAAATCACATGACCTGCTACAAGAGGAGATTGGCATTGCTATCTACAACATGGCGTCTGTGGACTTTGATAGCTTCTACTCAGCCTTTCTCCCAGAGTTCTTAGCCAATTGTGATGGCGTGGACTCCAACCAGAAAAACGTACTTGGAAGGAACTTCAAAATGGACAGGGTAAGAGAGGAACAATCAGGGGGTGGGCAGGGCATGGGGCATGGCACTGCTGTTGGCTCTTTCCTCAATTCTAGGAGGCAAACCAGAGGCCAGACCCCTGCAAGTTTGCCCACAAACTCTGAGAGACTGGGAATTATTCCACACAAATATGAGGCTTGATCTCTTACTGTGGGGTCTTGAGGAGAGAAGCTGTGCCTTGAGATCCTAGTACAGTGGAAGCTGCTCTTGGGTATTCCTCTAGCCTCCATCAGTTTAGAAGGGAAACCTGGGATTTTGTCTATTGGGTATTTGCCCAATACTGGCCCATGGGAGTTACAGGGACTATTCCACTGGCACTAACCAGCTGTTGGTTGATCTCTCTCTAGGACCTGCCATCATTTACCCAGAACGTACACAGGCTGGTGAATGACCTGCGCTACTACAGACTCTGCAATGACAGCCTGCCCCCTGGAACTGTGAAGCTATAGTTTCTGCACTGGACTCATGTTATGATCACTGCAAAGGACAGATCTGTATTTCCCTCCTCCTGATCTTGCCGGTCCTGCACACGGGCACATGTTGGTGTTGCGCACCACACTCCATCCCTTCTTTCCCAACCCAAATCCCTGGCTGAGTTGGCAGCTCCATCTGCAGAATGTGTCTTAATGCCAAGTGCAGGGCATTCCACCCCTCCAAGAGTTGTTGTGTTGGGTCCTGTCTTACTGCCGTAGCACTTTGTTGTGTCCGGAGACTTCAGTGAGTAGTCCTGACAGATCTTGTGTGCATCAATCATGAGGCAGAAATGCCAAAGACTACTTCAGACATTCACACCTTCGCATCATTCCACCTGCCTTCCCACCCTCTTGCCCTGTGGAGAAAGAGGAGACACTCCCTCCCACCACATCCTTCTGTTTTTAAATTGCCTTGAAGCCTCCCAGCCATGAGATGGGATTTAAAGAGACTTTGTTTTTTAAATGTTTTCTCATCATTCCATTGTGATACTAAAACATGCTTAATGGAAATAAAGTGCTTACTTTGTTGTTTTAAAACAGCTCCCAGCTCTCCGTGACTCCCTCTAAGGCTGTTTGCTAGATTTAAATGTATGATTTGCATGATTTACTCAAGGGTAGGGAAGACTCTGGTGTAGCTCTTGTCCTCCTCCCTTTCCTTCTTCAATAGGAAGAAATTCTTGCAGGTGCCTGGGAACCCTGGCTGCAAGGTTAATCTCAAGCTGTTAATCCTTTGCAGGTTAATCATTGGCAGTGTCCTGTGTACATGGAGTGGTTGATGCTGCCATGGCAGAAATCGGGGACACGGCACTGTCACTCTTGCTCTCTGGCCTGGTACGAGTATCCATGGGCCTTCTGCATTGCTTTTAGTAGCAAGTCCCATGACCTCACATTTAAGCAGTTGTAACACAATCCTTGTCTTTGTGGGCTCTTGTTACCCCCTCCTGTCAGTCCCAAGCCAACACAAGTGTTCACACCTTGGCTCAAGCCAGCCCTGAGCCCCCTCAGATTGTTCCCTGAGAAGGATGAGGACACCCAGAGATTGTGCCACCAAGGAGTGTGCACTGCTAGCTAGCTAGTTAGGAACCAGGTACCAGGGATTTGAAAGGGTACATCTGCTAGTGGGATGTATTGGCTGATCTTTCACTCCTTGACTGAAGTCTGCTAGTGGTACTGGGAAAGAAGCTCTCTGTGAAGGCAGATAGTTACCAGAGCTGGTTGTATGTGCAAATAGGGAAGATTTTTGATCTCCTTCATTCTGGCTCTGACACCCCTGCTTGTTTGGTATTTTTGAGACCAATCTTGCCTCTTCTAAAGTGCCTGGCTGTGTGTTCTGGGTTTGCAGTGTTTTGTGCACGTGGGAGTGGTTGATACTGCCATTGCACAAGTCAGGGACATGGCACTGTCACTCTTGCCTTCTGGCATGATACTGGTGTCGTGGGTCTTTGCGAAATCCTTGGCAATATCAGCAGCATATTTACCCAGGTTGAAAGGACATGTTTGCCCTGCCTGGGTGATGAATCAAGGGCAATAGTCTGGAAAGAATCCAAGTCTGGATGCTGGAGTCACTGGGGTAAAACTACCCAAAGTCCCACTTCATCAAACAGAAGTATTGAGTGCACGAACCATACTGCGCATGGCTTGCTCTGGTTATCTTCGACCAGGCCAGGATCTGCAGTAGTTAGGAGTTTGTCGGAGCCAGCAAGGGCCACTATCCATGAGGCATCCTGAGTGGGCCTTTGTCAGTGGCTGGCGAGCATGATTAGTAGATATGGGCTGATTGACTCCAGCTTAACTGCACAGGCACAGTCAGCTTGGAAATGACATGTAACTTGTAACATGGGGTTCTTCCTGCCTTAGCTAGAGATGCCACAAGGAATGAGAACACAATCGGAATTTCTCAAAGAAACTTAAACTGTCTGTTTTCAGGCTTTAGCCGTTCACTGCAAAAAGACACTTGCCCCCCTTTTGTAGATCACCTCTAAGGTCTGATCTATTGAACAGAGGGACTAGGGGGCCCATCCGTTAGTGCACTGCATTCCAGTCTACAAGGCTGTCAGCTATGCTCGAGATGTTTTGGTCTTTAAAGAAGCGCTAATAGTGTGGGAGGAGTGGGATCTCATCCAGTTGAAATTATTTCCACTTCCTATCCTGTAGATGAGTTGTCTGATACTGATATTCTGGAATGTCAGTGTCATGACATTGTGAGCCTAGAATTATTAAAGTTCAGTATTGCCTTCAACCTGGTGGGGATCCCCATCATGCAGGGAACTCTGTTTTTGTGTGGTTATTAAAAGACAAGGCAGATGGCAGTTCAAGTGGCCTGTTCTCCTGTTGGCTTGGGCCTCAGTACGATTGGCCCATGGATACTCATCACAGCAGCCAGTTAGGCTGCTAGACTCCTGACACATCGCAGCTAGGTGGTGTTGGCTATGAGTGGGCCTAGAGGCCTGTACAGGCCCAGACCAATATACTGTCTCCTGAGGACAATATATCCCAGCTAAGAAACAACCAGCAGAGCATGTCACAGTTTCCATTTTGAGGCTTCTGTATTTCTACTGGCCCCTTCCCCCAACCAACCTTCTAGTGGGATATGGCACTGGAAGCAGCCTGCCATGGCTCAGGTGGTAGAGCGCATGCTTTGCATGTATAAGGTCCCAAGTTCAATTACCAGTATCTCGGATTCAGAATCTGGTAGCACGCCTGGGTGAGGCCTCTGCTGGATATCCTAGAGGGTCTCAGGTAGCACACCTGGGTGAGGCCTCTTCTGGAGAGCTGGATTGTAAACCCTGCTGCCTTGTCAGGTTGTGACAATACTGGGCTAAGATGGACCATTGGTCTGACTCGGTTAGGCAGTTCCTTATAAGAATGAGTAAAGCCAGCAGTGAAATACACTGCAGCAACCCAGCAAGAACTGAGATCTTGAAAGGTTAACCAAAAGCAGCTGTGTCCCAGCAAAATCTCTCCCAGTGCATCAAAAATCCCACACAGCACCTCCGTTCTCCAAGATTATCTCCACAAGTAGATCTCCTAGTGGGCGCAGCAGTAACAGCTGAGCTAGGGTGACCTGTCACTGTGTCTCAGTTGAAGATACAAGCCATGTGGAGATACTAAGCCTAAATTGTGTATAGGGAAGTCCAGGGTGTACAGGGGCCAAAATTGAGGACTGTTTCCTGCATCCCATATTTTAAGGGGCTGTCACCCTCTTTTTACATGACAGATCAGGGCTGGGGCTTGTAGGAATGTATTTGAAGTTAAAGCCTCCAGACCTCCAAAAATAGGCACACTTGAATAGTAGACTTTGAGAGACTTCTTTCCAAGGAATTAACACAATAAGATTACATTATTTTTACTGGAAATAATTGCAGTGGCATAAATTACTATACCTGAACAAATAGTTTAAATCCTACGGAGACTGGGAAACACCCAATAAACCAGACAAGAAGCAATAAGGCAGATAGACTATCAAAACGTGTTCTATTTAATGCAGAAAAGGAGTAAATAAATATCTAAAAAAGAAAACTGACCATTAGCGAAACAGCATAGTCAAAAGGATGACCAGTCCTCTTGAGACTCCCCATCTTTCCAACTAAGAACAAAGAGAGAGAAGAGTGGTAATTTTGGCTTCAGTCAGGTCCCCCCAAAAGTCCTCATTGGAATGACAGTGGCATTCCAAACAAGATGGGGAGAACCCTGAAGTAAGCTAACCTAACTTTTAAAGACTGTTGAATATAAAACAGCTTAATGTTAGTGGAAATACAGTTTCAAACCTTACCCTGTTGGTTAGGCCTATTGTCAGTATCATATAAGTTGGATGGGGAGAAGGAACAAAACTAAAATCCCTTCCATCATCTTACTACGTCCTACTTAAATTGACCCTGTTCTACTTAAATCTCTTGTTTCTGACGTGTTCCGCTGACAAATTCCTACCAGATCTTCTCTTGACGTTATTCTTCCTAACAAAAACTAAGTTACTGCTTTAGCCTATACCTATCCTTCATATTCTCACATTGTGTGCTTGTATGAGCTAAGCAAGCTTAATGGGTCAGCCAACCTCAGCAGCAGCATCCCAAAAGGAACAGAGTTACAGTAGCCAGGCTGGCTAATGTATCTACAGTGGAGTCTGCTTAAGTAAAATTTCTCTGGCCTTGTGTTTAAAAAAACAAAACAAAAAAACCCAGAAATTCTACTTAGGCAGACCTTAAGTTAGCAACAGGTTTCTTTGTCCAGTCTCCTTCCTGTCCCTCAGAAGCAGAGTCAGAGCAGAGCTGCGTGTGTAATCCTGTCCGTCCTGACTTGAGACTTGGGTGAGCTGGAGATGAAGAAACCTGGTGCTCTGTCCCTCTGCAGTCCACCTGAGATTTCCAGAGTCAGAACTGACCAATTACACACACCCCTCTGCCTGGCTGTCATTGTGAATGTGGATTTCCAGAGAACTGATGTTCCTTAATGTTCATCTCCAGCTTGCCCTGCATGAAGATTCACTCTGGCAGGATGTATACTACAGTATTTTAACCACATGCTTACAAGAAATCATTAATGCAGTCTGGAATTTTTAGCTGGGTGCGTATAGTCTATACACCTTGAAGATTTGAGTTACCAGGGTTCAGAATTCTCCGTAGCCAGATCAAGAAGCAATATATCGCTATAGACATGGACCTGGGGAAAACAAATTTGACTTGCCAGAAATTAAAGTTATGCAAGTTCTACTTAAATTGATTTCACTGTATGTCTCAAAAGCAGCATTCAAGCTGCCCCCTACATCTTACAGCTCTACCCATTGGGGGAACAGCCCAGTGTTGGGACACTTTCAGTTGTCTTTTTGGCACTGAGGAGGGGGCACTGTACCCCATGAAATAGGGTATTGGGAGAAGAGGACCAAGTGTGCTCTCTGTAATGGCTGCACCAGGAGAGTCCTTGATGCTTGTTTTCTTCCAAAGAAAATATTTCCCTGGTTTCATTGTTCTGGGAGCAACAAACTCCTAGGCTGTTGCAATAGGGCCAGGGCAATGCCACTTGCCCCTTGGAGCACAGCCAGCCCTGGATTGTGGATCAATGACCACAGACCCTGATTGCTGGCCTTAGCAAGAAAGCTTTTCATGTTAGGGGGCCAGCATGGAAAACTGCAGCGAAGCTGGGGAGGGAAGGGGGAATGAGCAACAACCAAGAAAGGAAAGGCCTTGCTTGGGGACCTGGTATGGGATGAGGAGTTACTGAGAGTCTCTTGGGAAAATGTGTGTGTGGCTCTCAGCTGTTATGGGAGGAAAGAGCATCAGCCACAGAGATGGAACTCCCCATGTATCTGGCTGGAAGGCAGAGGTGCTTAGACGCACGTTTCACCAGAGCAATGTGCTTGGCTGCTGACGGAGTGACAGACATGAGACAGGGAGGCTCTGTTGATAAAAGGCTTGATGTGGATTCAGCCTCTTAATCTGCTCTAATGAAATGTGGTTCACTGGCACAGAACCTCTCTGAGCTGCTATGAAGATACACTCCTCTCTTGTGCCTGGGTTCCTGTCTCACAGCTATAAAGTGTCCTTGGCTAGAGGAGCCAAGGGGATTGGGAGCCTTTCATGTTGGCAGGGCTTGCTTGACCTGAAATTTGGTCTTGGCCCAAACATCTAGGTCTGTTGGGCTTATGCAGTGAGCTACAGAGCATAGTCTATTTCCTAGACCACTTTTTCCCATCCAGTTTGGCTCCCTTGCAGGCTGGTTTTGAAGGTGGAACCCCTAGCTCTCCTGTAAAGGTACAGGCATAGTCATCTAATGCAAGGAATCCAGCTCAGCCCCACCCTGCCTGCTGCCTTCATCCACTGGGCTCGAATGAGAGTAGGCACTAGCTGCATATGGCTGTTAGGAGAATAGGCAGTAGCTTGTCAGCACAAGGGTGCCACCGTGCAGGCAGCAAGGTGTGATGTGCATTCTGTTCCCTTTCTCTCTTGCTCTTTGCTTGCTGTGAGCATGGAGAAGCCATTCTTCTGCCTCCCTGCTGTGGTTTGCCTCCGAGACAGCAAATGAAGGGAAGGGGTTGAAAGGAGCAATAGCAAAGGGAGATGCTCTGCTGCCAGGTACCTTATCTCTTCCTTTGCAAGGCCATCCGGTCTCTTGCATCCTGTGATCAGAATTTCTTGATCTGATTCTTGGCAGCCAAAGTGAAACTTGGCCTGTCTGTAGCTTGGTTGGTTGGGGGGGTGTCAAACTAGGGTGATCTCAGGGCTGCAAGAGACCCAGGGTTGATCTGTACACAGCTCTTGCAGCTACCTGTCTGCCTGTTAACATGCTTAAGCAGAGCATGAAATTTGCAGGTGTCTGGGAGCCATTGGCACCCAGAAAACTGAGGCTGGCAACTGGTTCAGGGGTGTAGTGGGGCAAAAAAGGCTTAATATCAAGATAAAGTCTGGCGACTGAATTTTGTTTTGCTCCTGGAGTTCGATCTGAAATGTCATGCCCTGTGCTTAAAGCTGTGCACATGTCCAATGCAATGTTGGCTTGTTCCGGCAAATCTCCCCCATTGTGCTAATTTTGTGTTAGCAGGAGCTGGACTGAGCTTTTGGTTCAATGTGGGGGATGTGCATTCTATGCCAGTATAGGTGCCTATAGGATTGGCCGCCCACTGTAGCAATTTAGTTCTATGGGCCACTCTGCAAAGCCATTGCCAGTCCAGCGCTGCTGTGGGTGCATGTGCAATGCTGTCTACTTTGTGCCTGTTCAGTTTATCCTGACTCACAAGTTGCTGTTGCAAGACCTGCCTTAGCTGAAAGCTATCGGAGGAGCAGGTCTGGAGTAAGAGGGGCCTGGAGTAAAAAATGATTAGTAGTGGCAGAAGCCATTTACACATGGTAATTTGTCTGAACCATAATTGTTTGACTTGCAGAGGAGACGAGCTATCAAGGTGCCCGAGTGTCGTCAGCTTATTCTTCTGCTGTTTGCCTCTGTTGGCCCTTGGGGAGACATCCCAGAACTTTGGTTACCGACACTTGTGCTCTTCTTCCCTCTGCCCTTTTTCCTGGCTCCTCCCACTCAGCTTTCTCTCTGGTTTCTCAGAGAAGCAGGTCACTCATTTGTGTTCTAGCTGAGTCCACTCTGGGCTGCCTTGATCCCTGTGTAACTAACAGGGCAAATGAGAGGATTCTGCTTTGGTCAGACCCTGGCTCAGATGATTTCTCCAGTTGTGCTAGACTGGTAGCTGCTGTACGCCACAGCCCAAGCTGGTCAGAAGAGAGCGGCCATCCAGTAGCAGATTAAGAAAGCCACCTATGTGGAAAGTGTCTACTCAGGGGCATAAAGCTTTCTCTCTGCTGTACAATGAGCAGGAGGAGTCTCTCTTTCCCATGTTGGGGGAAGGAAATCAAACATTTGTGGAAACATTTTTGAAGGCCATAGCAGTTTGGGGTCCTAGCACCATGCAAGGGTCTCTTTGCCCTTTTTATGATGCAAGATAATAGGAAACTTCGCAGTGACATAGTCCTCGGTTACACATTGCAAGAGGCAGTGCTAACTGCTCGCATCTAGTCTGTACTGAGCACATATGATGCTTAATGTGCAGCAGCAATGTTAGCCAGTGAATTGGATGGGAAATCCAAGTTCTGCTCTTAATTTGGTCTATTTTATTTTATTTTAATTATTTATGCCCCACCTCTCCTGCCTAGGCAGCACTTGTGTGGCCTTAAGGTAATTAACTGTTTGGACTCTAATTAGCCCATCTGTAATCTCGTAGCTGTGCTGTTGCATGGGTCAAAACTGCTGGGAGAATCTATTCAGTGTTCATGAAGCGCTCTGAGATCCAGAAATAGCGAGCATTATGTAAAAGCTCAGTGTCTGAGTGCAGATGAGGCCAAAGCATTCTGGGAGATGTGGTTCACATGACTTCCAACGGAAAACAATTTGACTCGGTGGCTATAATTTCCCACTAACTTTGAACTATTTTAATGGCACGGATGGAGTGAAGTGGCTGCTGATATGCGGTAGTTCCCCAGCCCGGGGCAGGAAACTGCAGCCTATGCAGCCCAGCTGCCCGGGCCAGGCACAGAACTAACGTGCCTGCAGCCATCCCGCCTCCTGCCTGTCCCAGATAGGATGGGGTGCACAACCAACATGCAGACAGGCAGCTGCCCGCCCCCTGACATGACAGGCGGTCATGGCAGCCCCCAACCTGGGTCAGGTATGGCAAGGCCACACCAGGTGTGCAAGCCTGCATTGACCCTTAGCCTGGGCTGTGACCTTGGAGATTTTCTGAGGATACAACCCAGGCTAGCTGCCTATCTGCCCTGGGGCAGTCGAGGGCCAACATCTGGCAGTACCAACACAAATGTGCCAGTAGTTTCTGGGCCTAAGTGGGTCACTCTCAAGTCTGTTTTTACCCATTGTAAATTCATGCATTTTTGAGCACAAGTTACAGAGGTTCCAAACTCACAAACCGTTTTAACTTTGCCCTTCTGGCCAAACATCCCCAGAGCCTCTTGCTGGCCTTTCAGTGGGGGTTATGAAAATGGTGGCTTTTGCCAACTTGTTATCCCCAACTCCTAGCTGAGAGATTGTACTTGCTCTTTGTGCTCTATTATTATTGTTGTTAGCTTTTATATAGCACCAGCGATGTACCTGGCACTTACGAAGAATAAGATAGACACGGTCCCTGCCCGAGGGCTTAGTCTAAGGACAAGGGGAGGAGAGACAGGGAAGGGGGAACAGAGGGAGAGACGGGGGATGCAACATTCATGAGGATGTGAGAACTCTGGTACACGTTCTTGGCTTCGTTACAGTAAAATAGGAGCTTTTAGATAACAGGCAGGGGATAATCCTGGGTGGGGATGATTAGCAGGAGTTAGGAAGGGTGGAGCGGAAGAGGTGGGTTTTGAGGGTGGACTTGAAGGCGTGAGGGGCGGGGGCAAGGCAGATGAGGTCAGGGAGGGAGTTCCAGGCGTGCGGGGCAGTGAGGGAGAAGGGACGAAGGCGGTTGGGGAAGCAGGGGAGGTGTGGGAGGGTGAGGGAGGGGATGGAAGAAGAGCGAAGGGTTCGAGCAGGGGTTCAGGTGGAGATCAGGGCAGAGAGATAGGGGGGAACGAGGTTGCGAAGGGCTTTGTCAGTGAAGACGAGGAACTTGAGCAGAATACGCTCGGAAAGAGGGAGCCAGTGGGGGGAGAGGAGAGGCTGCACATGGTCGAAGTGACGGGCAAGGTGGATGATCCTGGCAGCAGAGTTTTGAACAGAGATCAGGGAAGAAAGGTGGGAACGGGAAAGGCCAGCGAGGAGGAGGTTACAATAGAGGAGTGAGATGACTAGGGCGTGGATGAGAGTTTGGGCAGAGGAGATGGACAGAAAAGGGCGGATCTTAGCAATGTTGTGGAGGGAGAAGCGGCAGAATTTGGCCATGGAGTCGGTGTGGGGTTTGAAGATAAGGTGCAAGTCGAAGATGACGCCCAAGCTGCAAGCTTGGGGGACAGGGAGGATGGAGACCCTGTCAATGGCAATTAACAGGGAAGAGGGATAGGAAGAGCTGGGAGGGAAGAAAAGTTCACTTTTCGCCATGTTCAGTTTGAGTTGGCGTTGAGACATCCAGGCGGAGATATCGGAGAGATAGTTGGTGAGACGAGCTTGAACAGAGAGGGATGGAGTGTTGAGAGAGTTGAGTGTCATCAGCGTATAGGTGGTATTGGAAGCCGTGGGAGGCAATGAGTTTGCCTAGAGATTGGGTGTAGATAGAGAAGAGGAGCGGGCCAAGGACGGAGCCTTGGGGAACCCCGACCAAGGATAGGGAGGGGGAGGAGTTAGGAAGAGATACATTGAAGGAGCGGTCAGAAAGGTAGGAGGAGAACCAGTCAAGGACAGAGTCCTGGAATCCAAGGGAGTGGAGTGATTCAAGCAGGAGCGACTGGTCAACAGTCAAAGGCAGCAGAGAGATCGAAGAGGACAAGAATAGAGTAAAGGCGTTTGGATTTAGCCACAAGAAGATCGTTGGTGATCTTAGCCAGAGCGGTTTCAGTGGAGTGAAGGGGGCGGAAGCCAAATTGGAGTGGGTCATGGGAGGAGTTGGCGGAGAGGAGGTTGAGGCAACGGGAGTATATAAGAAATAGCTGCAGAAGCTCAGACATTAAGATGCCATTGCTTCCTTGTGAATCCTTTACTTGAGAATATCACCGATGTTTGTTCTGGCGGCTGCTGTTTGCTTATGGTTATGAAATAGACTGGGATTGGGGAGACTCTGGATCTGCTCGTCACTGTCCTGTTGTCATGTTTTCCTCTGTTTTCCTTCACTCCTTGTCTTGTCCATTTAGAGTGTAAGCTGTTAGGGGAGAAAACTTGTTTGGGTTTATGTGGATCCCCCATCTGTGTCGGGTTTGAGATGTTGTGCCCCAGTTCCAGCAGGGGTAAGCACAATGAACCCTAAATACTGGCTTCCCCACTTGTAACAGAGAAGCTGGTGATGCTGCTACTCTCTGGAAAGGGCCAGCCAAGCAGCTCTCCACAGTCAGTAGCAGTTCTATTCTTCAGGTGGCCAAGTTAGATGCTGATTTACCAGTTCATACTAAACTAGAGGTCTGGTGGTGCACAGAGCTTCATTTCCCAAATGTTGTTTTGTTTCCCAGCCTAATGCAAGCACTTTGTCTTGCTGCCTCTGTCCCCCTGGAGCAGGCCAATTGATGGCTTGCCTTGATGACAGTGCTACAGGGAGTGAACAGTTTCCCAGATTTCCAATTAAATGTTGCTGCTAATTATAAAAGGCTTCCAGCTTGCCTTATGGTGGGCTGGCCTTTTGTCTAGGAGGCAGAAAGCAACTAAACAAATTATCAGCAACTTGTGTAGGAAACTAATGTGGAGGGGAGGGGTCTGTTCATATTGTTGAGTCCCCAGGTGGTCTGGCACAATTCCCCTCTATGTAGGAGGAAGCTGGGCAGAGAGCACTCAGCCATGTGGGCACAATGGCAACATTTTTGGAAGGGCAAAGCTTTGGAGCAGCACTGAGAAGAAATAGGGTAAGAGAAAATTTGTGCTGCACCTGGCCCCAGTATTCTAAAGTCTCGCCACTGCTGTGCATGTCTCTGATGGACACTAAGGTGTCTTCCCATCATCTGACCCAGGGTTACTTTGGAGTAATGGCTTTAAGGGATAGGCAATAACCAAGGTCCTGTGAATTCTGCACTGTTGCAATCCTAGCAGTTTTTATGGATTTTGGCACTTGGCCAGTTTCTTGCAGAAACTTGCCATTGGCAGCACAGAATTACAGCCTGAGTGGGGAGCACTGTAAATTAGCTAATGAGGTGCCAGTACTGTTGGCTTATTGTGGGGCTATAGTCCCACCATCAGATCTGCTGAAGAGGTGCAGCTCATGAAATCCCTTCCCCATTGAATAATAATTGGGGAGCAAGGGAGGTAAGATACAAGATGTATTGCATGGGATGCTAGGAAGATAATTTGCACAGTTGAGTTGTATTGCATAGTGTTGTAGAATTTTGAAAGTTGTTTTTTTTATATAGAATAGAGGACCATGGCACTAGGGAGTGTTTTCTCAGATGCAGATGAGTTGAGGCAGACAAGAAAGGCAGGTGCAGAAGAGAATAAATGTACGTGGGAATGAGCTTGAGGGAGGAGGGTAGCTGTGCCTGAGATCACCCAGAGCAAATCTGTGGAGAGTTCAACCAAGCAAGTGCCTTTGGGGCTGTGTTCTGCCAGACCACCTTGCTTGAAGAGGAAGGAAGGCAGTGTGGCTACAACTGGTGAGGAGCAGTGGTATGGCACTGTGTACCAAGGCTCATGTCCCAGCTATGGGCCCCAGTCAAGGTCAAGGGGCCAATGTCTCCAGGGGGGGAAATGCTGCCCCAGCTCCAAGCAGCCTGCCCCTTGAAGCAGCAGCAACTCCACCAGGAAGAAATTTTTGAGTGATTGGGGGTGAGGCCAGCACTCCACCCCTGCCCACTCTGAAAATTTCCTTCTTGGCAGGGCCCTTTGCAAGCAGTCTGAGTGCTGCTAGGAGATGCTCAGGGTGGGTGGGGGCAAAGTGCTGGCCCCTCTTCCTCCCCACCCCCCACCCCAGGGAACATTTCCTAATGACACTTCAGGCTGCTTATAAAGGATCCCCTCGGAGTCCGGGGCCTGGGCTCAACTGAGCCCCCTCCCTTCAGGGTAGTTACGCCCCTGGCGAGTAGCATCCTGCATGTGCTGGGCTTCAGGGGGCCATTCCCAAGGGAAATATCTCTGGGCATAGACATGAATTCCAGAAGTGGCTCCAAGTGTAGGCTGGAGGGGCGTGGGTCTGCCAGGCTGCCCCCAAACCAACAGCATGTCTGACTAGAGCTCTCCTCTAGGGCACCAGTTACTAACCAGCCTCCTTTTCTGCCCCAAGTCATCATCTAGTCTGTGCATGGACTGTTCCAGTGTAGCTCTTGACTGCATGCAGTTAGGGGCTGTGGAGATGGTGGCCATTTGGACCTTAGAGCGCCGGAGCAACAGGACCAAATGACAAAACAACCATAAACCAGCATGCTTTGCAGGTGGCAGGGGCAGTTAGTGGGGGAGCTAACTCCCTCCCCTCCTCCTGACTCACAGCTGAGGTGCCAGCAAGCGCACAAAGTCATCTCCCCTGTGAGTCTGCAAGGGAAGAGAATGGAAGGAGAGGTGGGGGTGTCTCAGTTACTGCCTTTACTTCCCAAGTGCCGAGGGTGGCTCACAGCATTTGTGCAGTAAAAGGAAGGGCAGGGGTTGGAGGACGCCTTTGCATTTTCCAGTGCAGGGAGCCCCAGCCCAACTTGATGATCCAGACCGTCCTGGGACAAATGCAGTCCCAGCAGAGGGAACAGGATGGTGGTGTCTTCCTGGCTGCTGCTGGGAGGCATGTCTTCCTCCCCAGAGATCCAACCTGACTGCTGGACTCTACAGCAGGGAGTACCCCACTCCTTCTCCCCACCTCCATTTCTACCACCCACCCCATTTCTACCCCCTTGCTGCCTCTTTCCCTATATCTAGCCTCCCATTTCTACCCTTTCCCTCCTTCCTCCATTTCTACTCCTTGCCTCCCTGTGCTTCCACCCCCATTTCTGACTCCCTCACTCCCTTCCTCCATCCACCTACCTGCCCCATATCATTCCCATGGTGGAAGGGACCTTATCACAACAGGCTGCAGCCCCAATGTCTCTGACCCTAGAGAGAAGGTCAGAGGTGGCTGGTTCAGAGTGTAGGCTGGAGGGGTGTGTCTGCCTGTATTAGACTGACAGAAGGTGGAGGTCTGCCGGGAGCCCTACTCCATTGCTGGGGTGTCCCGTCCATCTGTGCTGTATTCCACGCTTTGGGGTCTCATTGCGCCCATCGTCGTGGCCTTTGGGCCCAGTTAGTGGCGGCTTTGTGGAGGAGGGCTGTTTAAGGGGTGGGACAGAAACCTGAAACTTCCCCCTTCTCTCGTCCTCCCTCCCCCCGTACCGGCTGCGGCTATAAATCCCTCTCGGGCCGAAGGACCCCAGCTGCGCCTGCCGGGCTGTGTCCCTCCTGCCGGTTCGGCAGGGCCAGGCGCAGCTAGGGACATGGGCCTCTTCCAGCGCTGCGTGACCCGGAGGCTGCTGCAGGGGCAGCGGAGTCTGGTCGGTTCCACGCCGCGCAACGAGCGCCTCAAGCCCCAAGCCCCGCCCGGCTCCACGCTCCTCTACAGCACCGGTGAGTGCCCGGCGGCGACAGGGACTGCAAAGCCTGGCAGCACCCGCCAACTCCGCCCGCTGCATGTCAGGGGCTGGGCTGGACTGGACTCCGGGCGATGTGCGTGTAGGACCCCCGGCTGCTTTCATCTCGGGGCTCCCTCACTTCCAGGAGCCTGGGCTGCTTGGATGCTCTCAGCCTCTGTGCAGCAGCCTGTGGCTGGGATGAGGGCCCTGGTTCCTTCCTTGTCCGCAAGCACAACAATCCCACGTGCGCCCGGTCGGTGGCCGCTGCTTCCTCGTCGGTGTATGACTCTCCGGGTTCCCCAGCCCCGGCAGGAAGCGAGCAGAGACCCTGGGGGGAGGGGCAGAGGCTTTCTCCAGGATTCTTGATGCTTCTCGGCCCAGGGCGCTCCCTGAGCTCCAGGACGCTCAATGGGTACCCCGAGCCCTGTGCATCGCGCCGCAGCCCAGAGCGATTAGATAGGGGAAGTGAGAACAGACCGCTCGGCAGGGGAGAGCCCAGTTACTCAGCCTGTCACTTGCCCAGAGGATCCTGCTCTGTTGCTCCTTTCCCCCGGGATCCCTTCTCTAGACTTGTCCAGAGTTCGCGTCCCCAAAGGCAGCTACAACCGGAGCAAAAGGCAGGATGGAGGAATTGCAACCAATGAATAGAAAATAAAATTAAAATAGCTTAATGCCGCTTTCTAAATCCCTTGTGCACAGCGTGCCCAGGCTTTGAATACTGTCCGCAGCTCCAAAGGATAGAGGAGAACTGGGAGAGAGAGAGAGAGAAAGGCAGCAAAGATCGAGAGTCTGAAACGGTTTCTATAGGAGGGTCCTGGGCTCCAAAGAGAGGGGCTTTTTTCACCTTTGAAAAGAGGATGGGAGACGCTATGCGCAGTGTGCGTATAAAATCATGAGTGGGACAGAGATGGTCAACAGGGTAACTAGCAACTCTAGGTGAAATGATCAGGCAGGAGAAATAAAACAAAAGGAAGTTATTTTTCACAATGTAGGATTGCTCTGTGGGATCTCGGGAAGGCAGATAGGATCCCACCTGGGTATGAAAAGGGATTGGAGAAGTTCCTAGATGATAGGTCCATCAATATTAAGTTGGGCAAGGAATGAGACCTGAGTAGGTGAACAGCAGGGATTGGATCACTCCATTATGACCTGTTGTACGCTGAGACAGGATACCAGGCTGGATGGTGGTCAGTTGGTCTAATCCAGCATAGCAGGTCCTATATTCTTCTTAGATTCTGCCTGAGGTCCAGCTTGGAACATTTCCCACAGCTGCAACAGCTAGCACTTTAGCAGAAACACTGCTGAAAGTAAAGGGCTATGCTCCAGACTGTGAGGGGCAAGGGATGCATCCCTTCCATTCCCTGACTACTTTTATGCCCATACTTACATGGTGGGGAACCTCAGGCCCACAGGACAAATGTGGCCTCCAGCTCATTTTTATTTGGCCCCTTTCCAGTTTCTGGAACTGGTCCTTGGATCCAGTCTCTACCCTCAAACAGTGGAAGATCGAGTTAAGGGTAAGGGAGCAGAGATGAGGGCATGCAAACAAGGATAGGAGATGGGTCCATTCAGATGAATGGGTAATAGCACCATGGGCAAGGTGTGGGCACTGGACCCTTGTGCATTAGTGTTTCTGCTTTATCCTGGAGAGCAGGAGGTGGGATCTCATTCTGGGGTCACCATATGGGGGAAAGGGACACATTAGATGGAGCAGGCCTCTGACTCCCCATGCTGCTTTTCCGGGCTCTGTATATTTATTTGGGCTCTTTCCCAAGACCTGCCTATAGCTTGACCAGAGAGATGGGGTATTGGTGTTAGGAGGCTGGTCTTCTCTCTGTTGCATGCCCATAGGGTAGTGCCAGATGCTTGACTTAATGTTGGCATGAGAAGGAATCTGTGTCAGGTGGTTTGGCTAGGTCTCTAGCCTGGGATAATCCCACTGTCTGTCTCATACATGTGCACTCTTTCTCTTCTCGCATCTCCCATGGGGCAGTGACTGGCAAACCTGACAGAAACCACTTCCTGGATCTATTGGCTACGAGCTGGGATGGATCCCATTCTGATACCTCTTCTTCACTCTACTTTCCTTATGTAGATGTAAAGCGGGGGTGGGAACCTTTTCCTCCAACAGGCCACATTGAAAATTAGTACAAACTCCCCAAGCTGGATAAGAGTTGGGGGTGGGGAGGCTAGGAGAAGGAAGAGGAGGATCTGGATCATGGATCTGTGCCATGGAGCAAAATTAGACAAGATATTAGCCCAGATTATCTCTCTCCAGATGGGTGGCCACCTGCTCATCTATTGGGTGGCTACCAGTCATTTTCCCACACCCACCACGCACCTGCCCCAAACCTCCCACTCATGGCATCATCCTGGTGAACGTGGAGCCCGTTGTGCAGGTGAATATGCACCCATGTGGCAGCTTCCCATCTCGTAGAGTGCATGCAACCTTTGCACATGTGCAGGTTGCCAACACCATAGAGTCCTAGGTGGAGTGCCTACAGCTGTCTGGGTAGCGACCGCTTCTTGGGGGTGAGGGGGCAGAGGGGAGGAACACCTGCCCCTTTGTCCTGTCGTTGCGCAGAGCCTGTATGTGGCAGCTGCGTGCAAGCTCCACAGGGTGATCCCAGCAGGCTAATCTGTCATCTGTTAACACCCATTGAGCCATCCCCTCATGAGTGCACACCCCCATCCCCTAAGCTCACTCCCCCCCCCCAGCTTGAGGTAGGGCCTGGCTCCAGGGATCAGATCCAAGTTTTGGAAAGAGGCCAGAGCCTTCATGGGAAGGGTGGGGTAGAAATTAAATGAATGGGTCAGAGGATCCCCACCCTTGCTGTAAGCTGTATGTGAAGGGGGAGATCAGGGCTGGAATAACAAGTGACAGATGAGGATGGAGGTGGTTTGGCAGAGCTTTCTCCATACAGCCATATCAGTAACGATCAGTGTCTGGAGAGCATGGCCTTCCTCACAGGGGCCATCTGAGAAGCCTGGCACATTGGCCTTAGTGTTGAGAGCTGGGGTTTCTGGATAAGGCCAGGTAGCTGAGCTCTAGCTAAAACAAAATGATTCCCACCAAATTCCCATCCCCGACTTCGTTGTTTTACTTTAAGCCAGGACTGAGCACCAGCTGGCTGGAAGTGGAAAGAGTGGGTGCCCTTCTGTTTGAGAGTTTTGAAGGCAAGGGCAGCTGGGGAGCACTAGGGTGTTTCCAGTGCTGACCCTGATGGACTGGGCCTTGTATAGTTCACACAAGCCAAGACAGGCCCTGCTCCCAGTCGCATAAGTCAGGATACTCAGGATGCCAACACTAGGGGGTCACTTTCAGTCCGTGCTTGTTCCCTGCGGGTGAGGCAGTGAAGCAAGACCATGAATGGGGGTGGCAGCTTGTTGATCCTGGTCAGAAAGGCCACTCCCTGCCCAGCAGGCCCCAGGTAGGGATATGTCCCAAAACAGAGGTATGGGATGGAGATAAATCTGCTCCTGAGGCTGATGAGCAGGGACATGGCAGGATTAAGCAGACATCTCGAAACAAGCCTGAAGTGCTTGGGCTGGAGACAGTAGATGAGGGGGAGTTCAGTTCTGCACTGGCCAGAGGATGGAGTGACTCTGCGTCCTGCTACTGGGTCTCAGGGACTCCCTGTGGAGTATGGTGTGGGAGCACCATTTGTTCATTCTGGAGCTGTCTGAGGCTTTGGACTCTCAGACAGCTTGGCCCAAAGCAGCTCAGTCCAGCAGCAGGGCAGAGGCTGAGCGGATGCTGGAGTGGGAGGGAAGGCTCGGAGACACAAAAGGCATTCCCTGAGGAGGTGGACCTTTGGCTAAGCAGCCTGTATTCTTGCTAGGCCCTGGCATTTCCTGTGTCTCCGCTTCCTGTTCCTTGCAGAGGCAGTGTAATGCATCCTCCTTTATAAACAGGGCCTGTCCATAGTTGTCTCTTGGGCCTTGATCCTGCCCCAGAGCTCCTGTATCCCACAGGCAGAATGATCTCGTCTTTTGGTGACAGCAAGCAGCCTGTTATGCTGCAGTGACGGGGCCACTCCACACAGACCTGCTCCCCTCCTGCTGGGCCTCTGCATTGAGCAATGTGTGTTAAGAACATAACACCCACACCTTCTCCCCCCATTATTGGGGACCTATTCTGGGCTTTGTGGCCTTTCTCTTCCTCTCTGACCTGGAACTACTGCTAATTTCTTTAGGGATACTAGGGGTACGCAGCACTTTACAGTCACAGATTTTGGAGATAGGTCTCTGCCCAGTGGGCTTACAATCTAAGATGGACGAGGGTGAGGGGAACACAGGGAGAGACAGACACGTGTACACTCCCATTTTACAGATGGGGAACTGAGGCTGAGAGGTTGTGACTTGGCCAAGGCCACCCAGTGAGTTCATGGCTAGGACAAAATTTGAACTCCGGCTTCCCAGGTCCAAGTCCAGCACTTTATACACCACACCACACTGACATGGAAGTTATAGTAGCCCATTCCCTGCCTGTGTCCATCAGGCTGACCCTTTCCCACACCCATGCCCTGTTCCCTAGCACTTCTGCTAGCCCAGTCCGCTCCCCCACCCCACCCCACCGGGAGAGCTTCCTCCTGGTGTTGGACCAGACGTTATGGGGGATCCCCTTCCAGGTTACACCTGCAGCCCAAAGCATTGCTTTGGGGGAGGGATAAGTTGTTGCTCCAGCAGATGAGGGAGAAGGAAGCATGTCTGGGGCTTACCCGGTGCTTGGCTGCCGCTGGGGACTGGATGTGGGCGAGCCAATTGAAGCTGAATTCAAACATGACTGAGGTGATGATGGCTGGCCAATCTTGTGACCTAGGGGAAGTGGCTCCCTTGATCACTCAGGTTTGCAGTCTTGGGGTATTCTTGGATCCACTACTGTGCCTGGATTGTCATGTTGCAGTGGTGTCCAGGAGCACCTTTTACCAACTTCATCTGGTGAGAAGGCTGCAACCTTTTCTATCTGATTTGGATTTGGCCACTGTCATCCATAACCTCAAGGCTAGAGTACTGCAATGCGCTCTATGTGGGGCTGCCCTTGAAGACTGTTCGGAAGCTGCAGCTGGTACAGAACACGGCAGCCTGCCTTCTGTCGGGGATGGCTCACTGGCCCAGGAGCACGTTACACTGGTGCTCCGGAGTCTGCACTGGCTGCCAATAGTCTTCTGGGCACAATTCAAGTGCTGGTTTTAACCTATAAAGCCCTAAGTGACCTGGTCCCCAGGTATATAGGCCTCTTCCCCTATGTACCATCACAGTCTCCAAGGTCGGCCAGGGATGCCCTCCTGCGAGTGCCAACTGCCCGTGAAGTTGTTACAATGGGGACATGCAGGGGGGCATTCTCAGTTGCTACCTCACAATTATGGAACTCCCTCCCCTTAGAGATCTGCCTAAGTCCGAACCTGTTTGTCTTCTGGAGGAGATGTAAGACCTTTCTGTTTGGCGAGCAGGAATAGGGTTGGGTAGAAGAGTTTGGGGAGGAGGATTGGTGTGCGGATAAAGGGTAAGGTGGTTGGTTGGAATGATATGGGTTTAAAATGTATTTGATTGGATTTTATATTTTTTTTATGTTGTAAGCCACCATGAGTCTTTGGAGAAGGGTGGGGTAAAAATGTAAACAAATAAAATAAAAATTCTGTAGGAGTGTTCCTCTGCCTTAATAATGGAGCTGAATGACAGAGAGGGCCACAGAAAGGTTCCCTTCCCTGCTTGTGCATTGCAGTTATTCAGGGGAGAGGGCATTGTTCTGTGATCATAATAGTTGCCTCTCTAAGCCCACAGTCCGTGGACCTGCTCTAGCTGGGATGACAAAGGGAGCTTGGGCTGCCGGTAGGATCTTGAGGCCAAAACCTTTAGCCCTTCCCTGGTACCTGCTTGTGGGATGCTAGTGTTCCAGCATGTTAAGCTGCATCCGTGCCATTTTGGAAAAGGGCAGCCTTTTCCAAAGGGCCCTGGTGGCCATGCTCACCAGCAGTACAGCCTCAGTGGCCTGAGAAGGCCTGCTGGAATCTGCAAGGCCTCTCCCAGCTGGGCTGGCTCTGTCGCGGGCTGGCCTCCCAGGGTTGCAGCTCCGGCTGTGCACCCTGGGCAGAAGGATGCTGGCAGCTCCTGACACCTCCACCCTCCGAGGCCCACAGACTGGTAAGTTCATGCAGGACCCGGGGGGGTGGAGGCAGGAGTCAAGATGGGCCATGGGGGGTGGGGGGGTTAGGGACACAGACCCCCCACCCCCACCCTTCGACACCTGGGTATGGGGGAGGTTGGGGTTTTTGTTTTTTTTCTGGACCCCTGGTTTTGTTTGGGTTTTTGGTTTCTTTCCCATTGAAATCAATGGGAAGAGAACAGAAACTGAATCAAACGGGAACCGAAAACCAGGGATAAAAAAACAACTACAATCCCCCCCCCCCAAAAAAAAACGGTGTCCCACCCCAGCTAAGAATCCTTCCCCTCTCCATTGTAGGTGTTCCCAGCCTCCAGGAGCGCACACTGATTGCCGTGAAGCCAGATGGGGTGCAGAGGAGGCTGGTGGGTGATGTGATCAAGCGCTTCGAGAGACGTGGCTTCAAGCTGGTGGGAATGAAGTTGCTCCAGGTACTGTCCCAAAAGAAGCCCCCCATCTCTCCAGGACAAAGCAGCCAGCTGGCATCAACTCTAACACACTCATATAAGAGCAAAATGCTAGGAGTGCAGGTCATAGCCAGGCAGGCATTGCTACAGACCTTCCCACCAGCCTCCTCTCTGCCAATGCCCCTCAATCCTGACCTCTGGCGTCGGGCTCCCACCTCTGGCTCTGCCTGTACCCCAGGGCCGGCCCGAGGCATGTGCCACCAGTGCCCAGGCACATGGCCCCACGGGGGGAGGGGCCTCGCACCACCGTGGACTAGAGACTGACAGACACCGCCGGTTTTTGTTTTTTTCCCCACCGGGCGTCTCCAAGTCAGTCCTCATGGGGGTGGGGGGGCACGTAAACTTCCTGGGAATCCCTGGTCAGTTATACGCTGTGGAGCTGAGCTGACACAGTCAAGTTGCAGGTAAGTAACCAGCCGCCCCTCATCCCCTGAAACCCCCCCCCCCCCATTCTAGCAAGTGCCGGCCGGCCTTTGGGGTCCTGCAGCAAGACTTGGCACATGGCCCCTGAAACCCTTGGGCCGGCCCTGCTGTACCCCACCCCGTCAGTCGTGGCCTGCAGTCCCCTGCTATCCCAGTTTTATTCTTCTATCTTAACGCCAGCTCTGCTAGTGTCCCCCAGTCCTGGTCTGCAGCAAACTGCTATCCCAGTCCTGGTCTCCTCTTGCTCCCCCCACTCCCACCCCAGCTCTGCCAGTACTCCTCATCCCTGACTGTAGCCCCTGCTATCCCAGTCTCCCATCCCACCCCCAGCTTTGCTGCTGCCACTTGGTCCTGATTTGCAGTTCCTGCTATCCCAGCCCTGGGCTCCCTCTAGTTCTGCTGATACCCCTCTCACCTGACCTGCTGCTCTCCCAGCTGCCCCAGGCCTAAATTTTGAGCCTAATTGTCCCAGAATATAGCTATTCTCTAAGGTGAAAGTGTCCCCTTGGTTCTGAGTTGAGTGCTCTCAACTCATCTTGCTTGTAATTTTAACTGACTTTGAGTCAAAGTTTGCAATGGCTGGGACTCTAAGTTCCCCACCCCCAGAACCCACAAACCTTGAGTCTGCAACCAAGGTGACACATGGCTGAAGCCAGGGGCATAGCTAGGGTGGAATGGGCCCCTGGCCAAGAAGTCAAGATGGGCCCCCCTCTTTGTGTCCTGCCAGCAGGCCTAGGGGTGCTGCCCCGTTTGACGGGCCTGAGGGCGCTGCTATCAAACACACAAGACACCCAAAATGCAGCCAGCCTATTAAGCACATTGTGCCATGCAAAGAGACATATCTATATAACCAGTTCATTTGTGCCCCCATAATCAATTCATGCTCCCCCCACCCCATAACCAGTTCATCTTCGCCCCTGCCCCCATAATTAATCCATGCTGCCCCCACCCATAACCATTTCTGCCCCCCACACATAACCAGTTAATTTGTGCCCCCAGGGCAGCATGAATTGATTATATGGGGGCACAAATGAACTAGTTATGGGGTGGGGGTTTAAAGACAGTATTCCTTAGCAATAACTTCATTAAGAAGAGTTAGTTAAATAGTAGCCATAATAATCTCAGAACCATATTTGCAGATTTTCCAAGACACAATAGATATTGCTTTACATCCTAAATTCCTACCAAAGATAGTATAAGTAATACAGTTCTGAGAATGTGGCCCTTTTTACATGGGCCTCTCCCACCCATGAACACGCAGATTTCTGCGTGTTCATGGGTGGGGGAGCCCTGTGTGAACAATGCGGTGCCTACGGTGAGTAGGGGTGCACGCGCCTAACACGCATCCCCACTCGTCCCCACACACGGAGCAACCGGGGAAAACGGCAGTTGCTCCATGGGTGTGGATGAGTCGGGGAGTGAGCGGGGATGCATGTGCGGCCGTGTGCACGCCTTGCCCATGCACCAGTGTGCCCACGGACCCCCCACCTGGTGAAGCCATGTAAAAAGGGCCTGTGAGGACCCACTTGAATAAGAACAGAAGGTTGCTGCTGTGTAAACAAGGTTCTTCGAGATGTCTCCTCACATTCTCACAACAGCCACTCTTCCAGCCCTGCATGGAATTTTCTTATATTCCTAGAAAGGGTTGGAAGGAACTGTCATTCTGAGGGGGAGAATGCTTTTTCTACTAGAGGAGCTCGAGACCAGCACATGGTCTATTATTTGAATAGGGTGAGCATGCACAACCCAGTTGTGAGAATGTTAAGGACCATCTCGAAGAACCTTCTTTACAAGGCAACAACCTTCTGATCATTCACATGGGGAGGAGTTTGTTTATAAACAGCTTTACCTCTCTGTTCCACTGCTGCTGCAGCAGCTGCAGAAGCACACATTCAGAGGCAGGTGAGGGATGGGGACCCCCCCATGATGTGGGGGTGCCCTGCACCCAGGCCTCCTCCAGACCTGGCGTGAGGCTGCCCCACGCGAGGTCACCGGCCCCTGGGACCTAGTGGCCCCCGCCTTTATGCCAGGTTAGCTCAATGGACGCTATGCCTCTGGCTGAAGCTGTGGGAAAGAAACCGCTTTGGCTGTTTCCCAGCCCCTGACTGAACAGGGCACAGAACCCAGCTCTCTGGAGCATGGGGACAGAAACAGGTTTGTGTGCAGGGAGAAAGGGAAGAAGCAGAGAAGGCCTAGCAATTGCTGGGCTAGTGAATCCTTTGACAGATGTAGAGGTTAGGAAGCTATCCTGGCCAGTCTGAGTGGCTCCTCCCTGGGTGCAACCTTGCTCTGACCAGGACCTCCCTCTTCCTCACAGGCCAATGAAGGGATTCTAGGTGAGCATTACCATGAGCTGCGCAGGAAGCCCTTCTACCCCACGCTGATCCACTACATGATGTCGGGGCCTGTAGTCGCCATGGTAAGGTGGCAGCAGTCGAGCCTGGGTGACTGGCCAGGATGCTTGTCAGAGGGTGTGCATGTGCATGTGTGTGGGGAGAAGGGCATGTGTGTACACACGTGGGGAGGGTGTTAGGGACACTGGCATCCTGGCTTCCCACTGAGCTCCTTTACGTGCTAGGGATCCCCACGGCAGACACTCAAAGGAGCTCTCATTACTTGGGACTAGAGATGGAAAATCGGAATTGGATCAAAATCAGAATCTGATTCAATTGCTTTGAATTTAAATGGGTTCAGAATCGGTTCTTATCCCCCCACTCACCCCCATTGACTTCAATAGGAAACCTAACCTATTCATTTCAATGGCCCATTCATTCTAAGTCACAATCCTGAATCCTAGAATGATGAATGAGCCAAATAAGAGTCTAGAAATAGCAGAGAGGGGGAAACGACTGTGAGAGGGGGCAATGTGTGTTGGGGTGCTGCTGGCTGCTTGTGGGAGCAGGGTGTAAAATAGATCACACTTATGCTTATCCTGAATCTCCTGATTTCTTGATTTTCGTGCCCTCCTGGACCACCTGTAGTCTTCTGAAGGTAAGCTTTTGGACAAGCCTTCCTTCTGGCTTGGCGAACTGCTGGGGGGACTGAGTTAGCTCCCACTGTCCTGCGACAAGCTGAATCGGAAAAGATGAAAGGGCAGAGGATAGGACAAAAGAGGAATAGGAGGGAATGGGGTGGGGTTTTTGGGTGCATAAGAAAGGGGAAGATTGGTTTCAGTGTGGAACAGAGGGAGGAGACAACTTGCTGTGTCTGCTCTCTCTGCTGTACTTTTTTCATTGGGACTGCTGTCTCTCACAGTTGTCTCACCGTCCTCAAAGGTGAATCCTTCCTGCCTGCCAGGCTGCTAGCCTACTTGCTCCATGCTCCACAGTTCACGAGGAGAGGGAAGCAAGGGCCCCCCGCCCCCAAGAAGAGGTTCCACCCTACCAGTGCCCACTGCACCTCTTCTTGGACACGTGGAGGCCTGGTTAATATGTGCCCCCAACCTGCTTTAAACACCTGCAAAGAAAGACGGGAAGGGAACCCAGGCAGGATGCTCTGAGAAAGGCCCTCGAGGCAGCATGTGACCAGGAGAACGAGGTGAGGGGCCCACTGCCCCCAAGAAGAGGTCAGTGTGTACACTGTATGTCTTCTTGAGGGCAGGGGGAGCACCTAGGTGCCCTCAGCCTGCTTTAAACACCTGCAAAGAAAGAAGGGGAGAGAGCCCAGAAAGGATACTCTGGGGAAGGCCCTATGGAAGGGGATGCAGCCAGGAGAATGAGACGAGGGCCCTCTGCCCCCAAGAAGAGGTTCCACCCTCCCAGTACCCACTGCACCTCTTCTTGGGGGGGGGGGGAGTGTTGGCCAATAGGTGCCCCCAAACTGCTTTAGACAGATTGATAGATTGATCAGAGATAAGCGTTCAGTACGATTAATGATTAGAGATAAGAATTCACTATGATTGATTAGATACAAGTTCGATACAATTGCTAGATTGGCTTATTTAAATGATGCAGTCCCAGAGGAAAATCAACTATTGCAGGCAACTGTTAAGAGAGAACTTTGGAGAGAATGTCGCTGGATTGATTAGATACAAGTTTGATATGAATGATACAATATGATTTATTAGATACGAGTTTGATACAATTGATAGACTGGCTACACATACTTCCCTACAACCATGATCCCAGTCTTCCTTGCTGTAGAACTTCTCCAACCAAGTGCAGGTCCCCAAACAGTCCCAGATCAGGCAAGCCAGATGGGGGGGGGGGGGGGGGGGGGGGGGGGGGTTGACTTGAGTTGCAATGGAAATGAAAGTTTGCTCTTGAACTGTGCTCAGAAAGCTTACCATTGAACTCTGTTCTCAAGAGCAAGTGAGCTAGAATTCGCAAGACCCATGAGTGGGAACTGATTTTGGAGACAGTAAGAGCAAGAGGTGAAGAAGAAAAGGCTGCAAGGCTAACAGAGGAGATACCCCATTTTAGCCTAGAGAACAGAAGACTAAGATGTAGTGGTCCTCAAAGATAATATCTGAAGGGCTGTAACACAGAACATAGCAAAGACTTGTTTCCTGTTGCCCCAGAGGGCAAGACTAAATGGACTCAAACCATGAAAAAGTGGAGGTCCCTTCTTATTACTGACAGACAGACAGAGACACACACACAGAGTAAGCTGCACTAAAGCCCTGCTGGGAACTTAATCTTAGCACCATCCGACTGGACTCACTCTGGCTTGGTTGGCTGGGAGCTCTTGAATTCTGGCCTCCACACACTCCCCATCAGCCATAATCCCAGTCCACCTTGCTATGGTGCTTGTCCCACAAACTGTGGGTCCCCAAACAGTCTCCCAGACCAGTCAAGCCGAATAGGGTGCTCTGGAGAGCACGTGGGGGGAAGCAAGGGAAGGAGGATCAACACACCGCACATGGAGGGAACGTAAACTTCTGTGTTAAACGAAGACAGTGAGTGACACACAGTCTCCCATACAAAACTTTAACAGAAAACTTACACACCCCGCACATCCTATCCAAGTAGGAATTTCCTACTAATTTGATGAGGGAGAGGAGGGAAGTATGGATGTACTGTTACTGGATGTGACTGGTAGACTCTGATGCCACCATGTGCAACATGCATGGAGTGGAAGCGACTGGGGTCATAGTCATGTGGTCCACTTGTCCCACGGAGACTGAGGAGGCTTCCTGGACCAGTTCTTCAGTCCCAGCATCTGACAGACTCCCTTCCATGGCCTTGATGGTGCTGCTGAACCTCTTTGCCAAGGCATGGCCATGCTCAATCCAGTCACTCACATCAGAAGTGGTGGTGCCAAAGGTTACTTCTACAGTGGTGTCACCCATCAATTCAAGAAAAATTAAAAATTTAAAGAATTCCAGAATTCAGTTAAAAAAAAATCAATGGGGACATCCTCAAGAAGCCAAAAAGGGGCAGAATGGTCTTGAGGAAGGCCAGCTGCTTAGCCCTCCTGGGGTCCATGTGCGATAGATGGGGGCTCACAATGTCCCTGGCGATACTAAAGATGCGCATTGATGGCACACTTGTGGGAGGGCACGACACGTAACACCAAGCGACCCTTGCAAGAGGAGGTCAGGCGTCCATCTTCTTGAAACAGTAAGCAATGGAGTCAGAGTTAGGATGAATCACAGAATCCTGCAGATAATGCATGACAAAACGGCCAGCAAGATCTGGAGATTCAAAAGCTGATGAGTTCTCCTCCTCAGACAGTTCCACCAGGGTTCACACTTCCTGGCACCACGGCTTGAGGTGGCCACCACCACTGCACCTTCTGAAGATGTTGCTGGGGGTTCCTGCTCTAGGGTTGTGGTGGTCCAACCTCTTACCTCCCATACAAGGACACCTCTGGGCAGCATCTGAGGAGATGGTCCTCTTGACATGAGGGTCCAGAAGTGGAGCGAGGGCAGAGGTGGTGGTGACGTACATCAACCTCTTGCAGTGGGAATGCAGCTCTTCCGTCAAATTCCTTGCTAACTGTGCCATCGTGTCATGCAAGTCTCCACAGGACAGCAAAATTTGAAGATGTCTCCTCAGGATCTCAAACAGCAGGATCACTTGGCTGAGTGTGGCCCACTCCACACTCAGATCATTCATATCCAGGTAGAACGGCTGCAGGACCTCCATCATCTCCTTCACATCCGTCCAGTTGTCCTGCATCAGATCACCCCCAATGTCCTCCATCTGGGAGAAGAGGTGAAGAACATCTCTCTGCTCCAGCATGCACTTCAGCATCAGAAACATCAAGTTCGAATAGGTGATGACATCCTGTACCAGGCGATGCTCCAGAGCACCCATCTGCCCCTGTGTTCTTCTTAATGCTGTGGTAACCGTGAAGACCAATGGAAGTGTCAAGCAATCCTCCACACCTTCCTGAGGAGCTCCATCACTCCCTCAGTCACATTCATTCCATCCTTCACCACCAGGTTCAGGATGTGTGCGCTGAACTGAATGTGGCAAAGGCCACCATCGTGCATGACCTTCGCATTTGTGGTATTGTCAGTCACAAAAAATGCAACCTTGATGTGTGAATCTGGCCTGCGCACCCACTGGTCCAGCATGCCGTTCACAGCATCGAGAAGAACCCACGTCGTGTGTCACGTTAAGCACCTGGGCACGCAAGACGGCCCACCGGCACTTGCCAGCAAATACCAACCCTGCAGTGCTGCTGCCCGCTGCGCCCGAGGAGGACAATGGTAGCAGCTGCCACCAGTGCACACTCAGGGAAAGGTATGCGTGGACCACACTGGTACCAGTCCACAGGTCTGTGGTAAAATTAACTGCAGTACCCTCGCCCTTGGAGAAGTCCTTAAACTTCCTAGACTGCACCATCCTGTACAGGGACGGGACAGCCTTCTTGCTGAAGGTTTTCCAGGAGAGGACCCTGTACCTGAGTTCAAGGACATGAAGCATGCACTTAAAACCAGTCCATTCAACCAACCCAAAAAGCAACTCATCCAGTTACCTTGGTGATAGCATTAGCCCGAGGCTGAGTGGGCCTGAAGGGCTCTTTCCATTCCATGAACTCAGCTAGAGTGGGCTGCGAGGGTGGTGGGTGGCGCCGCGAGGGTTGTGAGAAGACAGTGCTCCTCGAAGAAGTCTTCTTCGTGGGTGGAGGGGACGGGGGGTGCTGGTATCAGACAGCCCTGGGATAGCAGTTCCAGAGAGTTCTTCCACCTCACCATCTGCAACTGCACCCATCCCATGCTTCCACTTGGACCCAGGCTCACCAGCACCCAGAAGGTGCCCGTGGTGCTGCTCCAAGTGGGCCCTCAGGTGAGGGACTTGCAGTGTGAGTACACTGCATTTGTGATATCCCATTCGGCGAGCCGAAATGCGACCACATAGACGATGTGATGCGCTTCGTGCAGCTCCCCAGCAGCACAACAGCAGCTTTGGGGAAAGAGGAAGTCACGGTTGCAGTGGTGGCTGCAACATTGCAGGTGGAAGGGATAGTGGTTGGAGCTGCGTGGTAGGATGCATGCAAGCGGTGGGGGGATTGGAGCAGGTGTGCTGGGATGTGTGCCAGTGTGGGGCACAGGTGGAATGCCAGGTGGCACTGTGATAGCATGCATGGTGCTGATAGAGGCAGCAGGTGCATCAGGAAGCGTGGTGCAAGTGCAACAAGATGCTGGCAGGCAGAAGCAGCAGTGCAGGAAGAGGTGGCAGAGGAAGAAGGCTGTGCCACCCCCATTGTGGCAGAGGAAGGCTGCTTCTTCTTGTCAACCAAGCTTAATGAGGAGATGGGTGTTTCCTCCGCTACCAGTTTTTTCTTTGGCTTCACCAGGCATCCAGAGCAGGTTTGCTTGGGCAGCAAAGATGGGGCTAAAGGGGCAGAAGTGATGGCCTCAGCCACAGGTAGCCTGGTCTCCAGGGATCCTCCCTCCACTCTCCTGGCAGTGGCGTGCCACTCCTTGAAGCTCCATTCAACACCTTTCCAGTCTTCTTTCCATAGCCACTCATCATGGATGGCACGTGAAAAGAAAGAAGAGGAGAATATGGAAGGGGTAGAATATTGCAGCCCTCAAGTGAGGGGCAAAAGAGAGGCAGCCCCTGTACGAGTGGCTAAGCAGAGAGAGAAAGAGACTGAGGCCCCCAGGTGAAGGGCAAAAGAGAGACAGGTGGGGCTGTGGGCACTGAAGTGAGGAGGGGGTGTGGGGCAATGGGGCGAGGAAGCCCGAACAGGCGCAAGCCCATGGGGCAGGCTGTCAGACCTTGCCCCAAGGGTGTAAGTGAAGTTGTGCTGCTGTCAGTTGTCCAAGTCGAGGTCCAGCTGCAGTCCAATTGAAAATCCAACATAGGAGAGAACAAAAAAGAAATTTTAAATTCACTCAGCAGGTTCAGCAGATCAGTCTCCCACAAAAACTCCAACCAAAGTGACCCCCTGTAGCATGCCAACTATGGAGACAGAAGGGGCCAAGGAGCTTTGTGTGCGGCCATTTTGGTTTTCACCCCATAAGCTGCAACCCCACCCCAAAAGACAAAGGTAACACCCAAAAGGCCCAGGTAGCCACCCAGAGCAGCACTGTGAAACAGGGGACAGAGCCCAGGACAGGCCAAGAAAAAAAAATCCATAGAATCTCTTCAAGTCCCCTGGACAAAGCACACCATAAAAGTACCCCCCACACAGGACCCAGCCACCCAGAGCAGCACTGAGAAGAACTAAGAAGAGCACCCAAAAGAGAGGAATAGGGGGAAGCAAAGGGCCAACAACACCATCATCCAGCCCCACCCCGTGGACCCACACCCAACACAGCAAGGCTTTCAAAATCAACCCAGATTTACCTACCTTTGATGATCCTGTCCTGTGCCCAATGCCTAGGTAGGCCTATGCAGAATCCTCAAAGTCCCAGCAAAACGGCAGAGAGCAGCAATGTGGCACACAGAGCAACTCCCTCCTGCACTCAAGCTGCTGGTGTGCAACTGGAGATGGGAGGTGAAAAAATTTGCCACAGCCCATATACCTACCTACTTGTCAGTGTGCTCTGCTGGCTAATTGCCAGCCAGATCTGCCTGGCAATTGGCTAGCAGAGCTCCCTCTTCCCAACTCCTTCGTGTGTAGCCATGATTTTAAGGACTCACTGTCATTCCAGAGGTTTCCAGTGCAGAATTTGTCCAGCATGGAGTGTGCCCATCTAGTGTTTGATTTGGCCGGGGATAGATTAGGGATCCTGTTGGTGTGCAGAGCATCCCACTGCACCACAGCCTCCCTGACTGCCCTAACTGAGCTGTGTCAGATGTGGTGTTGCAGTCTCCTAGACTTAGGGCACTTATAGACGATCCCGCTGACAAGCGGGATCGCTAAATACCGGCTTCCCCCCCCCCCCCACCTTCTCTGCATGCCGTGTCTGCTGTTCAGACACGGCACAGAGTGCGAGTGCGCATGTGCGCCCTTCCACGCATGCGCACTCGCCCACGAAACCCGGAAGTGCGGCGTAAAGCCGGCACTTCGGGAATCCGCGTCGGAGGGGGCAGGATCACCTGCCCCCTCCGACGCCGATTAAAAAGCAGCCGCAGCGAGTAGACGAGCGCCAAGAAAGGCGGCTGATCAAAGGATCAGCCGCCTTTTTGGTCTCGTCTATAAACGCCCTTATTCTTTTGGGGAACTTCAGTATCCACACTGAGGCCAGCCTTTATGGAGCACAGCAGGAATTCATGGCCTCCATGGGCCTATCCCAGGTAGCAGTGGGCCTGACACATGAGAAGGGTCAAATGTTAGATTTGATTTTCTTCACTGGCCTGGAACTGGGGGGTGCTATGATTGGGGGTTTAATCTGAACCAGTAAAAATCAGGTGGTTCGGATTAAACCAATTCCAATTTTCCCATCCCTACTTGGGACAAGACTGTCTCCCTGTCTTTCTCTGGTCTTTCACTTGGTGGCTTGGCTCAAGTCACACAGTGTGACTGTGCCAGTTGGAGCTACACTGCAGACATCATGGGGACCCTGCTGCTCCCAATAATTGAAGAGGACCAGGGTAGCCCCAGTCCCAAGAGTCCTACCCCCTCTCTCCGAATCATTTTCTTCCTAGCCTTTCCCTTGGCTCTGGGCTGTGGCTGGTTCTGCTGCCTTCACTTTCTCTGCCCATGTGGTTCCCATTGATTCCATTCCTGCTGGTTTTTCTCCCCAAGCATCACAATCTCCCCTGGTCCCTGCATTTCTCCCCTTACCCAGAACCAGGCCCTGTGTGCTGATGCTGCCAGTGCCCACTCAGTGACCCAGCTCCTTGGAGCAGTCCCACACCTTGGTTTGGCTTGGCCCAATACAGCTGGTATAGCTGGCAGGAGGGGCCAGTCCAGTCTTGCAGAGCTTGCCTTCAGCTCTCCCATACAGTATGGGACGTCCTCCTTACCCTTGCTGTCTGCTAAGCCCTGCAAGCCAGTTCCTCTCTCTCCCTCTGAGTGCAGTCTCTCTCTGTTGCAGGTCTGGGAAGGCTTTAACGTAGTCAAGACTTCACGGGCCATGGTAGGAGAGACCAATCCAGTCGAAGCCAAGCCGGGGACCATCCGGGGGGACTTCAGTGTCCACGTCAGCAGGTAGCAGCCGGCCTGAAGCAGCCAAGTCCTTGTACACAGACTTTTATGGAGCCCTGTGTGATAGGCCTCTGGGGCTCTTCTACACATTCCAGTAGCCCCCTGGCTATTTCGAGGCTCTGTGAATGCACGCACATACATGGGTCTGGTTACACTGGCCTCAGAGAAACCTGTGAAAGGAAACATGCCGATTCCAAGCAGGTGGCAGCACTGGTCTGTTGCCACCTCTGACTTCTGCCAGTGGACCAGGAACTCTCTCCCCACTGCAGCCCTGGCTTGGAAGAACCTGGGTTTGCTGCCCTAGCTCCTGGCACCTGCTTGAATTCCCACTACAGAGGGGCCCACGTGGGCCACTCCACATCCTTGCTCCAGGTTTGGGGGATGTGGAAGCGCCTCTGGGGAGTTGGCATGTACCAGCTGATTGTCATAGGGTCCTGTGCCCCCGGCAGGCCATCAGTGGAATATCATTGCCATATGGCCTGTTTGCATGGCCTACATGTTGGGCATCATTATTATTTATTATTGTTATTTATGAAGGGGGCTGGCCTCTGCACCACAAACTCACAGGGAGGAGGTGTCTCCTCTGTCTGTGCTGCTCCGGGTTTTTACATGGTGGGTTGGTGGTGAGGCTTTGGGGTCAAGGGGTGGGGCTACCACCCAGCACTCACACTTTGGACTGTTATTACCCCAGTCCTGTCCCATTGGGCTGCTCAGGGTCTGGGCCACATGGCCACTTACCTCCCTTCCTCAGCGATTGTCTTCCATGGCAACAGGAACGTGGTCCACGCCAGCGACTCTGTGGAGACAGCCCAGAGGGAGATCAGCCTGTGGTTCCGTAGCAGTGAGCTGGTAGACTGGGAGTGCTGTGACCACAACAACACATACCAACTCTGAGGGGCCTGGGCTTGCCCTAGCCCCACATCGGATCTACTACCTCAGATAGCACCATGCCTTCCTAGAGTCCCTGGCAACCTGGTCAGCATGCCAGGGCCTCCCATATGCCACACTGGATTTGCTGGAGGAGCCATGCCTCTCCTGCCCATGCCGTTGGCTGCCCAGTGCATCAGACTCACTGCAATGCCTTTAAGCCCCAAGAGACTTGCTGTAAGCAAAGGAGGAATGGTGGAGCTGAGTCCTCAAAGGATTCACATTAAAGCCTAATTACAATCATGATTCTGGTTTCTGTTCCCCCTTCTTAGTGGGCGTGGGCAGGGGCAGAGGGGTGAGCCTGGGTTGGAAAGGACAGGAACACCTCCCACATCAGCCTGCTCCTCCCTGCACTGTAATTGAACAGGATAATTCCTCCTCCAGCCCGAGCTGTGGTTAGGGAGCTCTTCAACAAGCCCCAGCCTAGCTGTGGTGAAGTGAAGCTGGGAAAAGGATTGAATTCATGTTCTGGCCCCTGAACACTGCTGGGATGTGGGGAGCAATCTGTCTTTGTCACATCCTACTTACATTGAGCAGCTCTGGAGCCCTTCCTCCCACCCCGTCCAAACTGTGGGACAGTGCCTGTTGCACCCAGGTCCATTATCATGGAACAATGAGAAATCCCTGTAGGAGCAGACCCTTAGTGGGACAGGACCTGACCTGACGTGGGTTTAATTTAACCTAACTGTTTAAAACTCAGAGATGGAATGTCAGGGGAGCCCAGGGAAAGGTAAATCTGGGAGAATTTGGGAGAATTGATAAAGAAGAATCTGGGAACCCAAGCAGGGGGCTCACCCAGGAAAGGGGTAAACAGACTGCAGCATGTGTGTGATTTGAGGGGTGGGTTTTACACCATGGGGAACAGTAGCTCTCAGATTCACCTGCTGTGAAAGTTAACAGCGGGACGTTTGGACCCTGTAAACACTCAGGGCAGACTCACTGGGGATTGATTCTGGACAGGGTGATATCCCATCCCAAGGTGGCAACAGCAAATCATTGTGTTTTATCCCAAGGTCATGCCCTCTAAGAGCAAGAGGGAATGCCAGGAGGAGGTTGGTCCCTGCCCAAGTGTAAGGCTTGGACCCTAATGGACACTGCAGCCACGACAGAGGGAAAGGAAAGGCTGCTGTACTGCTGCACAGTTGAGGGCATCCAGACATAGAGAAACACTGCCTTGTGATTTGTTCTCCTCCCTGCTGGGCAGAAGCTAAGCTGGCCCCACCACTAAGAGTAGCCATCCCCTGCATCCTGGAGGGGAACACATTGCCTCCCACCCACCTCCGCCTCCCGCTTCCGTACCGCCCCCTCCCCCTCTCTCCTCACATCCTTCCCTCCTGCCTCTCTCAAGGAAATCTCCACTCTGCTCTCTTCATCCAACCCCTCCATCTGCCCCCTTGACCCAATCCCCTCCCGCCTCCTGACCTCTATTGCTCGCACTGTCGCCCCCCCACTTCTACATGTCATCAATCTCTCCCTTTCCACAGGCTCCTTCCCCTCTGCCTTCAAGCATGCCACTGTCTCCCCCAGCCTCAAAAAGCCCACCCTGGACCCATCTGACCCCTCTAGTTACTGGCCAGTCTCCCTCCTTCCCTTTGCCTCAAAGCTCCTGGAATGTGTCGTCTACACCCGCTGCCTGGACCCCCTCTCTGCCAACTCCTCCCTGGACCCTCTCCAATCCAGCTTCCACCCCCTCCACTCTACCGAAACTGCCCTGGCCAAGATCACCAATGATCTACTTGTCGCTAAATCTAAGCGCCACTACTCCATTCTTGTCCTCCTTGACCTCTCTGCTGCCTTTGACACTGTCGACCACT
>QEPC01005168.1:687273-754126 GCA_003113815.1 Sphenodon punctatus
GCATCCGCCTGAATGTTTGTTTGTCTTCTCCCATGTCTCTCCCGCTGTCCCCTCTCCTTGTCTCCCCCTCCTTGTCTTTTAGATTGTAAGCCACAGGTAGGGACCGCATCTGATTGTATGTTCTGTACAGCGCCAGGTTGCAACTGGCGCTTTATAAATGTTTAATAATAATAATAATAATAATTGGCAAGAGAAACCCTCCAGTGCTCACATCTGGGTTGATTTCACCCCCACTAATAGCCATGAGACCATGCACCAAGTACCACAGCCCAAGGGACAGGGTCTCAGCCAAAGTTAAATGCTGCTGGTAGTGGCTTTCAAAACCTTCTTGATGACCTTGCCCAGGAGGGGAAGATATAATGCCAAGCAGCAGCCAATGAGACCATTGGGGACTCTGGATCTGTCCTGAGTGTTCATCAGGGGATCCCATGTTTCACTGCTCTGGATAAATTGTTCACCTTGCAGAACTTTTCCAGGTGTCTTTGAAAAGGCACTGGCTGCTTTCCTGGCCCCTGCGTATGGTGCAGGCAGCTGGGGCACTGGCTGCTGGTAACGGCCTGTAGTTCTTCTTAGTATCTCAGATAGAGCTGAAATGAATACCCACAAAAACAGGTATACATGACACATTTCCAGTACCTGAATTGATCCAGGTACTGGGGAGGGAAGCCCTGAGTCTGCAATCCCCATAAAGTGCTGTCTGGAAGATGGTGAATGGGGTATTACTCTGTGGGTAAGATCTGTCTTGTACATCTGGAGTTCCTGGAGTGTTACAGTCCTACGGTGGAAAGCACAACTTTTAGAGGTTTGAAAAGATGCCTGCGTAAAGTCAATGACATTTCTCCAAAGCCTGAAGATGGAGCATTGCTTTGGTCCCATTGGCAGTTACAGCATTTGCACCAATGACCAAACAGGGATCACGTGGAATATTTGGATGCCTTGTCCTCTAGTCCCTTCATTAGTAATCTCACAGGCTGGCTCTGGCTCGCTGCAAAGGGCGAGTTAATCAGAGTCTTCTTGTTTTACTTGGTGATGTCCCTGCAATTTCCTGTGTCAGAGTGTTGCTGCCAAGTATAATAATGTTCTGGTTCCAATGGGCTTTTCATAGTTTCCTGTATGGAGAACTCTATCCACCATCACTACAGGAAATTTGAGCCCAAGTATGGGATGTTTTTCTCTATGCCATTTTAGTTCTGGATGCCCCTCCAAACTTTGACTCCACAGATGACTCATCAGCCATCTTGCAGATTTCAAGAGCTTGCGCACTGTAGCTTTCTGTGCATAAAAATCCCCTCTATTATGTTGCCATGGATAGGTGCTCCCCTCCCCATAATCTGGAGACAAAAACACGCCAACACCCAGAAATTGACCATGTCAGGTTCTGCCCAGTAACTGCCAGGTCACAACCTCAAACCCCACCCCTCTACATGAAAGTTATTAGTTGTCTCTTCCCATCACAGGAGAAACCTGAGTGGTCACAAACCACTGGCAGGGACCACTCATTAAGAAGATGTGAACATAGATAATGATAGGACAACAGCTCTTTAACAAATTTTCCTCAAACAACTGTACTATGGGAGCTTTCCTTTGCTCACTGACATTTTGTCCAGCAGGTAGAAAACACTGTTGGCTCCCCCACCAGCTAAAGAGTGGTCCACAAACCTTATACAAATTCCCTTATTCCTGCCAGAGCTTTGTATAAGAAACCAGATTGTTACACTGTGGACTTAGTTTTGTGTAGGTACTAAAAGTTCCCCTGAAAGAGAGTTGTTATATAAGAAATCAACTGCTGGGAACCTATGTTCTGAGAAAAGGATGGTACAAGTGTCTGTCTTTCAAGGCTGAACAACACTGGCCATACCTATAGATAAGAGATTGGAATATGGTGCCAGTTAAGAGAGCAATAAAATACACTCTTCAAGGTTAGCATCACAATGGAGACATTGTGAGCCTATAGGGTTTAGCATCTGAGACATCTATTATCTGGATTAATAAACACAGATGGAATTCTTGGTCCTAGTTCCCATCATGGAAACCTACCTGATAATGTCTCTCTCTCTCTTTGAACTCCGGTACTGTTGTTTTCAACCTAGCCAATTGATAACAAACTGACTTTGTTCCACATATTCTCTAAATTATGATCTATATTCATTTTATTCCACTTGTAAATTACTACTTTTGTTGTGCTTGTGAAACTTTGCATTTTACTCACTTGTACTGATCTATCTCAAGTCCTGCATAAAGTTTTAAGTTCACTCCACACTGAATCATAGAGCTGGAAAGGACCCTGACAACCACTGAGTTGTATGGCGCAGCTGCCCTGGGAACCATGATTATGGGACCTCACAATACATTTGGAATGTATGTGACTGGTACAGCATCCCCACTGCCACAAGCACCAATTACAAGAATATGTGGAACAAAGCTAGTCGTTTGTTATCAACTGGCCCAATTTATCAACTGGCCCAATTACAAGGGGCTTTGGGGCTGCAGCCATCTCAGGAAAGGCTGGGGGAGTTCTGCCCCAAAGTGTTCAGAATCTGCAGAGGGGAGGTGAGGGTGGGGAGGCAGGGCCGACCTGAGTGGGGGGCAGGGCATGCCAGGATGCAAGAGGGTGTTGCCTGGTAGGCCCTTTTCACACTGATAAAATGGGTGTTACATTTTATTATATATATTGCAGGGCACCCATAGAGCACACCTGCAGCCCGGCAACATGTATAATAAAATGTGACACCCATTTTATCAGTGTTAGAGTGTCTGTGTGAAAAGGGCCGTGGTCTGAAAAAGCACTGACCTGGTGGGTAGCCTGCCACCCACACTACACAAAGGCCCTTTTTACACAGGCCATGCTGGCGGCGTAGTCAGTATGCGTGCTGGTGGGGGGTGGGGGCGGTGGGTAGGGATGGGTGTACATGGGCACACACCCATCTCCAACCATCCCCCATGCACAGAGCAACCTGTCTTCTCGCCGGTTGCTCCGTGCGTGGGTGATGGGTGGTGGTAGGTGGGCATGCCTGTTCCATGAGAGCACATACGCATGCCCACCCACCCGCCGCTGTGTGTACACGATGGTGCTCACACATGCACACCCAGATTTCTGGGTATACATGCATGGGTGCTGTCCGTGTAAAAAGGGCCTAAGGCAAACCTGTCAGGCCTTGCCTTCCCACCCCAGTGTGCTGTCCTGCTGTCCAGCTCAGGTAAGTCCTGCCCTCCTCCACTCCAGCAACTCCCCACCTCCCTACTCGCACCCCTTCCCCAACAATTCCAGCCCCCCCACTCCCTTCTGCCCCAGCAACCCACCCACCACTGCCCCAGTAACTTCCAGCCTGGCTGCTCCTTCCTCCCCTGGTGACCCACCACCACCACCACCACTTTCTCTTGTCCTGGCAAAGGGAAGGGGGTATTCCAACTTCTGCACCAGGGCCCATTCCAATCTAGTTCTGCCCTGATTCCAGGCATGTGTTCATCTGGCCTCTTCTTAAAAACCTCCTACGATGGAGAATCCTCATCTTCTCTAGGTAGCCCATTCCATTGCCAGCCTCTACAGTGAGAACTGGGTTTGTCAAGAACAAGTAATGCCAGACTAATCTTATCTCCTTTTTTGATCAAGTTACTAGTTTAGTGGCTCATAGGGATGCCGTGAATGTAATATATTTTGATTTCAGCAAAACATTTGTCAAAGTCCCCCATAATATCCTTGTTGATGACATGCAGGTAAAGTGTGGCCTAGGTGATAATACCATTAGGTGGATTTACAAATGGTTGAAGAACCATACTCAGAAAGTACTCATTTATTATTATTATTATTATTAGCATTTATATAGCACCAGCGATGTACCTGGTGCTTTACAAAGAATAAGATAGACAGGGTCCCTGCCCAAGAGCTTACAAGTGTGGTTCCCCATCAAACTGGAGGAAGGTATTGAGTGGGGTTTCACAGGGCTCTGTCCTGGGCCCAGTATTGTTCAACATCTTTATTAATGGCTTGGATGAAGGAGTGGAGTAAATGCTTATCAAATTTGCAGATGACACAAACTGGGAGGGATAGCTAACACCTTAGAAGACAGAAATAAAATTTAGAATGATCTTAGTAAGTTGAAAAACTGGACTGGAACTAACAAAATGAAGTTCAACAGAGACAAATGTAAAGTTCTGCATTTTTAGGTAAGAAAAATCAAATACACACATACAGGATGGAGGATACCTGGCTTGGCAGCAGCATGTGAAAAGAATCTGGGTATTGTAGGTGATCACAAGCTGAACATAAGTCAGCAGTGTGATGCAGCTGCAAAAAAAGGCTAATGCAATTGCATTAGCAGCCTAAAATTTTAGGCTGCATTAACAAAAGCATAATTCCAAGTCACGAGAAGTAATAGTTTTGTTCTATTCTGCACTGATCGGACCTCACTTGGAGTACTGTGCCCGGTTCTGACCACCACACTTTAAGAAGGACATCGACAAATTGGAACGGGTTCAGAGGAGGGCAACAAAGATGGTCAGGGGTCTGGAAACCAAGTCCAATGAGGAAAGAGCTGGGTAGGCTAGCCTAGAGAAGACTAAGTGGAGACATGATAGCAGTCTTCAAATACTTGAAGAGCTGCCACACAGACGATGGCAGACTTATTCTCTGTTTCTCCCGAGGGCAAGACTAGAAATAATGGGTTCAAATTACAAGGAAGTAGTGTCACGGGTTGGAGGTCCATACCCCCACTTTACCGGGTTTGAGTGACTCAGTTTCCCTCGCACACAGCCCACTTGGATCAGTTTTCTCTCTCTGGCTGATTCAAGCCTGCCACAGGGACAACCCCTTTGTCACTCAAGGGCCTGATCCTTCCTGTTTACAGACTCTTTGCTCTCTGGGTTCGCAAGAGCTTGAGAACTCTTGTTGCTCACTTTTGTTCCAATGTTATACACAGACACTTCTTCATAAAGATAAGAAGTCAGTTTATTAATTACATAAGCAAGTAAGTTGACACAGAGTGGTTACTAGAAATCAAAGGTAAATATAACGCATTCCTGATCTATACTGGTTGAGTTCCTAAATAAGCATCTTACCCTACAAAGGTCCATAAGTTCCTCTCAGTTCTTGATGTGAGCGACTGGGCCTTCTGCCTTAGAGTTGCTAGAGAGCAAAGTCCTGTCTCTCAGTTCATGATTTCCAGCCTTGCTGGCTGCAAGATGGTGAGTGAGTTCCTGATAGTCTCTGCCCCCTCTGGGGTACAACTCCTTATATCCCCAGGAGGAAACTCCTCGTATCTTCTCGAGGTTTCTAGAATTCCTTTTGTTGTCTTTATCAGCTTTTCTATGTTTCTTGCATGTAGGCAATGGCTGCCTGTATTAGCATATTAAATGTCTCTGGCCATCCGTCTGGGGGGAATCAACAAACTGTCTTTCCATTTCCTGGGGCTTGGTCACGTGTCACAGCTCTGATTTGGGTTTTACAGTTCTCAATTGTAACATTATATGTGGAACCTTTTGCTTTACATATTTACCAGACTTGTAGTCTACATGTAGGCCCGTGTTACACGTGTGCCCTTGTTCCTCCGTGACAAGTAGATTTTGGTTAAACATTAGGAAGAACTTCCTAACGGTAAGAGCTGTTTGACACTGGACAAATTGCCTTCGGAGATGGTGGACTCTTCTTCGTTGGAGATTTTCAAACAGAGACTAGGCATCCATCTGTCAAGGATGCTGTAGCTGTGGATTTCCTGCACTGAGCAAGGGGTCGGACTAGATGAACTCTGATGTCCCTTCCAACTCTACGATTCTAAGATTCTACATATCCCTTCCCTAAATTAGTAAATGTCTTCACAAATCTGCACTGGTGGATGAAGCATCTAGTTGGTCTGTTTTGCAATAAGGTTTGGGGCTGGGGAAATTGAAGACACCACCCACTTTAAGAGATTCTCTAAACTCCGTTCCCCAACATATGATGCTATACCTCATTCTCTAAGCTCCGCCCCCCCATTCTGCAAAAGATGCCAACCCCAGGACAAGTGCAGATTTAGAGTAATTTCCTGCACTGAAAACAGGCAATAGCAAAAACTATACTGACCTGCAGCTCCAGTCCAAAAGAACCTACAGAAACTTGATTGAGATCACCTTACTGTTAATGGTATTACTTTTGTTACTCTGCCTTTTTTAAATGCCTCAGTTGTAGTCTGATGGCTTCTAGCACTGATTACATGGAGCAGTGAGGGCGGGTATGGAGTGGAGAGGGTTCAAGGGTGCAACTATAATAGGGACAGGTGCTATAGCTGTACCAGGGCCCATGAGCCAGAGGGGCCTGCAATTCTTCATGCAACTGCATCCCCTGCTTCTGGGAGTGGCCAAGAACTCCCATTTCTTATTCTGCACCAGGGTCCATTCCAACCTAGTTATACCTCTGAGAGAGTTTGACTTCTTTATTCTTTCCTTTGGTTTCTCAGGGATTTTGTTTTCTAGCAGAGGGTGAATTTCAGTGAATCCATGTTAGAAAAACCTAATGCATGTTGTATGTCCTGTTTTCTCCTTGTCTGGACAGTGAATCTCAGAAGATTGACAGGGAACGGAAGTCAGAAAGAAGTGTAAGAGGGAAGTGTTCGTATGGTAGTGGTGAGGGCTGTGGATTTCTATTGTATTTCAAAGGTAGTCAGCAAGGAGCAATTACATGCATCCTAAAGACAATGCAGGAGTGACTGAATGTTACAACTTCCTGGACTTAACCCCTCCCACCTTATTCAGGCCCTTTGGGAATGTGCATGGAGAATAGAGGGTGGTGAAGGCAGTGAAATGAGATTAAAATGTTCAATTTTGGCAAGAGGAGCAGTATTTAGCTCCAAGTTTCCTAACCTTTCCAAGGTGTTTGTATATATCGTGAGTGGGTCAAGCGTCCCCAAAGTCTGGGGTTATTTCAATCTGGGGCTTTTGGCTTCCAAATCAGTTTTATTTGGTGTCATGTTCCCCTGCAATGTACAAGCTGGGTTTTTTTTTCCCCAGCAAGAGAGAAATCAGGAGAAAAAGATACCATTGTGGAGGATTCTGCCTCATGACCCTCACACACAGTCTGTAGCCACATGAAGATCAGCAACATAGCTGACTGACTGAGCTAGCCACTAGCACTAGGTTCCGGTTCAAGACCCATTTCCATACACACAGGGTGTTAACAAATGAAACAATAGTCTGCTGGAGTCTGGATTCAGTCCATTCGTGCAGCCCCCATTCACCATTCACATGTTTAGCGTGCCCGGCCTAACAAATGGGCAGTTCCCATTGTGTATTTCATGCACTTGCGGACAAGCCTGTAAAACTCCAGAGGGAGACCCAATACACATCTGAATAAACCAGATATAACAACATGTATGTAACAAATGAGCCTGCAGTGTGAGGAGCTCCAGCACCTAAAGGGGATGTGTCAAAATTTAGACTGGAAACAAATCTGCACCCTAGTTCTCCCTGACCTGAACCTGTGTGCTGGGATCTGGCTCTGACAGGAAGCTCTGTGCCCCTTAGTTCTGATGTATACTGTTCCCTCCACAAGGGGCTATAGGAGCAGGGAGCTCCCTGCATCTGATGAGGCCCGGAAAAGAGCAGCACCGCTTCCCTTAAGGAATAGGCTACACTTTGGGGCAAGAACGAAGACACGGTCAACTTTCCCACAAGATTTGACCAAGTCTCTAGTACTGAGGTTCATTTGGATACATAGCATGGAACTCGCACTTCAGGAAATAAAGGGCAAGAATTCTCTCGGTCCCCCCGTTCCTTGCACTGAGAGTAGGGTACAGGGTGATGTATGGAGGGGACGTGGATGCATGGGGGAGATGAGGAGACGCTCAGCGGGTGAAGGAAGCCTATGAGTGGCTGGCAGTGTGTATGGAGGGAGTTGATACGTTTTTATAATATGTCACTTGTTTTTATTTTGCTTTTAATGTGTTCTGAGCTGTTCTGAGCTTTCAGAGGGCGGAATATAAATCAAAAGTAATAATAATAATTAATAATAATTAATTATACCACCTTACCAGACTTCTCTCCACGGGAGGCATGAGCTAGTAGTATGAGTCCCAGAATGCACTGGGACAAGTATCTCGAAGTCTGGGACTACAACTCCCAGTACACCCTGAGGGGAGCTAGGTAGTGCGCAGGCGCTGTGCTCAGAAGACCGTCCTTTGCCTGCTGCTCAGGTAGGAGTTTCGGGAAGGGAGCGTAGAGCTAGGGTTGGGGCACAGCCTGGGTTAGGGGTGTTCTTCCCTCTGTAGCACCCATGGGTGGGGAATGACCCTCAGGAAAACACTTCTCCCAGCACCCAGGGTTGGAGGTGAGCCTGAGGAAACCTTCTTCTCCTATAGCACGCATCGGGTGAGCCCGAAGGGAAAGTCCTTTCCCCCATAGCACCCGTGGGCGAGGTGAGCCCTAGGAAGCCCTCTCACCGCACAGCACCCATGAGTCTGGGGGAGAAGAGCGCCCGTGAAGTCGGAGGGTGAGCCCAAGAGAGATCCCCTTACTTGGTAGACCCCATGAGTGGAAGGAACAAGTCCAGGAGAGACATGCACATCCCCAGTGCCCATTGTTGGGGAGCGAGCCCCAGGAAGATGCCTTGCACCCTTGATTGGGGGTGAGCCCTAGGAAGACCCTTTTTTCTATAGCACCCATGGGCGGGAAGTAGGGTGGCCAAATAGACACATTTTAGAGGGCACTTATGAGAAATACAGGTTTCAGGGCTGCATTGGCTCCAATGAAGTCCTGAAACCTGTATTTCTCATAACTGTCCTCTAAAATTTGTATATCTGGCCATCCTAGTGGGAAGGCACAAAACCAAGAAAGACCCCACCGGGAGCCATGGATGGGAATGAGCCCCAGAGAGACCACAAGAGCCTTGTGGAGCCCCTGGCTCTCTGCAGTGCCAGGGTGGGAGTGCAGGCACTGAGGAGGCCTTCTGGAAACTTTATTCAGTCAGGCTGCAAGTGTCTGCCTGCATTTGTACCTGCAGAGTCCTCCCTGAGGCAGCAGCGAGGAGCTATGAAAATGCATCCAGTGTAGGCACAAGACTGGAGCAGACATGCGGCCTCTGTGGATGGCATGGAAAGAACTCTCAGAGCTATTGGTCCCTGAGGTGCCACAGAAGAACAGCCTTGTGTTCCATGGCAGAGCAGACGCAGTGCTGGGGGGTGAGGGGGGTCAGCAGTAGCCTGCGTGATGTCATTGCTATGGTAAGAAAGGGAACACAGCCCATTCTGACTGTACGCAGCCCACACTGGGGATCACGTGTGCGAATCTCGCACGTCTCCAAGCTAGAGCTTGTGTGGATTCTCTTCTCTCTCCCATTCAGAGGAAACCATGTCGCAGCTTAGTTCAGCGTGTCAGCCGCCCCCAGATGTGGACACCGATGACTGTCTGCTGGAATACTCCTACCTCTTTAGCCCAGACATCCTCAAGTGAGTTCCCCCAAATACTCTATCTGCTCCCCCAAGCCGGTGTGCTGTGTGTGCTTTCCTTGTCCTTCCATGTGCTGCTTCCCATACCTCGCCTCTACCTCCCTTCTCCCTTGGGCACATGGTATTTCTTTCTTCAAAACAGACCTTCCTTATCTCCTTAAGGATGGAGCCTGGAAGAGGGAGCACTCTTTGTTGCCTGTGGATTAGTTAATGGGATTATTTTCCTAATGAATTAAATGGTCTACTTGAATGATGTCCCAGATGTCTCTTTGAGGGGGAATGTGGGGTTTTCATAACAGATCTAAGCACTGGCCCATCACGTCCAAGAGTCCTGTAGAGGGAGCAGTACGTCCAGGTGCCTTAGCACAGGCAAATCAACCCTCTCTAGAGTGGGGCTTCAGCACTGCAGGAAGCAAAGTTCATTAAGATAATCCAGTCCAACCCTTATGTTTGGGTCTCTATTCCTTTGCAGAAAGATCCGTGGCAACAAGAGTCTTGGAGAGATGTGAGGAGATTTGCTTTTTGGTCACCTTTTAGCTCAGGCATGTTAGTGGGCCTTTATCATGATGCAAACTTGACTTGTATCCCAGGTGTGTTGAACTGTGATAGGGAAGTTGCAGGGTGGCCCCTTCAAAGGACGTAGCCTTTCTCAACCATGTTGTTTCTGTGGACACCCTTCCCTTTACCTCTGTGTCCCAGGCTTTGATCCCAACAACTGCTCTCTGTGGCTAGGGTGGGTGGGAGTCTGTATGAATTTCATGTGCTTTGGTTTGGTTTTTAATGCTTTTTGTTCCTTTCCCTGCAGGGGCAAAGTAGCTTTCATCACTGGAGGTGGCTCTGGGATTGGATTCCGCATAGCAGAGGTGTTCATGAGGTATGGATGCTACCAGACAGAGTTATTGGAGCAGGGATGTTGCTTGTGAGCCACAAGTTGAGAACCACTGGACTAAAGATTTGGGCTTCATAAGCTGCTATAGAAATGTATAACAGCCAGCCTGATGCTTACGCCTACACCAGCTGTGTTCCCTACATTGTGTTTAAATGTGTTGAAATGTTAACTGTGTTTCCTCCTACAATCTCTCTTTCTACAGTCCTGTCCCTGCTATTTTGTATATACCAAACCAGCATTGAATTTATCATTAGACTGACTTCCCATCAGTGTATTTAAGCATTGAAATGCTAGTATCTTTTTTTCCTAAAAGCTCCCTCCCGTGTGTGTTTGTAAAAATATAGCTAGCATATATGTCTTGCATTGCCCAGTCTATGGTTCTGGTTTTTTTTTTCCTTGCCTGAGGAAGAGCCTGTGTGGCCTGTACGTTTGCATACTCTCACCAACAGGAGTTGGTTCAGTAAGAGTTCATCTGAACTACTTTGTCTTCATTTCAGATCCTCAAGTCTCTCTTGCCAGGAAATACCATTCTTGGAAAAGTCCTGGACAATTTTGTATCTCTAGATCTCATCTTCAGCCTGGGCAAGGCAGTGTTGCTCACTGGTTGAAATGGGGAGCTGTGAGCCAGGACTTGTAGCTCTGCCACTGACTTGCTAAGTGCCCTCAGGCAAGTAATTCTGCATGGCTGTGCCTTAATGAACCATTGTACAGGTGACTTATAACATTACTAGCTCGGCGGGCAGAGGCACAGTGGATGAACACATGTAGAAGTTTGGGTGTTGACAGATGAAATGTGTTATTTTCATACAAAACATTCCCTTTTCTCCTTATTCTTGATGGATTTGTTTTGTAGACACGGCTGCCAGACAGTCATTGCCAGCCGGAATCTGCAGAGAGTATCTGAGGTGAGTGGATGAGCGCCTGGTGGGACTGCAGTGCTTGAGACAGTAGCAGAGCTCCTCTAGTGTTTTGAGGAGCAGGAATATTCTTGGGTGTTTCCAGGAAGAGCAGGGAAAGGGGAGGGTAGCAGGGAAAAGGTCCAGGACTGACACCCGTTGAAAGCCCTTTTGGTTGGACTTGTATAACTTGTACTTGCACAAGGGTACACTTGTGTGATGGTATGAAATTAAGTAATCAAAGCTTCACCTTCCCACTTCTTTGCCTTTTAGATTGCAGTTATATCTGGACACTCTGTACCAGTGTAGTGAATTAATAGGCTGATTGAAGCATTATGCATTATAGAACCAAGAGAATATTATATACATCTGTAACTACTGAAAGGATACTATGAGTTTCCTATATGCTTTATTTGCTACTGTTATGAATTTAAACTCTTCTCTATCTTTCCTTCCAGGGGCAGGACTTAAACCCCTAGTAGGCAGTTCCCAATTTCGGGATCTTGGCAGAAGCACTATAAAACAGACCGCAAGTCCCTTAAATAGACATATGTTTATTACTATATTGTATAGAAAGAACTGGGAATATAGCACCAATAAACTTGCATCTAGCAATACCCTTCACCTATTCTAACAGCAAGCACACACACACAAATACATATATATGTGTTCTTACACGTCAGAGGTCTCAGGTCTGGTCTCGAGAAGAGAGGCAGGGCGGGGGCCCAATCGAGCTAGGAACCTAGCTGCTGGAGTCTTGCCTTTCACACCCTTTGAGAGCGTTGGAAAGGGTCAAGCACCAATCAACCAACAGCTACCTAAGTAGCTGGTCAGAGGGACACCGATCCTGTCTAGAGCTGGCCTTTTTATCCAGTGACTGCCTTATGATTATCCAGAGTACGGGGTTGTCAGTGCTAAGCCTGGAAAGTTCTCCCATTGGCTATTCAGATTTGGGGTACTTTCTGCTTAGTCTCTGTTATTATGGGCTGTCCTGACCTTTGGCCATGGGTTGCCCATGCCCCTTTCTCTGAGGCGTCTTGATGTCTGACCAGACCATCTCTTCTCATTGCATTGCTTAGTTCTTATCTGCAACCTTATCTCGTTTATTATTTACTTTAATATACAGCCATGTTTTGGGAATGGACAGTTCTTTACTAGTCCTGTTCTTGCTAGATGGCAAGAATATATCCCTGTCAGCATATTTCTCTCATTTCCTTCTCCTCTTGCCAGCCTGTCTCTCATAGTATGCATTTTCAATATTCCTAAACTAAAATTACTATAAAGCATATAGCAAGCAAATAGGAAACTCATAGTATCCCTTCAGTAGTTACACCTCATGATCAACGGTATCAAAAGCCGCTGAAAGATCTAAATAAAATCAACAGGGTAGAATTTCCCCGATCTGACTCCAGGCATAGGTCATTGACCAAGACCATGTGCACAGTCTCTGTGCCATGCCCAGGACGGAAACCAGACTGCGAAGGGTCTAGGAATTCAATAGCATCCAGATGCACCTGAAGCTGACAAGCCACCACCCGTTTATACGGCTACGTTTTTTGTGACTAAAAGGGAAAATGAATCGTAGAAATGGGGACTAGAGAAAGCAGTGGGCCCACTGTATAGGCTTGTGGGAGAGATGCTGGGCTTTTAGCCGGGCAGATAGAGGAATTGCCTGTAGCCCATGTTCCATGGGTGCCATACAGACACTGTCCTGGGAACCTCACTGCTGCCACCCCTGAAGCTCACAGTGATGAGGTCCACCACACATTCTCCCCCTGCCCAGGTGACTCCCCCCCCCCCCTTCTAAGGCCAGCCCTGGCTGGGGAGAATACCTTTGTTCAGTCAGGGAGGTTGTGTTCTTTCAGTTGGATCAAAGGCTCCATTAAGAGCTGCTGGTTTTTCACCGAGCCAGAGAAGGTGAAAGCAGAATGTTGCAGATAGAAAGCATCATCTTCATCCTGCCAAATCCCTGAAATCAAATAAAGATCAAAGTGCAAGCTAGGAAATGAATTGGGGCAGCTGATTGCAGTGCTTGCTTATGCCATCTGTATACACACCTGCAGCTGTTTTGTCTGCAGAAGGCAATGCTAGAGCAGAGTATTGTGAGGATGATCTCCACACATTGTCACAGGCAGCCCCCATGCCCCAGAACTAGGCAAGGGTTCCCCCCAGTAGGACAAGTGTCTTGCCTAGCCTACCTGTGTGAAAGGTGATGGGAGTTCATTCCTCAGCCAGTAGCTCTTGTTATGGGCAAGCTTCCCATGATGCTCGACCGGCTCCCATCCTGTCTGCCTCTCCCAGTTACACTCTGCAGCTCTGAGATACCTCTCCGCTGTGAATGGCAGCCACCTGTTGTTAGTGGTCTCCATACTCCCTCCTAGTCATGCTTAACAAAGCTGTGTATAATGAATCTTCCCCTCAGTCACCATTCTCTTCAGCCCTTGCTCTCTTGCAGGAGATGATGTGAACACGTGATAGTGAGGTTCCCAGAACTGAATGGGAGACTGAGTACAGCCTTTCCTGAGAGGGGCTGCTGCCTCCCTGCTCTGCCATGTGCACGCAGCCCACAGTGACACGGGTTTGTGTCCCCGCACCCATTGGCACTGCAAACTCCTCTCTGATTGGCTGCCTGCTGACACTCCTCTGTTTCTTCTCAGTGTAGCCACTTCCTAGGCTTTCCCCTGACAGTGCTCATTGTATCACTCCTCACCAGATCTACTTGTTTGTGTTCATCCTTGCCCCTCCACTTTTTTTCAGCATTTCAGCTGCGCACTTGGGTAATCTAGTCCTGGAGAGTGTGTGGCCTTTCTGCTTCCCAGCTTAAGGCTACTTACTGGGTGGGTGGGTGTCAGCCTAATGTATATGAATACACCTTTTTTATTTGTCAAGAGCAAAGTCCTTCTGGAGGTGGGAGAGACACAATTCAGGGCAGAGGGACCTTTTATTGTGACAGTTTTTGTGATAACCTCTCCGAGCTCCTCCCAGTTTTTATGTAGCACAAATGTACTTCCACAATGTAGAAATGAAAGTCTATTGACGCAGGCCTTTAGAGCTGTTTGCACCTGTGTTGTGCCTGAGTCGGTATGAATGCAGGATTGGGACCTTGCTTTTTAACTTTGGTATTAAAGAGATAAGTCTCTAGATCTGTGCCATTCTTTGTGGTGCTATATATTCTAACATGTAGCATAGCTAAATCTGAAAGGTAGAAGTTTGCATCCTGCTGAACATCATTAATCCAAGAGTCCCTTCAGCAGAGCCCAGGGAAGAATGCTTGCAGCAATTGTTTTCCCTCCTGCCTTTTTGCTTTGTGTGTTACCCTTCTCCCACTGGCAAAAAATTTATTTGCTGCAGTAGCAGTAAGTCAGTTAAAGGCACAACCACTCTCCATTAGAAACGGGACTGCTGAAGTCCCGATACTGAGGAAACAGCTTGAGCTACAGTTCTGAAAATGTATCCATGGCTTATGTTTGTGGGAACCATAATACATACAAACTTTGAAGAAGATCCAGCCAGGAAATCAAAAGTTATAACTGTTAAAAGTTAATTGCTAATGGTCAAAATACATGGAGTTGCGACAATTTTGAACCATGGATATCTCCTCCCCCCGGATGAGTTGAGCTCTTAGACTTCACAGTCTTATAGTCTGAGGTGTCCATCAAGTGCTGCTGGAGTCTGAGAGGCTTTGGTGCAGCCAAAAGTGGAGTTATTAAAGATTTAAAAATCAGTTCTGCTGGCTTGCACATGCGCAATAGTGTCCATGCTTCTGGGCACAGAGGCAAGCCTGGTGAATGAGGAGAAGAGACTAGCCACCATCTCCCTCCCACTCACTCTGCTGCTCAATGCCAGCTCCCAAGCCCCAGTAAGCCTGGCCCCGGCATCTCCACTCCCTGCTGCTGCAGCCAGCTCTACCTCTGCCAAAATCTCCACACTGTGGGTGGAAATATCCCCCCCCCCATTTGTACGGTACTGTGCCGAGAGCTGCTCTGGGGTGGCTCTGCAGAGCCCCAGCTCCAGCTGTCTGCGCCCAGGCTGCCAGCCCCCCTAGCCGGACAGGAGCGGAGAGTCAGGCGGGGCCCACCCCCTGCTTCCCCCCCACACCCCCAACATCCCAAGCTCCAACCTGACCCCCACAACCCCCACTCCTTTTCCTACCCCCCGCACAAATTCTTGAGCCCCAAACTGACTGGCTGGGTCAGCTGGAGCCAGGCTTGGAGGAGCCACCTCAGCCCCGCAAGCAGGAACAAGTGCCCGCACCCTCGGCAATGGGACACAAGGGCTGCAGCGGTGGCAGTGGCAGGAGCAGCACAATTCTGGGACAGCAGGAGGAGATCTGGGGTGGCCTGGTGCCCCTACGCTGCCCCTCCCCAGCCAGCACCAAGCAGGTGGGTGTGGAGGCTCAGGCTCAGCTGGGCTTCAGATATTCAGAGTCCCCAGGGCCCTGGCCTGGCTGCTGGGGGGTGGGGGTGGAGGCCCCTGCCACTGCCCCTGCCTGCCCCCCCAAGGCTGCTCCCCTGCACAGGGGCTTCTACAATGTTCTGCTCCATTGCAGAAGCTGCGTGCAGTGCTCCCCTCTTCCCAGCACCTCACCCCAGTAGAGGAGGGTGCTAGGGAAGCCCCTCTGAAGCCCCCAGGGGCTTGATGGCTTGCTGGAGGGGGCAGAGTGGATCTGAACTCTTTCCTTCCACACAGCCCTGTAGAGGGGGTGGGGGGGGTGCTGCCAGAAGCCAGGATCGTTAGGAGATTGCAGCTGCTCCTCAGCACACTTAGACTGGTACTCGTCCCTGCCTGAGCCGCACTCCTCTTGCCGTCTGAGTTAAGGGCACTTGTGACTTGACTTGTCAGCCCCATTCATCCTCCACCCCCCTGTCAACCACATTAATTCCCCTCCACTCCCTGCCAGTCCCATTCATTCCCCTGCCCGCCTCTGTGTAATGTTGAAGAGCAACATGTTTCACATAAAGTATCTTAAAAAAAAATCCCAAAAAAAACAAACCACTGAGCTGGAAACATTTTATTCTTTTTATTTACTGAGTATTCAAACTTAAACTTGCATGAATAGGGCTCTAAGCCCCATTCTGCAAATCTTTCATGCATCGGAATCCAATTAACCTTTTTATGGGGAAATACGCCTTCAGGGGGTGATCCTTATTCCAGTGAAGTCCATGGCAAAAGTTTAATTACTTAAAATAATAGGTAATATGCAGTGATGTCCAATGATTTTCTAATAGTATATGTAGAAGGGAGACATTTTCAATCTCTCTTGCACGTACACAAGAAGAAAAGCCTTTTTAATGCCTCTCCTGCCTACTCTGTCTTTCACACGCAAGCGGGCTGGAGTTTTTTTCCCATCTCTCCCTCACACATACATGGACACAGAGGGGTCCACTTCTCCCTCTCTCTCTCTGCGTAGCTAGCTCGGGATGGGCCCAGGAACAAGAAATATCCATGCCCCGCCCCCCATCTCTTTTTTCCTGCTGGTGGTAAAGCTGCCAGCCGGCCTAGGAGCGCCTCCCAGCTCGGCCGGCCTAGGGGCAGTGGGCTCCTGGTGCTCGGGACTTACTTGCTCTCTGCAGAGTCTGCGGTGTGCTGCTGGTGGCCTGCTGCTGGGCCCATCTGCCTTGTGGGCTGGCGGCAAGCTGGTCCCACAATGCACTCTGCCCCTCGCGGCTCGCTGCCCGCACACTGGGGCCGAGTGCAGGCAGCAGCAGCAGCGCCATTGCTGCCCCAGCCCATCTGACTAGCCCTGGAGGCCAGGAGCTGGGCACGTGGGCCAGGGCAGGCTGGGCCGGCTCAATGCGGGGAGCGCCGGAGCGGGAAGGTGCCCGGTGGCGGTTCCACTCAGTTACCTAGAGGAGCTGCTGCCGGGCACCTTCCCACTTGGGCTGGATCTCCCTAGAGCCAGCCCTGCTCGGACCAGGTCCAAACTGGTGGGAAGGACTCCTCCTCCATGACGCAGCACTGGGGGGTGAGCCGAGCCACGAGGCTTGTGAGTGTGACCTGGCCTGACACAGACTGCTGCATGGGCCCCCTCCCCCACCCTGCCCATGGTTGCAACATGGGCAGGGAGGGAGAAGGGACCTTGCAGCAGCTGGAAGGGCCCCCAGTCAGCTCAGGTGGCAACTTAAAAAAAAATAGAAAGGGGCGGCGAAAGGGTGGCTTAGCTACCTTGAATATTGGGCCCCCAGTCAGTACGGGCCCCAGGACAAATGTCCCTGTTTGTCCGATAGTAGCTACGCCCCTGACTCTCACACACACAAAGAGAGGAGTTTTTTCCCCATCTCTCTCTCACATCCCACTTCTCATAATAATCCCCCCTAAAACACCTTCACATAAAAAGATCACCCTTCCACAACCATCTGCCCATTCTCCCCCAGCCACTCCCCAGAGCAGGGGCCAAGCATTGTCCCCCTTTTCCCAGTGCTGAGTGAGCCAGGTAAGCGCTCCTGCCATTTCCACCAGTCACCGGTGCAGCTCCCCACTCCCACCATGGAGCCACGGGGAGTGGGGTTGCTGCGGGCAAGCAGTATACAGTGCTGCCACTGCTGCCGTTACCACCCTTCCCCCAGTCTTGAGGAGAGCAGCCTCTCCCCTTGAGCCAATCTCGGCTCTTTTGTTGCCCGTTGGAACTGTTGTGCTAATGCGGCAATTCATGACAATGCTTGGAGCATGCATGCTCAGCCCAGGTGCCTCCATCTCCTGGGGAGTGGAGAAGTGGAATTATCACACCATGGACGCACCCCTCTGCACCGACCACATAGATCCACCAGGCAGCCAGCGCACCAGAAATGGCTGCTGCGCCCGGCTCATGGGTTTCACCGTGTGTGAGACGGGAACGAGGCTTCCTTCTCTGCAACCAACACCAGCCGCACGGTGGAGAGTCCAGCCCACCTTCCCTCCTCTTGAGCAGGAGGGGCTGGTAACTCTCCACTTTGCTCATCGAGCCAGGAGCCTCTGGTTGTATGGCTACCTCTGACCAGAACCAAGCCCACTCCCCTCACTCAGCCTCATCCCATGGACCCGCCAAGCTCAGTCCTTGCCCATGCTGTCAGCCTGGTCATTCCCCCCGTCAGCCTGGTCATTTCGCCCCACACCCACATGTCAGCCTGGTAATTCCGCCCCGTGTCCACCTGTCACCCTGGTCATTTCCTGCCCCATCGCCCGTCAGCCTGGTCATTTCCACCCCCCACCCGTCAGCACTGTTCATTCCACCTCTGCTCCTGTCAGCCTCTTCCCACCTGTAGAGGACAGAGCTGCAGGGAGTGTGAATCCCCCAATCTTGTAGGCTCTCTCTATTAGAGCTACACTCTTGACACAGTGCTCCATCCATTAAAGTCAATTGGGAGGTGAGAGAGATTTTACTGGATGGAGAACTGCACCTTGAGAAGTCTTGATGGAGAATTACATTAACTTTGGATATTTACCTTGAGAGAGATGGGGCATGATGTTTTTAGAGTGCTTAACATTCTAATAGTAAGGTCAAAGTGCAGCTCCTATCTATTGCAGTTGCAGCTATGAACGAGCAGCAATTTTGCAACCTCCTGGCCCGAGTCTCAAGTTGGAAACTTAGGCCACTTTCAGACCTTCCTCCCCACCCCCAAATGCATATTCTGGCTGCGGGAGGGAATGTGCAGCCAGGATATGTGCGGGGTGCCACCAGTCTGAAAGCCCCCACACCCCCGTGCAGCTCTGCCGACAGACACATGCATGGATGCAGAGCAGGAAATTCAACTCTGCATCCCTGCGCATGTCTGCCAGCAAAGCCATGCCCGGGGGGAGGGGGGCAGCTTTCAGACTGGCTGATCCCTGCGCATATCCTGGCTGCACATTCCCTCCTGCAGCCAGAATATGTGCATGGCGAGGGGGGTGTGTGTGTGTGTCTAAAAGCGGCCTTAGTAAAGAGGGGAGACATAATTATTGGCCACCTGAGAGAAGCTGTGACTTGCCCAGCATCGTGTGGGAGGCAGAATTAGAATTCAAGACTTAATGGCGTTCAGCTTTTTAAATTATAGTTCCGTCCTCATGTTTCCTCCAGGTTCCTCCTTCATTTACTGCACACCTTGCAGCTTCTGCAAAAAAACAGCAAAATTCTTCTAGAGAACAGCCTCATTCACTACACAGTCCTACATGTGCAACACTCCACCATTAAAGTCAATGGGAATTTTGCCACGGATTTCAATCCTTGAGCACTGTCCTTCCTGCCCACAGGATGAGACAGCGCTGTGCCCTATTTTCTATTCTCCCACCCGGCATCTGCCTTTGTACCCCCATGAGAGAGGTACAAAGAGAGCGACTGTTTGCCCATGTTACACAATTTCACATTACTTTGTATCTTATGTGATATTTTGTAACTTGTTCATGCCTACTCATTTGGCAGGGAAATTAACACAAGTTTCATCATGGATTTCAGGGCAAGAAAATCCAGCTCTGGTGCTAACATGAGTTCTGTATTACCTGAGGCTTGAATGTGTACATGGGGTGAGTTCTGTAGCAAGGGAGATTGGACAAAGAAGCACATCACTTTGTTTTATTGAACACACTAAAGTTGATTGGTGGAATCATAGAATCTTACAGTTGGAAAGTATCTCAGAGGTCATCTAGTCCAACCCCTTGCAAATATTTGGACAGGACCGAGTCCTTCACCAAGCAGTTCAGGACTTAGAACTGTACACTCGCAACATGATGGTAAACATTGGTGGTCACTCTTTCGCTTTCCCCTTCTTGAAACACTGAAGTACAATTTTCATCACATTTTCTCATCCTGTATCTGGTTCTGGTGTTGTGAAACATTGTGTATCATTCTTGTGAAACATTGTAATAGTGTTTCCATTACATTTTGTGTTCTATTTTTTTACTTGCTTACAATTATTTCAGGGACAAAATAACTGATATATTACACTATATCTGGCTCTTTGTCTCTATAACTGCTTCTTCAGAACTCCACTTCTTCAGGACCATAGCTCCACAATCATGATGGCTATTGTGTCTGTGGATGCTTTGTTAATTCACATTCATTCCGTCTAAAAAAACCTAGGAATTTATTAACCAAAAAACCCTAATGTTTTTAATATTAAAGGCAGAATCATTTCCAAAACAAAAAACTTTCCTCTTCAAAACCATTTCACAAAATATATTTTTCCCTAACTTAAATGTCAAAAAACATGAAAATTAATTACAATTGAAATTAAAAAAACATTTAACATACATTACAACAAACTTAAACACCAAAAAGCATGGAAATTATGTTCAGATTTTCTATCTATATTTCATAATTTATCATCAACATTAAGGGAAGATATGTACTTAATTTATTACCATACATACTTTTATTACTATTTACCACTAACTAAACTATCACATTATTTCTTTACAGGTCATTTATTTATTATCATAAGTCACCTATGAACATTTTAAAAATTTTAATCAGCCCAGAAGAGGCTGGGATTGCTTCCAGTTTGGTAGTATAAACCCTGGGTCCAGCCTCGTTCACTCAAGACGCAGCCCTGGTTAGTGAGGGTAAGGTGCTGTAACAAAAGCCAGGAGTGTTCTGCAAGTGATGCTGGCTGTTACTCAGTGATGAAGCACAGGAATTCTTCTTAGCCCACCCACCTCCAGGATTACTTTGCAGAGTCTAATCTGCTACGCTTCATCTCTTCTGCTGGGAGCAAAGTTTCCACAGCCTGCTAGCTGCCACTTGGCCTGCTCTTAGTCTCACGTCATCACTTCTAGTTAATGGTTAGGCAGCTGGTGGAGAGAGCCCCTGTCTGACTAGTTGATCAGTACTATCTCTGTGTCTTAATATTTTGTGAGCTCTGTAGGGCAAGGAACATCACTTTGCTCTGTGTATGTACAACTCATGGCATGCTGAGACTGGTCTGGAGCAGGGTGTCCTAGCCACTACTGAAATAAATAGACAAATCCCTCCTAAAAACCTACCTCTTCTGTCAGGTCTTCCCTAACACCTCACCCCCATAGATTACTCCTCTATGCTGCTTATGCTGTCTCATCCTTCAGGATGGGATTCCCCGCCCCTCTTGTAACTAAGCTAAGCACATGAAGATGCACGCACACGCATGGAAGGTGAAGGAGGGGAGTTAGGTAACTTAAAATCTCTCCTTTCCAGGCTGCCAAGAAGCTGTCATCCGCTACTGGTCAGCAATGCCTGCCTCTCACTCTAGATGTGAGGCAGCCCCAGACCATCCTGGCAGCTGTGGACGAGGCCCTGAAAGAGTTTGCCAGGATAGATATCCTTGTGAACAGTAAGTTGCTTTTGTGTGTGTCTGGTGTCAAGACGCAAGCTGATTGCTGTCCTGGGGGGCAATGACTATTGATCCAGCAGCCTGGACCAAAGCCCAGAGTTCCTCTGCTGTGAGCAGGAATAGAAAAACAAGGAGATGGAAGAGACACCTCCCACACTCTGATGAACTTGGGGCATGGATCAGTCCCTGTAGCATCAGGGAGTCACAATGAAGGAGGGGTCTGTCCCACTTTCTCCCCACCAGTATTTGAATATCTCAATATCTGGATGAATGGCCAGAACTGCAGCCATTTGGGGATTAGGGACAAGGTTTTTGGGAGGCTTAAGAGGTAAAGCTAGGATACTGTTACTACTCCATTGGCTGCAGGAGCTCCTGAGACACTGCCTTGCTTGTGACAGTGCAGCATTAGCACCTGTTGCCTCAGTTACCTTGGCCATTTGTGGCTGGGTGCCATTTGCAGCTTCCATGCCTGGATCCTATACAGAGTGCTAGCGGAGGCCAGCTGGGGTTCAGGAGCTTTGCTGAACAGGACCTGTGGGGCTGGGGTTTACAAATGCCCCTAGCTGGCTAGAGAGTGAGCTGCCCTGTCAGGGAGTAGCACCCCACCTGAGATTTGCTTCAGAGCTGCCAGGCCCAGAGAGCCGTGTCCTGTTACACTGAATGGGAGAAGAAGAAGCTACAGACACCTCACCTGCTAATATTCCCAAAGGATCAATTTCTGGGGGAGCAAATAGTGTGCTGCACCCCAATCACACCAGGGTCTTTCCCCTCTACTGTAGGGCTGTCTCTAGTACTGATAGGAGGCAGCTGGGATGCTCTGTTAGTCAGTCCAGTGCACATACACTGATCAATCCAGTCAACCTCGCTCCCTTGCTTCACTGACTCTCCTTCCAGATGCAGCAGGGAACTTCCTCTGCCCGGCCAGTGCTTTGTCCTTCAATGCCTACAAGACAGTAATTGAAATTGACACCCTTGGCACCTTCAATGTCTCCAAAGTGCTCTACGAGAAGTGCTTCCGGGTAGGTGTCTCTGTCTCGGGGAGGAGTATATGGGTAAATGTTCTTCTCTTCTCCAGATTTAGTCATTTCTCCCAGCTTGATCTCCCCTCTGCTTGGCACAAAGGCTGGAGAGTCCATGGCTACTGTGATCTGGGCACCATCATCTTTCTTGCTGTAAGACCACAGCCCCCTCCCCTTGTCTGCCCAATCAAATTTGCACTGGCTGCCAACTTCCTCCAAACCCCCTCTCCTTCTGCCATGAGGCGCAGGGCTTTCTCTTGGTTCCTTTCCTTACTGTGCTTTTCCAGGCCATCAGGCCCACACAGCCTGTCCCCTTCAGGCTATGAGACAGCTGGGTTAGAGCAGGTTTTCATGCAGGAGTCCTATAGCACAGGTCTGGACAGGCAGCAGTGGGAGGCTGCTTTTTTCTGAATCTCAAGAGCTGGGAGAGCCATTCCCCAGCCTCCCCCTTGTGAGAGTTCCTAGCCTTGATGCCCCTGAAGATGCTTTCCTTGACTTGCTCCCAGCTCTGTTTTGTTTGCTTCAGGACCACGGCGGGGCAATTGTCAACATCACAGCAACCTTGAGTTACAGAGGGCAGGCTCTCCAGGTGCACGCTGGGACAGCCAAGGCGGCTGTAGGTACTGTAAACCTACCCAACTGGTTTGTTTCTTGTTCATGTTTCCCAATCTAGCAGCAGTATTGGTTCTTCCAGAGCATTGGAGGAGAATGGGGTGGGGTGGGGGAGTGGGGTGAGGGATTTGGGCATTGCTTGAAGGAAAGAGCATGACTCTTACTTAGTGCTTTACACACCTTCCTAGGTGCTATGGTCCAGAAGCTCCTGCTTCTCCCTCCAATGCATGTGGTATGAAGTGCAGCCTTTCCACACATCCATTCCCATTTGGCACCCTGTCCCCAGCTCTGCCAATGCCTGTCAGGCTTGAGCTATGACTGCTCTGCATGCTGGGGCAGGTAGCTCCCAAAATATTGTTGCTCCCCACTTTTTGTGCTGATTTTCATTCTCTTCCTTGCAGATGCAATGACAAAACACCTAGCGGTGGAGTGGGGTCCCAACAACATCCGAGTCAATAGTCTGGCACCTGGCCCCATTTCAGGCACTGAAGGATACCGGCGCCTTGGTAAGGAGCACCCCAGTAACTCCCTATGTTGAGGTTTCTCCTGGGAACTAGGGGTTCCTCTCATTTACACTATATTGGGTTGGAAGGAGAACAGGCAGGTCAAATAAGTGAATAAAGCAGAGGAAGGTCTAAATGCGTATCGACCATCAGACCTGAACCAAACAGGAGCACATCAGCACTTCCCAGGGACTCTCTTAAGTGGCTGGTGTGTCCCCAGTATGAAGCAGGAGCCTTATTGGGGTGAAGGTGGGTACAACCCTTGCCACCAGCTTCTTAGTTCTCCCTTTGGCATCTGTGGCAAAACAGATGTTACTCCGAGCAGCCCTGCCATTCCTGCATCTTCATTGAGGATTCCTGCAGCATTTGCAAGTCTCCTGAACCCTGTCACGTGTGCACACACTGACTCCGCATTGTCTGAGATGGAGACAAAGTAGTTCAGGTGTTACCTTTTACTGGACCCACTGTAGTTGGTGAGATTGTACAAGCTTTCAGACCACACAAGGACCTTTCATGAGAATGTAACAAGTCAGAGCTATAGAGGACAGTTATTTATAAGAGAAGGCAGTGACTTGGGTGGAAGTGGATAGGAACAGTAATGGTTCCTATACTTGGGGTGGGGGGCTGTAGGTGGACCAGGATTGTCTTGTTAGAGACACTTGGATGGGGTGGCCCAGACAAATATTTTCAGTGGAATTCCAAGAGATGGGAAGGACCTATTAATCCCTTCATTTGTCCATTGCAGGCTTGTTCCCGAGTCTGATCCACATGGTAGGAAATCTTGGCTGATGTTTAGCCTAAATCTCCTTCTAGTCATCATCCTCCCTCAATAGCGTTATGCCCATAGATCCTGGTATCTTCTTTAAGAGTTTGGCTATGCCAAACGTTGTTTATTTATATAACAACATTGGTGCACATGGCATTTTATAAGGTGGTTCAGTGGAATTTTCCTCTGCTCAATAGCAACATCTTGTATCTCTCAGCTGCCTTGAGCTTCCAGGATAGGGAGGGATGTAAAATAACAACAGGTGTACTGCCCCTTAGCAGATTGCTACTTGCAGAGGAGGCACTGTTTTTGTGAACAGATTGCTCCATGCCTGAGTTTGTGCAGGACAGGGATTTGGACTCTTATTACTCCACTAGCTTTGCCTCGCTCCCTGCCACTGTCGCAGCATATAGGGCATTTAGAATCCCAGTCTTTTTGCCCGTGAGACCCCATTTTGAGTCCCATGACCTCATACCACAACAAAGACAAGCAAAATCTATGGAATGTCAATCAGTTCGCAACTCGGTCCACAGATGCTGCAACCTCACTTGGGATCCTGACCCACAGTTTGAAAGAGACTATCTAGGAGCCAAAGTGATACAGACCAAGCCACCCCTCTCTCTGTCTTCCTCACTCCCTCTCCAGGTGCAGAACTCCCTGAGTGCATCTACGCTTTGCTACACCAAGTGTCAAATTGCCCTGTAGTAAAGTGTTGATCTAGCCCTGCCTGGAGTTCTTGCTGTATAGAATCATAGTGCTTCATACCAGGCAGTCATGATAGTTTTTCACCAGTGTCTCCCAGTGAGTAACCAGACTGAGGGCCTTAGCTTTATTGCTCTCCCCTTTAGGTGGCACTCATGCTGAAGCAGACAACATCTTCTGCACAATCCCCCTCCATCGGGCAGGAAATAAAACGGAGATTGCTCACAGCGTGCTGTACTTGGCAAGCCCCCTGGCATCCTATGTGACTGGCACCACGCTGGTGGTGGATGGTGGGAGCTGGTTGACCTCCCCGAATGACTTCCCTGCACTGTTGGGTATTGCTTCACACTCTGCTAAGCTCTAGGTGATGTGTCTTCTCCCTCTGTAGGATTTGATAGGCCATCAGGGCCTCCTGCTTGTTATCCTTTTGCTCTGCCCCAAGAAAACCCAGAATGAGGGCTGGTGTCACAGGCACAATGTGTTCCCAATGAGCTGTGCTGGTTGCATCCAGCAGCATCAGTGGGCTTACAGGTTGCCACCCATCCCTTGGGTTAGCCCAGACATCCTGGCACTCCAAAGAAAGGAAAGGAAAGGGCATGTTGTACTGCAGGGTTGGGGAACTTTTTCCTTCCAATGGGCCACTTTGAAGATTAGAAGAAATCCCATGGGCTAGACAGAAGTTGGGTGCTTAAGGGGTGTGGTTGGGATGGGTTGTGAGGGAAGGATAGTGAAGATTCAGAACCTGGATCTATGCTACAGATCCATCCCCTGGCCTTGAGTGCATGTCCCCCACTTCCTTTCCCCTCAAGTCACTCTTTCTGCTCTTGAGACTGGGGCCTCAATCCTTCTGCCAAATCTAGGAAATGGGCCATATACAAAACAGGTGCATGCCACATTTGGCCCCCAGGCCCCCCACCCCTGTTGTGCCTGTGGCTACAGAGGGCACCATGCTATCTCCTTTTTTTCCTTTCAATGCCTTCATGCTGAATGCTTTACTAACTGCCTGCACAGGAGCCTGGGATGGGGCTGGAGTAACATTCATGTGGGAGTCTCTGCCCTTCCTCCATATACACAGGCTACATGTTCACAGTCATGGGTGAAGGAACCAGGGGCAATGGGTGCTTTCAGCAGTGGGTGCACCACAGTTGTTACTGAATCGACACTAGTGTCCGTAGTCCTGACCCTCACCACTGAGTTCAGAAAGCCGCTACCACCACCAGTGCTAAGAAATGACAGGCAGTACTCCCCCCCCAACCAGTCTTAATCGCCAAGGATTAGCCTGCTGCCATCCAGACCTCCTTTCCCCCAGCTAACATCCTCCCTATGGGCTCTCTGCACTGCAGTACTTTGAATCAAGTTGCCTAGGGAGGTTGCAAGCTTCCATCACGGGAGGTTTTTAGAAAGAATCTGGACAGCCATCTACCAGAAATGTAGCTGTAGTCCTCCTGCATCCAAGCAGGAGGTTGGACTAGATTACTTTTGAGGTCCCTTCCAACTCTACAAATGAGTGACACTTAGCACCTTGCAGTGCCAACCCTGCATCCCATTCACCAGGCAGAGGATGCAGTCTCCTCATAGCCTCAGCATTCCTTGTCGCCCCTTAGCCACAAGCACCTGCTGTCACTTATGCCAGGGCCTTTGTGTGCTCCAGGTACTTAGTGTATGCTCCTAAACAGAGCTCTGTGTAGCCTGTGGAATGTTATTAATGCTGTGCAACTAAATCACATGCTAACAGCAGGGAGCAAGGAGTGTGTCTTCATGGGCCTCTCTGAGATAAGTCCCAACTAATTAACATGCTTGCAAGTCACTTCTGGGTTCAATGTGGGGTGAACCATACTGTACAACAAGGGTTTTGAAACCTTTGGGACCAAGAGAGATTAACAGTGGTTTAAAATTTCTCATGTACCCCCATGACCTGCCAGAGATGTCTGCATTCCAGTACATGCTCTCCGTGGGTTGGTCATGGCCATGCAAGGCAGGAAGGGGCACAGCTAGCACATATATTACACTCACCCTAGCCCCCACTCCTTCCAGAGATGGTCATGATGCCTGTTGGGACTGAAGCCAGCTTTGCTGTAGCCACTGTCTCTTCCACAGACAAGTTGTGGGCCTGATGGACCACAGTCTGGGAACTGCTGCTCTTCTGTGCATACCTAAGTTTAATCTTTGACTGAAGTGCAGGCTCAGAGCAGCCGTAACCCTCAGAACCATCACTGTACCTCCAAAGTATGCTGCCAAGTTGTTTTGACTCTTCCCTTGCTCCTTTTGAGCCCTGCCCACATCTTTGCCCATCTACTGTGGGTTTCATCTGCTGCTGTTTGTTCCCTTTTACAGATTTCTGGGCTGCAGAGGCAAAGAAAGAGAAATGAGGGATGACCAGGACTTACAAGCAAGACAACAGCCAAACACTACATATTTAGGGCATCTTCTGGTGCAGGCCGGGTCAGAGGGGACAACCATGATCTGTCTCAAGCACGAGATCCCAGCTCTGGGAACATGGCAGTGCTTGGGATTCAATGTATAGAATCCCAAGCCACCTAGCCATCTTGGTGATATGCAGAAGGGACTGTGGCAGTATAATTGCTGGGGCATCAGTATTTGCACGGGCTCTCTCTACTTTCATTCTGGTTCTTTTGATCCCGTCATACTTGCCAGTGTTAACTGGAGGGTGGTACTGCCTCTGATTCCCCTGTGACTTTGTCAGCAGTGGTGTGGAAGTGGCTGGTCCCTTCCCACCTCCCTTGCTTATCCCTGTCTAGGGCAGGGTATTCTCTGGGCATGTTCAGCAGCTGGGGGCTGAAGCCAAGCAGTGCTGATTCCCCAGGGATGTGGGGTTTTTTTCTTTCTCTCTCCCCCATTCCCTCCCCATTAGAGGGGATTGTAGTAAAGACAGAGGTGACTGCAACCCATGCCCAGCTTTCAAGTTTAACTCTTTACAGCCAAGGCAAGTCCTCAGTCCTGATCCCCTTCAGTATGATCAGCTCATTACCCTTCAGAGCTAGGGCTGAGTGCACTGTGCAGAATCTAGCATTAAGCACCTCCTCTAGAAAAGAAATGTGTAAGCAGACCCCCTCAGGCTGAGCTGTAGAGTTATGTTCCCACTGGCCAGGGGTGTGCAAGTGAATGAATTAACACTCCTTGTAAGCCAAGGCACCATGCAGCAGTCTGGACTTGTTGCATTCTGTGGCAGACCCCAGTGTGACATAGCAGTCCAGGGCAGAGAGACTGCAGCAGTAATGGCTGGGATTGCCCTATGTTCTAAAGAGGTACAATGCAGCCTGTGGGATTCCTTGTGTTAGTCACTGCAGGGGGCCTGGATCCTCACAGGGCTGAACACCCATAACTTCCATTCTCATCAACTGGGAGTTCCCTTTAATAAGTCCTCATTTGCTTTCTGCTGCCCTAGAGTATTTTATCTTTAGGATGATGCAGACTCCTGCTTTGATGGTGCACAACCACAGGCTTGGGGTTTGGATAGGAGTCAGGTGGGGTCCTTGGCACCAGGACAGGTGTCAGAGACTATTAGAGCCAGTAGGGTAAGCAGCCAGCTCAGTGTTAGGAGGCCCTGAATTATACAGGGGAGAAGTTTCAGCCTCTGTGACTGGGGCAGGACTCATCTTAGAGCTATTGTTTCTACAGTCTCTAGAAGACATTGCTGAATTGCTTATACTCAGGCTTTCTTTGCAGCCACAGGTGCTACAGAAACTTGACATTCCAGCTCCAATACTAGAGTGGTACCTGAGCTGCAGCACTGCACGGACATTACCTGCTTCTTGCCCCCTGGTGTGGGGACAGCTAGAGTTATTCTCCCCTGTTTACTCATGAGAAAGTGGGGGGACACAGAGGCTAATGGACTTACCCAGGCCTTGGCAGGGAATCTGTCAGAGCCAGGCATTCTGATTCCCAGTCTTTTTCTTAAAGAGCCAGTCACTGAGGCACTGCAAATTTACTTGGGATAAAGAAACGCTGCAGCTAAGGAAGAGAGCTAGTCAGTGCCTTCAGCAGGCAGAAGCCTCCCCTGGAAGTAGTAGGATCATGGCTCCCCCTTGCTCTGGGTGCCTACCTGTCTTGTGCTTTCAAGAGCAGCCTCCTGAAGCAAACAAGCACACACTGGATTTCTCCTTTCCCCTGTGTTAAGTCTACTGAGGGCTACCTTCAGCACCACAAAGGCTCACTTTCTCCCCTCACCCCCTAGGTGTAATCTGCAACTGCTTCTTTTAACATTTCCAGACAGAGCAGTGCCTGTTCCTATCCTGCATGTCCCCCCTTTTTTTTAGGTCGCAGTGAGGATTTGGTATGAGCACTGGTGCCAGTCGTACCATCTCTCCACAACCTCTCTGGCCCTAGTTGCAGTGTGCCTCAGTCCCATGGGGATTGCAGTACCTGCACTATGAGCAGGGATTCCTAAGCGTTTTGCCTGTGTGACCCCACTGTGAGATGAGGTGGCAATCCTCTGCTGTTAAAGTTAACAGGAGCTGAGCCATTTGACTCCAGTGACAAAGGACTGTGCCCTTAATGACACAACTCCAGACACCAGCAAAGCTATGCAAAGTCTAGCAAATACCAGTTGGGCTCATGACCCCACTTGAGGTTCTGATCCCCAGTTTAGGAAACTCTAGCTATGAAGCTGAGATGCAGCAGATAGGCGTTCCTGTGGTCTAAGCTCCTGTGTCTACAGCACAAGGCCCTGGCAATGCATCCCATTTCCCAGCTTTACAATGTTCTCATTCTCTGTTCAGTGCTGCAGGGGGAAGATCCGGGCTGTAGCAGGAGTGCTGCTGCTGATAACATTATGAGATTCTCACTGTAGGCACTCTGAGGCATTGCACAAACCCAACCTGCAGGGAAGTTGAGGGTTGTCGTGTCCTGCCCGAGCGGGGTACAGTGGGATGGCTCCTTTACTGCTGCTTGTTGAAGCATTTTAAAATGTATCCCTTGCTTCTGTGATTGTGCTAGTTCTCTTGTGTTTCTCTCTGGGAGAAAACATTTTCTTGGGAATCAGGCTGCCAGGGATTCCTGCTCAATGCTGATATTGCCATTCTGAAAGGGGCTGCAGAACAAGGAAGCTCCCCCTCTGACACTGCTGCAGATTGGACCAAAGGCTGCTGCTCACTGTACTAAAAATCATTGATCAAGCTATTTAGTGAGAATTCTCCTTGAGGACTGTATCCACAAGAGTGGATCAAGTTATTTAGTGAGAATTCTCTTTGAGGACCGTATCCACAAGAATGCACACTTCATTCACTGGAAAATCCACAACTGGATTTTTGTGCCCACCTGAGCAGAGCCTTTTGAAACTGACAAATAAGCCTTGTGATACCCAGAGAGAGCTGAATGCCACACTGCACTGAAGCAGCAGGACCCCTTCTTCTGAAGAGCTCAGCAGTGCTAGAAGTCACTCTGAATCTGCTTTAAATACTGCAGTTTTGTGGTTTCTATTAGCTTGTCTTTGGTTTTACCACCTGTTCCTTCCTGGAGCCTCGCATTAAAGAAGCCTGCTCCTGACTGCGATAGTACCTGGACTGTATAACTATATAACTACCTACCCGAGTGTTTTGTCCTACAGCCTTTTTTCTCTGCCTCTAATCCACATAGATCTGGAAAATCAGGGTTAAATCCCCTTTCCTCCCCTCCCCTCCCACACAAGGTTCAGTGATATATTATTTTTTTTGTTGTTATTAACATAATAAATCAACTGAGAAATCACCAGTAAAATGCCACTTGTTCTTCCCTATCCTAATAAACTCATGGAAATTGATTGCTCGTTCATGTTTGCTCTTGTTGCGTTGTGTGTTGCTCGGATTCCAGGAATGGCAAATGTGCAGGTCCAGACTTAGGACAAGGCAACCTAGGCACTCACCCAGGGTGGCAATTTTCGAGGGGCGGCAAATTGCCCACCCGCTGCCTGATTATTTCGCCTCCGCCGACTGTCTTGTACTAATGGCCCGTGTTGCTGTTTGCGTGTCTCGGACCGCAGCTGCACCCGCACGAGCCGAGCCCCCAGTAAACTGGCGGCGGCGCTGTGGCTTCAAGCACAGGAGGTGGCTGGGAGGCAGCGGTAGACAAGGAGTCAGGGCAGTGCCAAAGAACGCGGGCTTTCTCTGCCTGCCTTTCGCCTTCGGGCGGGCGGGTAGTTTTTTTATTTCTTTCCGGGCAGCCGCCGGATCCGGCAAAAAAACAGAACAGCTGCTCGTGCAGAGGCAGTCTCTACGGAGCGGGGTATGCTGGGAAATGTAGTCCCAGCAGCTCCCGACTCCCGGCTTACATTTGCACATGCGCACACGCGACGATGAGGCATCCTCAGCTCCTCCCCTCAACCTCGTTTCCACATGCTTAAGTTGTTTGCGGCCCCTAGCGGCGGTGACATAAGGTGGTCACGGCCATGGAGAGAAGAGAGTCGGAAGAGAGATGTCGGTCACGCAGCGTACTGAGCAGCCGTGTTGGGAGGGACTCGCGCAGCGTCTGAAAAAACTAGGCGCCTGCACTGGCCAAAATTAAAAATAGTTTCATCCTTTCTGTTGTTCTGTTTTTTTGAGCAGGGGAGAAGAGAGGGGTTACCTCCATTTCTGTGGCTTCCAGTCAGGCCAGGGTCCCTGACTACTGCTGGCTGGATTAATTAATGTGCTCTGCCCTGCCTCCTTGCTTTGCCATTGCTGTGTCTGGCTTGTGTGTCACCCGCCCTGTTCACCCTGAATTTTCAAAATGCGTCTACTTTCTAACTTCAAAAATGTATGTTGTTTCAGTGTTTCCTCTCCTGCATGCTTTGTGGGTGGGGTAGGTTCCTTCAATTTTCTGTGACGTCTGGTCAGGCCAAACTCCCTGGCTGCTGCTGGCGGGAATAATGAATGTGCCCTGCCTTGTTGCATTGCTGTGTTTAGTCTGTGGGCTACTCTGAATTTTCAGGGTGACCCACAGAGTGTGGGCCATCTCTGACTGCTTTCTGCTCTCAAGAGCGTCTTCACACACCCCACTGGGAAACTATTTTACTTACTTTGCTTTGTTTGCATTTTGCACACAGCCTTGTATGTGTTTTGTGGTTTTCAAAGGGGTAAAGCCCACCCTGAATTTTGTCCCCCATTCCACAAGCAATCTGATACTACTTGCTGCTGATCCAAAAGATTTTTCCATGTGTTTTCCTCTTATTCACTGGTCTGGGAGCTTGTTGGATTGATAAAGTACAGAGCTAGAGGACCTTTTCCCTCCAAGGACCAATTGAGAAATTAGTACATGCTTTGAGAGTCGTATAAAAGTTGCAGGTGCCTACGGAGTGTACTCAAGAAGCAAAGGGTCCAGATCATGGATCTGTCTCTGTGCATGCCCTCATCTCTGCTTCCTTGTCACGAACTCAGATTTGCGATTCCTGGTAACCTATAGTTAAGGAACAACACTTGATGACTTAACATTTTGTGGCTTAGAGGAGGGGGAACGTGGCTGGGGGGATGCAGTCTGAGAATTGCCTAGGTCAGCAAACATCCTAAGTGTGGCCCTGCAAATGTGTGCTATCCAGTCTGCTTGGTCACTTGCTGGGAGCCCTGCCAGTGACTCGGGGCTGAGCAGGCTCTGATGTTGGGGCAAATCAGCGGATGCTAAATTGTACCCATCAAAGTAACAACTAAGTTCTGGGTTAGTTCCTTTGGTAGCTGTATCCCAAAATCAACTCCTCTCTTCTGACTCCCCAATCAGCCTGCGAGTCCAGGCTCTGCTGTAACTAGTGGAGTAACAACAGTGGAGTAACAACAATCTGAAATGTCATAAGGGTAGCCCACACTCATTTTAAAATTATGGGGTGGAGGGACATGTCTTCTGAGTTTAGGGTGCAGGGACAGTCCCTTTCTTAATTTTGGTCCCTTATGAGCAGGGACCCATGTTCACTGTGTTTTTTTCCATTGCTGTCAATGGGAAAAATGCAGTGAGTGCAGGTCCCTGCTTATGACCTGGGTTAAATGGAGCAAGAAAAGAATGGCCAAAACGTGAGTTTGATGGTGCTATTATAGAGTGGATTCACAACTGATTGAATGGTTGTGCCCAGAAATTGTTAACCAATGGTTCATTGTCCAGTTGAAAACTGAGCTACAGCAAGGTTCTGTCGCAATTTAACATTGATTTGGATTAAGAGATGGAGAGTATTATCAAATTTGCTGATGATACAAACCTAGAAAGGATTGCAAACACACCACAGGGCGGGACCTGAATCAAGTGTGATCTTGATAAATTGGAAAATTGAGCTGAAAAATAAAAGATAAAGTATTACAGGAGAGAGAAATCAAAAGTCCTAATACAAGATGGGAGATGACTGGGTGGGCAGCGGTACTTCTAAAAAGGATCGATTAGACTTAATATGAGCCGATAATGTGATGCAGCACCTAAAAAGGTGAATGCTATTCTGGATTGTCATAACAGAAGCATTATCTGCAAGACTAAGGAAATTATTGTTCTTGATCAGGGCTTTCCTAGAGTACTGTGTCCTGTTTTGGGAGCTTCACTTAAAGAAGGACAAAAGGGTTCAGAGGAGCATAATGAATGATGAGAGGTTGAAAGAAGTGGAAATATTTAGCCCAGAAAAAAATAAAAGGTGGAGGAGGGGATTCATGATCACAGTTTTTAAATATGTAAAAAGCTGCTATAAGCAAAATGGTGCCCAGTTCTCTTTGGTCACTAAAGACAGCACTAGAGGGAATGGACTTAAATTAAAGGTGAATAGATTTAGACTAAACAATAGGAATAGTTTTTCTGCCTACCAGGACAGTTTGGCAGTGGAGTAACTTGCCAAGGAGTAACTTGTGGGGACCCCTTCACTGGAGGCCTTTAAAAATAGGTACTATGGATCCTGCTTAATGGCAGGGCACTGGACTAGGTAGCCTTTGGGGTTACTTCCAGCTAGAGCTAATAAAGAATATCTGGGCCTTTGGACATGCTGTTCATAATGCTTCTATATCGAGCTTTGGACTCCACTCTGCTCCCTGTAGTGTGTGCATTTCAGTTCTTGGAGCCAGCATGCAAGCGAGGAAGAGCTGCACATAAGAACATCCTAGCACCATGGAATGCAGATGCAGGAGCTCTCGGGGACTATCTAGCAGTTTCTTTCTCAACTGATACAAGAGGCCAAATAGTTAAGATAATGCCTTTTACCAGGCCAACCAGTGCAGGTGAGTGTGCAGGTATGCAAGCTTCACAGAGCTCTGCTTCAGGCAGGAAATTGAGATGGGCACTCAATTCAGTCTCAAATGGACTGAACCTACTGGTGGGACTGGGTTGCTGTGGGGAACTAAAATAATTCAGTTCCATCCCTGAATGGACAATCTGGCAGCAGTATCTGCGCCTCCTACTTCACCATGTTTGGGCTACGCTGGCTACTAGCTAGCGCTGTGTTCATGCAGCACAGAGAGCAGTGGATGAGCGAATACTGTGCTGCTGGAGCGTGAGGGAGTGGGAGTGCGCATGCATGCACACATTTGTATAGATGTATATGTGCATACACTGCAGAGTCAGTGCTTTGGAGGCCTTGGTATTGGCATTAATGCGATCCTGAAGCTGTTTAGCACCAGCACTAGTCTTTAGTGTGTACGCAAGCCCCATTGAAGAGAATGGGGGCATCACTGGTGCTAAGGCCCTCCTCCCCGCCTGTTTGACACTCGTGATCCCCTGATTAAGCAAGTGTGCTTTTAAATTAGGGATACAAAGATTATAAAATTGTTCCAGGGTCACAAAATCAATTATTTGTTCCTTAGTAGCATTCCCTCTTGCATCTAACCATTTCACCCCATACTATTTCAACGTATTAGAAACATCAGAATAAGACATACCATCTTCCTTTTAAAAGTTGTGTAGTTTATGGCGAAAGGTTTCCGGGGTGATCCTGTACTCCTCAAGAACTGCATTTTTGAATTCATCAAAAGTCCATGCCTGGTTTTCCTCTGTTTTCATGTTGTACACGTTTCTTGCTTTCTCTGAGAGTTTAGGTAGTAACAAGTGAACCCACATGTCGTTGGGACTCTTTTCTTGTCGAAGTATTTGTTGAGTTGTGGTGAAGTAGTTTTCAATGCACTCTTTTTCATCAAACTGAGGTATGAGAGGTGCGTAGTCTTGAATCCTGCATCTTCTGTCGCTATCAGCGTTGTCTCCTGAAGGGAGCTGAGGTTGCATTCCTAGGTCACTCTGCCTCTGCAGGAAGAAGAAGAAGAAGTTTTATTGAGTAGCCTCAAGGGCTATTTCAAAGGCATACACAAATATACAAACAAATTAAGCAATTTAAGCTTCCATCAAACATAATATATCATAAAAAACCTATACTATGCTATAACTCCCCCTAACAAAAGAGGCGCAAGATTAAAATTGCCAAGTCAGTAAATATTGGCAAACAAAGTACATTAAATCTCAAAATAAAATTAACTATATCATTTAGAGGCTTTAAACAAAAAAAAACCTAAGACAGAAATTTGCTATAGACTTCACTCTGAGACCACTAGGTTTCAGCAAAACAGATATTATAGCGTCATCCTGTTGTCCCCTTAACTTAACATCAATGAATGGGGCAACATATTTCTCTCTTAACACTCGGTAAGCCATACAATGTAGCAAAATATGCGCTACTGACTCCGGGGAGTCTAAGTCACAAAAAACACAGACTCTCTGTAAGTAGGGAATTTGCCTATACCTGCCCGTTAGGACTGCCAAGGGGAAGGCATTCATTCTCATTAAGAAAAAGGCCCTTCTAAGGGGCCATGCTGGCCAGTCCAGCAGGTAATCTGCCGGGGCATTGGTAATTCAGTACTCCGGGGCATTCCTCTGCTCTGAGCGAGCTACTGATTCCCTCTGCAGGGTCTGATCAGCAATGCGTTGAGCAATCAAACAGCCTGCCCCCTTCCTCCCTAAGGGGATCAGAATATCTCTGGACAAACCCAACCTGGCCACTTCAGCTTCTGCCCTAATGTTCCAGTCATCCCCAGATTATCATTATGGATCAAGTTCAATAGCGAACTTGGCAGAGGGGAGAATACTACCACCTTCAACCAGTACTTTAGTATCCTGGTCAGAGCTTGTGGGATGGATTTCGGAGCACCTAAGATCGCTCTCAGAAAATAATTCTGTTCTGGCTCAAATTTCTCCAAAACTGAAAAGCCCCAGATAGCCACAGCATAAAGAAACTGGGCAAGTGCCTTGGCCCTGAATAAGACCAGGGCAGGGCTCACTTGTCTACCCCCATGCGAGTGAAAGAAACTAATTATCGTATTAACCACTTTCCTTACTTGTTCTTTTATAGTTCGGAAGTGTAAAGACCAACCACAGGATGCTGAAAAAGTTACCTCCAAATATTTGAACGATTTAACTGGTTCTATAACCTGGCCACCCATTACCCAGCGGTAGTAACGTCGTGATTTGCTTAATACCATGACTTTAGTTTTGGTATAATTTACTGTCAGATTTTCTCTTTTGCAGTATAGTTCAAATCTCAACATACTACGTCGGAGGCCCACCTGCGACAGTGACACTAAAATAGTGTCATTCGCATACAGCAAAAGATGAAGTCGATGGTTGCCCAATTTCGGTGCATGTTTTTTTACTGAGGCCATATAGGGGACTAAGTTATTTAAATAGAGATTGAAGAGGGAGGGAGCCAAAATACAACCCTGTCGGACACCTCGATTGAGTGCTATTCCTTTGGTACAGGAGTTTTGTGAGTCAAAGCGCACTTGCATCGGGTTGTCTCTATGCAGAGATATTATCAAATATAGCAAGCGGCCATCAATGGATGTATCATGGAGTTTGGACCATAGGCGCTCTCTATCTACAGTGTCAAATGCTGCCCGTAAGTCCACGAAGCAGCAACACCAAACGATCTTGGCCTGGCCCAGTGGATATTTTGAAATTAAGCGCCTAAGAGTATAAACATGATCGACCGTAGATTGACAACCTGCCTGCTCGGGGTACAGAATCTGGTCCTCCTCTAACCACTTTTGTAACCTTCCTAGTAGATACTTGGCATACAGCTTGCCCACTACAGAGAGCAAGCTTATCGGACGGTAGTTAGAGGGATCCTCCCTTTTACCCTTTTTGTAAATAGGGACCACTAGGCTTTTTTTCCACTCCCCCGGTATAACCCCTTCTTGATTTATCTGCGTAAAGAGAGGGGCTAACCGCTTGGCCCAACAGTCTGCCTTGCATTTTAGTAGTTCCGTGGCTATAAAGTCCATACCTGGTGCCTTTCCACATTTCAATGAGCCAATAAGCTCCTCAACTTCTTGAATAGTAACCGGTGGCCATTCCTAAAACTGATTAAGTGGTTTCAGGGCCAGAGAGGTACCCAGGCCCACGGGTTTAGAGAACAACACCTCAAAATAGGTCTGCCATACCTCGGGGGGTATCCTATTTTCCCCGATCTGTTTACCTCTAGTATTGTATCGTGCAATCAGAGACCAGAATCTACTAGAATCCATTGACCTTGCCGCTTGCTGGAGTTGCACCCATTGCATGGAAGAGAATGCCTTTTTCTTGACTCTGAGGAGATATCTATAATTTCTCCTCTCTGTCGTCACCCTCTTCCTAGTTTCACTTGTTGGAACGAGTTGCCATGTGTGTACTGCCCTCCTTAGCCTATGTCTGGCCACCTTACATTCCCCGTCAAACTACTTAGGGGAAGCAATATGGCCCGTAAAAGCTGGTTTCTCACAAGTCAGCAGAGGCAGAAGAGACTGGCAAAGTGATTCAAAGGCCTCAATCGACTCTGGCCCAGAAGCAAATATCACTTCAGAGAGGGAGGCAACCTGCTCTTCCTGGATAAAGTGTGAAAAGGCCGCTTCCAGTACAGGCGACCATTTTACTCGAGTCAAACGAGTAAGCTCCAGATTCCCTGACAGCCTACTTTGTATCCCTGGCTCTCCCCTACCCAGCCCAGGAATACCAATCCTTAGTACCAAAGGCGAATGTTCAGTTTCCAAAGCCCTGGGTATCCTAAGTTCCTGTACCAGAAATAAGGATTTCGCTGTAACCATCACATAGTCAATAACACTCTGTCCTACTGCTGAATAATATGTAAAGTTGCCATCCAAATCTCCGGGCAACAGTCCATTAAGCACAATTAGTTCCAGATCGTCTACCAACTGGTGAAACATAGGGGCCCTTGCACTTATGGCCTGGTCCATCGAGACCAGGACATTAGTAAAAGGGGGGACTAAATCCATACTATCACCCTGGTCATCCTGGCCAAGCGATGGGTTGCCCACCTGAGTGATCAGGTCTCCCACCAAAATTAATGAAGCCATTGGATATTTAAACAGAGCTTTATGCACTACATCTGAGATAAAAGACCAGATTGCCTCAGAATAATAGGGCGATGCTGCCGGCGGAACATAAACATTTGCCAATAACAGTTCCAAATCAGGAGCAAGAAGGCAATGCCACAACACAAAGTAAGACCCAAAACTTGCTATCTCCGTAATCACTGGTCGTAGAGACTTCTTAACAAGTAAAGCCAGCCCTCAACTCAGTCTTCCAAATTTACTGGAGGAACTGGCATTCACATAATAAACCTCAAACCCCCCTAAACTGAGTGCCTTGGCCTCCCATGTTTCCTGCAATAAAAAGATCTTGCAAAATTTCTGTAGCTTATGGAAGTCTGGATCATGGATTCATTGCGACCAGCCTCCAATATTCCAGGAAACTATTCTCACTTGGCTATCCCCTCTATCTTCACTACACAGTCAATCTATTGTGGGTGGTAGCAACATCCATGGTCCCTTTGGTGGATTGTCACTGTCTATCTCTACCCCTACACAGTCAGATGATTGGTTAATCAGGGACGGGAAGGCCCCTTACATCGACAACCTCGGCCCCTTTTTGACAAAAATGTCCTACGGGGGCTCTACTACCTCGGGTACTTCTTCCGGCCTTCCTCGAGCAACATTGAGCCCCATCTGAGTCTTCCTACTAGCTGGTTCCAATGATGGCATACTATCCTGGGAGGAGCCCTCAAAACTCCAAATGGCAGCTATATCTGATCTTGCTCCCTGGGGAGTTGATGTAACCTGCCACTCCCCTACTGCAGCCAAATCCTCCCCTAAGGAGGCAGAAGCAACGCGGGGACGGTCCTTGCGAGCTCCCTAACTGGCTAACCCCCAGGCCTCCCTTTGGTGATTAGAAGGTATAGCCGCCACTACTCTAGAATGTTTCCTTTTTACCACAGATCTCTGGATCCGTTGGGATAACAGTACTAGTTTGTCATAGGCATCCATTGGGTCAGATACCACCCCACAAATCCGTTTCCCTTTTCCTGGGAAGGCTTGCAAGAGAAGTAAAAACACAAACCCCCAAACCACCCCTCCCCACCACAACCCCACAAAACCCTCCCCAACCATCCCCTCACACCCATACCCCTAACTCCCAGTTCCCTACCCCTGCCTGCCAGATGCCCTAACAAATAAAAAGTTCTTACACCACCTCCATAAGACACCCAGCCTCGGGCTCAGACGAACCTCTGGGGGAAGGGAGTTCCATAACATTGGGGCAGCAACTGAGAACATCCCCCTGCGAGCCCCCATCATATGAACAAGACTAACAGGAGGTACCCACAGGGAGGAGCTCCTGGCCAATCGTAGGGGTCGCAGTGGGGCATGGAAGGACAGATGGTTTTTCAGATATGTGGGGCCCAGACCATATTGAGTAGTGCCTTACTAGGTCAGACCAATGGTCCATCAAGGCCAGCATGCTGTCTCTGACAGTGGCCAATCTCTTTCCCTTGGGAGAAGTACCCAGCAGGTCACAATGGGCAATCCATTCCCTGTTGTTCCAATCCCCAACAGTAAGAGACTTCGTCCCCAAAACCTATTTGGATAATAGCCATTAGTGGACTATTATCCATGAACTTATCCAATCCCTTTTTAAAACTAGCTACACTACTGGCTGTGACCACTTCCTCTGGCAGTAAATTCCACAAGTTAATTGTGCACTGAGTGAAAAAATACTTTCTCTTATTTGTTTTAAATCTGCTGCCAGTTAATTTTGGAGTTTTCCTTCATTCTAGGACTGTTAGAGAGGGTAAATAACCACTCCCTATTTACGTGTTCCACACCACTCATGATTTTATAAACTTCTGTCCTACCCCCTCTGTTGTCCCCTCCGTTGTCTCTTCTCCAAGATGAAGAGCTCCAACCTATCAACCCTCTGTTCATAAGGGAGCTGTTCCATACCCTTGATAATTTTTGTTGCCCTTCTCTGTACCTTTTTGAGTTCTACTATGTCTTTTTTGGGGAGACCAGAACTGCACACAGTATTCCAGGTGCGTTTGTATCATTTATCTATATGTATGTATGTATATAATTCCTTTATTGGTGCGACCAATTGGTCGGTACAAAGTATACAATACGATAGTATAACTCATACGAAAAATAATACAGAGATGGCGTAAGGCAAGAATAAGCTGAACTTCAGTCAACACTAATTAGTTAATAAGACGATCAAAATAAAGGGCAAAAGCCCTAATCAATAACCCAACTAGATCACCCAAGGACCAGCTCCCAGACAATAATCATTCATAGGTCGCCATAGCCCGCTCTCTCCTCCTAGCAAGGAGAAAGAGAAAGTTGGCTGCCCTAAACATAAGCTTCTCATTGGAATTGGCCAGGATCGATTTTAACCTATACTCGTAATTCCACCAAAAGGTGTCTGTGCCAATAAGTCCCCTAAAGCGGAGACGAATGTTGGCAGATAGTGGACATTCAAAAAGATAGTGAAAAGGATCCTCAATCCGTATTGAACAATCACAGCTCCATTGCTGGTATGGTATGCCAATCAAACATCCTTCCAGGACTTTAGTAGTGCTTTCCTTAGCACAAAGCTAGAGATATAGGTTAGATAAGGTTCCAGTTGGTGTGTTGTTTTAATTATCCCATACAGGGGAGCAATAACAGAAGTAGCCACCCCTGCCAAATCCTGCTGCCTAAAGATGTCAGATAGGCAAGATTCAAAGAGCCTTTTCAGAGCAGCCTGCGAAAGGCCTACCAATACCTCCAAGGATAGGCCAATTCCCCTAAGGAGCTTTATGAAGAGATACCTCCATACATGGGTGCTTCTAAAATTTCCCTGCTCCACCCAGCACATATATGGGAGACTGTCCTCCACCATACACATCAGTCTGATCCAAAATCTACATATGGCAACCTGAGCTCTGTAACAAAGTGAAAGAACATCAGTTTCCACCCTCAAAAAGACCACAGGGGTGTAACAAGGAACACCAAGGATCCTTCTAAGGATCATATTCTGTGGGACATTCAAAGGCAGAGCGTCAAAGCCCCACAATTCTGCTCCATAAAGGACCTGGGGTACCAATTTGGATGTTAAGAGCCGAATGGCCGGTTCGACTAATTTGCCCCCGCTAGTGGCCCAGAACCTCAGAATCCCTCCTGTGGTTCAATGTGCCTTTAATTTAGCTGCTGTCACATGGTGGGACCAAGAGTCGGAGGTGGCAAAATTTATCCCCAAGTATCTAAAGGAAGGAACTTGTTCGATTTTACAGCCATCAAGCATCCAACTATGTGTCCGGGATCTTCTAGCAAAAACCACCAACTTAGTTTTAGCATAATTAATTGTGAGCTTTTCAGCCTTGCAGTAGGCGCTAAGTACCGTCAAGGCCCTTCTCATCCCAAGCTCTACCGTAGACAAAAGGGCCATGTCGTCAGCATATAGGAGGTTTGGCAAGGCTCTATTGCCTATACACGGGGCATAAGTTAATTAGTCTCTGTAGGAGTTAATAATGTTGTTAATATAGAACTTAAAAAGAAAAGGGGCCAACACACAGCCCTGCTTGACCCCACGCGATACGGAAATGTCGTCAGTCATATGACCATCCTGACAGATGGACCGTCATGTAATTTTGCATATGCAGCTCTCGAATAAGAAATAAGAGACGCCTATCTATATTTGTAGCAGCCAGTTTAGCCCACAGTCGATCTCGATCAATCAGATCAAACGCGGATTTAAGATCTACAAAAGCGACGAAAAGGTTCCCCTTTCTAATATGCATCTTCCCCCCTCATCCTTCCTCTCCTTCCTCACTGTCAATAACTATTGATGGAGTCACCATCCTGCCTGTCCCCCAAGCCCGTAGCCTAGGCTTCATCTTTGACTCAGCCCTTTCTTTTAAACCCTACATTGACTCTGTTGCTAAATCCTGTCGCTTCTCCCTCCATAACATTGCTAAGATTCGCCCTTTTCTCTCTGTCTCGTCTGCCAAAACTCTTGTTCATGCTCTGGTCATCTCTCGCCTCGATTACTGTAACCTCCTTCTCACTGGCCTTCCCCGGTCTCACCTTTCTCCCCTCATCTCTGTCCAAAACTCTGCTGCCAGGGTCATCTACCTCGCCAGTCGCTTCGACCATGTGCAGCCCCTCCTCTCTTCGCTTCACTGGCTTCCCCTTCCTGAACGAATCCTGCACAAGCTCCTAGTCTTCACCTATAAAGCTCTTCACAACCTTGCTCCCCCCTACCTCTCTGCACTTATCGCCCTCCATACTCCAGCCCGTGCACTTCGCTCCTCCTCTGTCCCTTCTCTCACCCTTCCACGCCTTCCCTGCTCCCCTAAGCGCCTTCGTCCCTTCTCACTTGCTGCCCCCCATGCCTGGAACTCCCTCCCTGTCCACATCCGCCTTGCCCCCTCCCTTCATACCTTCAAATCTCTCCTTAAAACTCACCTCTTTCGCTCTGCTCTGTCTGACTCTTTATCCTGCTGAGCCACTATTCCTATACCTACGATCTGTTTACCCTTATCCTTGCCACATGGACCTGCCTGCTGTCATTCTCATCGTAACCAAGCCAAGTACGTGCACTTGAGACCTCGCATCTTCATGAATGTTAGACCCCTTGTCTCTCCCTCTGTTCCCCTTCCTATGTCTCTCCCCCAGCTCCTGTCGCTCAGATTGTAAGCCCTAGGGGCAGGGACCGTGTCTATTTCATTACTTTGTAAAGTGCCATGTACACTGCTGGCACTATATAAATGTTTGTTAATAATAAAATAATAATATTTGTTAATTAGGTGGTCAAGAACAAAGCAGTGGTCTATTGTTGCTCTGCCTGAGCAAAACCCCGCCTGCTCCTTGTAGAAAATTTGCTCACTTTCCGCCTATGCTTCCATTTTGGCTAATAAGAATCTACCATATAATTTGGCCAATACATCTAACAGGCTAATCAGCCTAAAATTTGCCAGATCATTTTTAGGGCCTTTTTTGTGAATGGGGACCACTACGCTCTTATTCCAGCCTGCCGGGAGGATCCCTGTCACATTTATGCTATTGAAAAGCCTTGTAATGACAGGTGTCCACCAGTCAATGTGTTCCCTAAAAATTTCTCCAGGGATCCTGTCCTCACCGGGAGCTTTCCACAGCAGTATAGCCGCAATAAGGTTGCAAACTTCTGAGTCCTCAACTAGGCACCACTGAGGATAATTGGCCAAGGCGGAGTCTATCACAGGGCTGGAATGGAGGATGCCCAAGGGGGCAAAAATCACCTGAAAATGTCCTATCCATATGTTTGCAGGAATTTCAGAGACCAGGTCAAGGGAGTCCCTCCCACTCCCCACCCCCTTGACCAGTTTCCAGAACGCTGAGCCATTCTTTAATTTAACCGCTTCCCCTAACTTCTCCCATTGGGCTCGTTGATAATTCCTTTTCTTTCCCTTGATCCTTATCCTATAGCCAGCCCTAAGAAATCTCAAAGAATCCAAATTCTTCTCTGACAGGCTCCGCTAGAACACTCGTGCAGCACAGTTTAGCTCCCGCTTAAGAGTAACACATTCCGCATCAAACCAGGAATGGCCACTATTCCGCTTCCCTCCCTGAGGGAAGGAATATAACAAATTCCTCAGCTTACTACTAAGAGCATTGTAGAGGATAATAACTTCCTCCTCCCTAGTCTCAGTGTCACAAATCCTAGTTTGTAAGTGTACATATTTTCCCCCTTCCAATTACCTTAGTACAGCACCTGCCAACTTCTGGCTCCATCTGGCACTCTTCTTGCAGGGCATGCTCTGCCCCCTGTTCCCTAAAGTACAGGGTGGAGAGTTGCAACAAGGGCGTCCTGGGCCAAAAAGCACTTTAATGGGTTGGTGGTCGCTAATTCCCGTAGGGATAACTGCAAACTCGTGAAAATAATCAAAGTGAACACAAGGGACACAAATATAGTCGAGCACACTCGTCCCTACTTCCCCTAAATAAGTATATGCTCCAGGATTATCGGTCCTGCTTCTCCCATTAAGGGAACACCAGTTCACTTTAAACAAAAATTTCATAAACTGAATTCCCTTTGAGTTGCAAACTAAATCCCTAGAAATACACTCCCCAGCCCCGAAGTCACTATCACCTTCCAAGTTCAAAAAGCCCAGAATTCTCTGGTTAGAATTTCCAATTCTGGCGTTTACATCCCCAGCCAAAATGGAGATGAAATTTGAGTATTTGAGCTCGCAGTCAGCGATAAAATTTTCTAGCTCAAGCCAGATTACCTGTCTCTCTGCGGTGCCGATGGAGCAGGGGATGTAAATGTTTATTGCAATTAAATCAACAAGGCGGTCCCCACTAAACTTGATCGCAAGAGTATGGTGCGGGGAATTGGGGATCTCCTCCCCAACTACCCCACAGCCCAATTTTAGCAGAACTGCCAACCCCCCCGCCACTCTACCAAATCTGGCAGATCTAATGGTCGGGGTACTCCAAACCCAAAATCCAGTCAGCTCCAATGTTGCCACCTTTTCCACCCAAGTTTCCTGTATACAAATAATATCATGCTCAGCCAGAACACTCCCCCCACCACCCTCTAGACACGTCTTCCATCCATGCACATTCCAGGCCATGAAGGAGAGAGGCCGGGGGTGGGCATTTTGTCAAAGGAGTGGTCTGACCTCCTGTGGCCAAACACCCAAAGACCTTACCTGGATAGGTGGAGCTAGCACGGCAAAATCTTTTTTTTTTTTTTTTGTATATATGTTTTTTATTTTTGTAATATTCATAAATACAGTATTATCTAACGAAAATCTAACTTACTATATAATTATAAAACAGATAAATAAATTGGGACCTAGGTTACAGCTTCGGTCCCTATACTAATATATCCTATACAACTATCTTATTTGGTTTTATATTTTTTTAAGACACAACGTTACATTAGAGTCTATAGCCTCAAAATCAGCTTGGATCATTTCCCATATACTATTCCAAATTGCATAAAAGTTCTCCATTTTCCTTTGCAGTTCGGCTTGGATTCGCTCCATAGTCAAAGTCATCCAAAGTCTGTGTTGCCACTTTTTGATAGAAGGTTTTATTTTTGATTTCCAATTACATACAATAGTATGAATCGCTGCTAGTCGTAGCTGTTGGCACGCGGTAATCCGGTCTTTAGTTATATTTAATTTTGGGAAGAGTCCCAATAGCGCAGTCTCAGGTGCTAGTGGAACTGTCGTTTGTGCAATTTTATTAATGTAGGTCCAGATCTCAGTCCAGAATTTGTTAATATACGGACATGACCACCAGCAATGTAGCCACGTGCCTACTTCAGAGCATCCCTGCCAGCACGATGGAGGATACTGCGAGTTCATACTGTGAAGCCTCTGAGGAGTGTAATACATCCTGTAAGTTGTTTTTATTTGCGGCTCCAAAACTGATATTGATCTGGACGCACCGTGCATCACCGACCATATTGTTTGCATTTCTTCTTCTCCTATTTTTCTTTGCAGGTCTTCCTCCCAAGCAGCTACATACCCAGCATCAGGTAAGTTAATTATGCGATTTATTACTTTGTACAATCTAGATATAATGTGTGTTTGAGATGAGTCCCCGTACAACACCTTTTCTAATTCATGGGGTGGTCTGTGATAGTGAGTTTTATTAACTCTATTATCAAATTTACTTTTAATCTTTGCATAGATCAAAAAATCTACTTTTTGCCCAATCCTGTCTTGAATGGTGTCCTTTGTTAGTATATTCTCATCCACAAACAGGTGTGAAGCCCATTTTAGGTCATTTTTTTCCCATCGCATTCTCACTGATGATGGTATATTTGCTTTGCGACACCATTCCCCGAATATTGGTGTGTACGGAGACTTATCTGCACAGATGTCTGCTTTTCTAACAGTTGTTTCCCAGATTTTTAACGCAAACCATATAAATGGATGATCTTTAATTTTATTTTTCTTGATTTCCTCCCCATCCGTGAGGACTTTAACCATGTTCTGTTGGCCACTTGCCTCTTTTTCTATTAAATTCCAGCTTGGGGTTTTTAAGTCGTGATACCAGGTCTTAACACCCCTCAGTGCTGATGCCCAATGGTACAGTTTAATATCAGGCATACTCATACCCCCTTTTTCTTTACCTGTGTACATTATAGCCCGCCTAACCCTTGGTTTTTTTCTTTGCCATATAATTCGTGCTATCACTTTATTTATTATGTTGAAATATTCTTTGGGGACCTCTATGGGGAGAGCAAAAGAAGTGTATAGGAGCTTCGGCAAGATAGCCATCTTGATTAAATTGGTTCTACCAATCCAAGAGATCCTTAGTTTGTACCATTCTTCTTCCTTAGCTTTAATTTCTTCCAGGAGTGGTAAAAAATTTAATTTATAGAGCTCCCTCCACTTCTTAGGTATATTTATCCCCAGATACTTTATATGACCGTTTTGTATTTTAAATGGGGTTGCTATCAACTTTTCCTGCACTGTCAGCTTTTCATCATTAAATAGCATCATCTGGGATTTGTCTATATTAATTCTATATCCTGATATCTTACCAAATTGTTGAATAATATCTAGCAGTTTTGGGATGGAACTAGGTAGCTCTCTCAAACTAAGCAACATATCATCTGCGTACAGGGCTAACTTAAACTCTTTTTCTCGGATTTTAATCCCTGCAATTTGGTGTTGAGCTCTAATAGCAATGGCCAGAGGCTCCAGAGCTATATTGAATAACAGGGGGGATAGTGGACAGCCCTGACGCGTGCCCCTGGTCAGTAGAAATTCCTCTGTTGTTTGACCTGCCATTATTAATCTAGCTCTGGGAGATTTATATATTATTTCTATCCATTGTAGGAATTGTCCTTCTATTCCCATTGCCTTCATCACTTCTCGTAGGTATTTAACTTCCACTAAATCAAAGGCTTTCTCCGCGTCAAGTGATATAATAGCCGCTGGGTCATTTGTGCTTTTTATATGTGTAATGATGTCTATGATCTTTCTAATATTGTCAATGCCCAATCTTTTAGGTATAAAGCCAGTTTGATCTGAATCTATTATATCCGGTATAATTTTCATGAGTCTCGTAGCCAGTATTTTTGTAAATATTTTTGCGTCGGTATTGATTAAAGATATTGGCCTATATCCGCTGCATAATTCAGTGTTTTTCCCACTTTTTGGGCAAAGCATTATATTAGCCTCATAAAAAGACTGTGGCAATGTTTGTTGTTTTATAAAGGAGTTATAAACTCTCGCTAAAAGTGGGTTTAAACTGGCAAGGAATGTCTTGTAGAATTCCACCAGAAATCCATCCGGTCCAGCAGTTTTATTATTTGGCATTTGTTTAATAGCCTCTTTTATTTCCTTGGGTTCTATTGCCTTATTCAAATATTCAGCTTGTACTTTGGTGATTTTTGGTATTTTAATATTGTTCAAAAATTCTTTTATGCTCTCTGTTGCAGGGGCCATAGTGGTGTATATTTTTTTGTAGTATTCCAGGAAGCACTGTTCCTTTGCTTTACCTGTAAGTATTTCTGAATCTTGTGTAGCTCTAATAAAAGGAATAGTTGCTTTCTGTCTTTTTTTTTTTAATCATCCATGCTAGCACTTTATCCGCTTTATTTGCTTTCTCATAATAATAGGCTTTTGTATACCTCATTTTATTTATGATAGTTTGAGTTTCAATTAGGTTAATCTGGTTTTTTAGCAAAGCTATACGCTCAGCGTTAATTTTAGGTTGTTTAGCCAATTGCTTAATTTGTAGGTATAGTTGACTACATTGTGCTTTTCTTTCTTTATTTAGTTGGGCGCCCAGGGCAATAAATTGTCCTCTGAGCACCGCTTTGGCAGCCTCCCAGAGAGTTGTGGATGATACCTCAGGTTGATCATTGAACTTTAAATACTCCCTTATTGCATTTTGTATTTGGCTCTGTACCCATTGGTTTTCTAAATAAAATTTTCTTAACCTCCATGCTTGTCTGCTGTTTGTCTTATTTAGTTGTGCATTTATTTCTACCACTACCGCACTATGATCTGAGAATGGTATAATTTGAATGTATGATTTGTCACAATATGGAATTATCTCTTTATTCCCTAGAATGTGATCTATTTTTGAGGATATTTTGTGTGGGCAGGAGTAGAATGTAAAATCTTGACTATTGGGATGAAACATTCTCCAAATTTCTTTCCATTGATGCTCCTCTATAGTTTGTACTATCTTTGTTTGTTGTTTATTTAATTTTACCTTCGTATATAAATCTAGTGCTGTGAGCGGGGCATTAAAATCTCCTGTGATTATAGCTCTGCCCTCAGCTTTATTCGTAATTTTTGGTATAACCTCGCACAAAAAGGCCCTAGTATTGTTATTTGGGGCATACAGCGTTGCTATTGTATACTTTTCTGTTTCTATGTGTCCTGTTAAGATTAATAGTCTTCCTTGTGTGTCTTTTTCTACTTTTGTTATATTCATTTTTAAATTTTTTGCAATCCCTATTATCACCCCGGCTTTTTTCTTTTCTCCATTTGCATAGTACAAATCAAAGTCTTTATTATTAAATCTTTTATTATCTTGTTTCACCAAATGCGATTCCTGGATAGCAAAAATTTGTGGGCCAAAATTTTTAAGAAAGTGCCATACTCTTCTTCTTTTCATGGGGCTGTTTAGGCCACATACATTAAAAGAAATTATTTTTAGCTTATCCATATTAGTTTATATTTTTTATTTTTTTTATCTATTCCCCTTGTCTTTTTTTTGTTTTCCCCTTGTTCTTTTTTGGTTCTGTATTGCTGCTTCGCTGTTTTGTCATACCCTTTTTTGTATTTCAGTTTGATCCAATATTGTGTCCTGTTTGCCTTATTATCAACATTTCTAAAGTTTTCAACTTTTTTCCCTTTACCCTTAACTTTGAACTCCCCCCTCCCTAACCCCAACACACATTTCCCCTTTTCATACAACTTATTTTCTATCTTATCCCTCTTCCCCATTACCCTTCAATTAAACTAAAACAAACTATTTCAACAGTAAAACTTTCAAACTTTTTTGGGGGGGTTCCCTATTCGGAGTTACGCGCCTTATGGGCTCTATCTTCCCTCCCAACCCTTTGCTATTGCTTTACATTTCCACAAATTATCTTATTGTTTGTTCACCTTTTTTGTTTGCTCTTTGTTTTACATTTCTATATTTTTAATTACAGCACATTTTATACACAGAGAAACTGCCGTATTTTGATTTTTATACATTGTTCCTTAAATTATTTTCCATGAACCTTTTAAGCTCTTCTTGTTGTGCAAAGTATCTCCTCTTTCCCTGATGAACAAATGAGAGCTTTGCTGGGAAATATATTTGAGCTCTAATTCCTATTTTGTTAAGTTCCTCTATTTGCTTTTTCCATTCTTTTCTTTTTTTTACAGTCTCGAAAGCTAGATCTGGATATATGGAGATTTTTTCTCCTTGAAATCTTAATTCTTTTTGGGTTCTAGCAGCTTTTAAGATTTCTTCTTTTTCCTGTGAGCGGAGGAATTTTATTATTATGGCCCTGGGTGGGTCCTGCTCTTTGGGTTTTGGACGAAGAGACCTGTGGGCCCTTTCTATTTCTGCAGTGCATAGTTCTTGCCTGTCAGGAAATATTTCTTTCAACACTTTCTGCATTAAGTCTCCCATTCCAGACTTTTCTGAGCCCTCAGGAATCCCCATAAAGCGCAGATTATTTCTGCGTGATCTATTTTCTAGATCTTCTAGTTGATTTTGCAGCTGTTGTAACTCTGCCTCTGTTTTTGTGACCCTGTGCTCTGTTTGGTTCCCTCTGTCTTCTTGTTCGCTCACCCTCAGTTCTACTTCCTCTATCCGTTTATTTGCAGTGTCTATTTGCATTTTGATCTCTCCCAAGCTTTTTTTGATGTCAGCAATCCCCTCCTTATTCTCTTGCAAATCCTCCTTAATAGCTCTGAATAGCTCTATGACCTGGGGCAATGCTGCTGAGTCCTCTAGCTCTCCCGGGGTTTCCCGCATCCCCGCCTCTGCCATTTTAGGAGCTGCGGCCTCCCCCTTCCTCGCACTGCGACGTGGCAGACAGTACCTTTCTATTGAGGTATCTAAGTCTTTCTTTTTTTTTTCCAGGGTCATACCTTTATCTTCTGTTGTTGTGAGCTTTTTTTTTATTTTTTCTGTGGCTTGGTCACTTTTTATCTGCCTTTAGTGCATCGGGTTCGGAGGGAGCTCAGCCGCGCGCGTCTGCTATTCGCGCATGCCCAGTCAGCCCCCAGCATGGAAAAATCTGAAGCAACATTAACAGAAACATTTCCTCCCCCCTCCCTAATAGCCTTGGGTGCAGCCAGCAGACTCTCAACTGCAGAGCCCCGGGGCTGCGAATGTCCACACACCGTGCCCTGATCTAACATAAAATCATGGGGAGCCACCTGCACATTACCAGCTGCAACTTCCACCATACTTCTTCCCAAAACTTCAGACGAGCAAACATCAATTATGGTCTCTTGGGAGACAGCTTGGGGAACTATGGAATCATAATGTGGGGCGTTAAATGGTGTCAATTTGCCTTCATGCTCCTGGTCCCAGCCCGCAATCCCCTCTAGGGCCACCATCCTCCTACTCCCTCTAGGGGCAGATGCCATTGGAGTTGAAACCCAGAAACTAGATGGAAGTTCCAAAGGTTGGGAGCTCGCGTAAATTTTCCTTCTCTGCCACGAGTCCCTGCATTGAACTAATGAGGACTGGCTCATTTCCTCATTTAGCTTCCCTAATTGAAAATGCAATGAGTCCATGCACTCCAGCAGTTTCCTCTGCTCAAGTGGAACTGAAGTGGAGGAAGAGATCACAGGAACCTTATGATACCTGGGGGTACAAGCAGGGTCCTTAAGTGCCTCACAGGGGTATGTTTGCATGTCCGACTCCTGAGAAATATCTACTAAACTTACCACTTGGGTCAAAATAAAATCCCTAGCATGAGCCGTGTTTGCCTCCTGGATCAATAAACCCCTATTTGTCATCACCGGGGCATTGGATCCCATATTCCCATTGTGACCACCCCTTGAGGGGTCTCTGGGAAGCAGCACTCCTGTCACAGGTACTGGGCCTAATTCCTCTGAATAGACTCTAGAGATATAAACAGATCTAGTTTTTAGTTTCCCTTCATTTGAGAACAAAAGAGCCACCCAGTCCGGCAAGTCGAAAGCAATATTAATAACCCAGCGCCCCTTCGTGTGACACAAATGATCTATGGAGCAAATATTGGTTCTCGTTACAGGAATCCAGAGACACATCCTTAAATGTTCAGCCACATCCAAGGAGGAGTTCCAGAAGGGAAGCCGACCCAAGGGTAAAGGCAGCACCGTAAAGATCACATTATGAGGGAGGAGCGTAAATCGCCCCCTGGCACCCCTAACTGAGGTGAACAATGTCCTAGGGCAGGGGGGGACACAGGGCTCTATCATCCCCTTCCCTAAGCAGGACTGGAGGACAAATTGCCTTCCCACTTGGGGGGGGATGGGTTTTACCCTTAGACTGCAGGGGCTGAGCCAAATGCACTGTTAGAAGTTCCCAAAAGACCTCTATCTTAGAGTCGACAGTATTTAATTGCAAGAACATAAAGCGGACTGTTTGTGAAGTTAAAGCCACATGTTCTGCCAAAAGAGGAACAAATCCTGAATCCTTTAAGTTCAGATGGGGGGGGGGCGGTCAACCAAATCATCATCCAAGGTACACCTGATCAAAGACCCAGAGAGGGGGGATAGATGGCTACATACCCCCAGAGGGACTACGCCCTCTACCTGGGAGTCAGGAAGTACAGAGCAGCTCTTCCCCACCGGGATACCTTGCAAAGGCCCTGCTCCCTTTAAATCAGTAATTTGAGTCAAGAAGCAATCAATCTTGCTTTGCTTGGGAGAGTTCAACAATAGAGGAGAGACAAGCGCTGCTTCAGCACGGGAATGCTTCAGATTAGCTATATCAATGTTGCCCCTTCCAACAAGCCTTACCTTAACAAAAGTATAACAGAACACAACCAATAGATAAGGCAGATGGCAAAACAGGGAGTCAAGACCCTGGACGACTCAAGGGCGACGCTCAAGGGCACACCCTTGAGTGCGCGACCCTTAGGCGCATGCTCGAGGCGCATGCCGCCAGCGCCGCCATAGGCACAGCTGGGCTTTTGGCGATGTGCTCCCGGCACAGGGCTCCACCCCCGGGCTCGATACTGGGACAGGCAGGTGAGTGACAGGTTCTCCGCTCCCAGCAGTGGCTCCGCTCCGCGGCCCCGGTCTCCGCTCGCCTCATGCCACTGTAGGCACAGCGGGGCTTTTGGCAATGTGCTCCCAGCACGGGACTCCACCCCCCAGCTCGATACTGGGACAGGCAGGTGAGTGACAGGTTCTCTGTTCCCGGCAGTGGCTCCGCTCCGTGGCCCCGCTCTCCACTCACCTCCGGATCTATATAGAAGTATTACGATTTTAAGATTTATTCTCTATACCTTTCTGAATGATTCCTAATATTGCTTGCTTTTTTGATCACCGCTGCACACTGAGCTGAGAATTTCAGTGTATGGCTCCATTGTGAGAATTCACAATGACTCCAAAATCCTTTTCCTGAGTGGTAATTCCTAATTTAGAACCTAGCATTGTATACATATAGTTCTGGATTTTTCCCCTATGTGCATCACTTTGCAATTGCCCACATTAAATTTCATCTGTCCTTTGGATGCCCAGTCTCACAAGATCCTCCTGCAATTCTTCACCGTCTGCTTAGTTTTTAACTACCTTGAATAACTTTGTGTCATTTGCAAATTTGATCACCACTCTTTACTCCATTGTCTATATCATCAATGAATATATTAAACAACACTGGTTCCAGTACAGATCCCTAGGGCACTCCCACTAGTTACTTCTCTCCACGGTCAAAACTGACCATTTAGTTCTACTTTTTGCTTCCTATCTTTTAACCAACTGCCAATCCATGATAGGACACTGCCTCTTATCTCATGACTCTTCAATTTCCTCAAGACTCTCTCATGAGGGACCTTATCAAACACCTTTTGAAAGTCCAGATACACTATATGAACCTGCTCACCCTTATCCACATGCTTATTTACACCCTCAAAAATTCCAATAGATTAGTGAGGCATGACCTCCCTTTCTTAAATTCATGTTGACTCTTCCCCATTAAGCTATGTTTATCAATATGCTCAGAAATTTCGTTCTTAACAACTGTTTTCACCAGTTTGCCCAGCACCATCGTCATGCTCACCATGGTCCTGGACCAGATGTAGTTTCCAGGATCACCTCTGGAGCCTCTTTTAAAATGTTGGTGTTACATTTGCTACCCTCCAGTCCTCTGATACAGTGGCAGATTTTTAGGAATAGGATACAAATTACCAATAGTAGGTTTGCAGCTTCATATTTTAGTTTCTTCAGAACTCTTGGGTTAATATCATCTGGTCCTGGTGATTTGTTACTATTTAGTTTGTCAGTTTGCCTCCAGAGAACCTCCTCCAGAGTCGCACTTATTTGTGGCAGTTCTTCTGATTCTTCACCTACAAAGACTTGGTCCGGTGTGGGTATCTCTCCAACATCCTCAGTTTCTGATGTACTTGAAAAAGGTTTTATTATTTTTTGCGTCTTTAGCAATTTGCTCCTCAAATTCCCTCTTGACCTGTCTTATTGTGTTAGATCTAATTTGGCAATGTTTATGCTCTTTCCTTCCTATTCTCTTCATTTGGACTAGCTTTCCATTTTTTAAAGGACACCTTTTTGGTTCCAATAGCCTCCTTCATCTCCCCATTTAGCCACACCGGCAGACGTTTGGTCCTCTTGCTACCTTTTTTTATTTGTGGAATACATTTAATCTGTGTTTCCAAGATGGTGTTTTTAAATAATCTCCATGCTTCTTGCACGCATTTAACCCTCACAACTGCTACTTTTAGTTTCCCTCAAACTAGTTTCCTCATAGTTCCCCTTTTTAAAATTAAATGTTACTGTGGTTATTTTTCCCCCCAATCTCCCTCCTATAGCTTTGTCAAATCGGATTATGTTATGATCACTATTACCAAGCAGCTCTACCACTGTTACCCCTTGCACCAGATCCTGTGCTTCACTTAAGGCTAGATCCAAAGTAGTTCCACCTCTCATAGGTTCCAGGACCAGCCGCTCCAAGAAACAGTCATTTATGGCATCTAGACATTTTACCTCCGTACCACACCCTGAGGGAGACATTCACCCAGTCAATATTAGGGTAATTGAAATTGCCCATTATTACTGTGCTTCCAACTTTAGTCGCCTCTGTAATCTTTATTAGCAATTCACAGTCAGTTTCAGCGTCCTGATCAGGGGATCGATAGTATAGGCCATCTGTTACACACTTCCCTATTCCACATGGAATTTCTATCCAAAGAGATTCCAGAGTACATTTCACTTTATGTAAAATTTAAGCCTGCTCAACTCAGTGCTGTCTCTAACATATAGCACCACCCTACTACCAGCTTAATTTTCTCTGTCATTTTGATATATTTTGTACCGTGGTATTAGTATTCCATTGGTTATCGTCACTCCACCAGGTCTCTGAGATTCCCATTGTGTCTATATCTTCAATTAGTGCCAAACACTAATTCTCCCATCTTACATTTTAGACTTCTAGCATTTGTATATAAATACTTAAATATATTATTTTTATTCTTATTTTGGGGATTGTTGTTGCATATTTTGTTTAATTTGGAAGTAATTAAGTTTGTGTGTTCCATACTAATGCCAACCTGTTCTTTCTCTGATTCGTTCCTGTCCTCTTTACCAGAATGCACTGTATCACTACTATTGATGGCATCCCATTGGGTTGCTTCCATCCTCCAAACTACATGCTCTATAGCAACTGTTGGCTTTCCCCCAGATTTTAGTTTAAAAACTCCTTTACCACCTTTTTGATTTTTAATGCCAGCAGTCTGGTTCCATTTTGGTTAAGGTGGAGCCCATGCTTCCGGTATAGGCTCCCTTTTCCATAAAAGGTTCCCCGGTTCCTAACAAATGTAAATCCCTCCTCCCTGCACTATTGTCTCATCCACGCATTGAGACTCTGGAGCTCAGCCTGCCTCTGGGGCCCTGCGTTGTGGAACAGGAAACATTTTGGAAAATGCTATCCTGGAGGTTCTTAGTTTCAACCTCCTTCCTAGAAGTCTAAATTTAGCCTCTAGAACCTCCTTTCTAGACCTTGCTACGTCATTGGTGCTGACATGGATCACAACAACCGGTTCCTCCCCAGCCCTTGCTAAAATCCTATCAAGATGTTGGGTGAGGTCTGCAACCCTTGCAGCCGGCAGGCAACTGACCATGTGATCCTCACAACTGTCACAAACCCAGCTATCTATATTCTTAATGATTGAATCACCCACTACAGCATCCTAGTCCTGTCAGTTGGGGGTCCCCTCCCCTGGAGAAGTATCCTCAGTGCAAGAGGATACTATGACATCATCTGAAGGGCAGGTCCCAGCTACAGGGTCATTTCCCACCACACCAGCTTGATACCCTCCTTTCCCAAGACCTTCATCCTCCAAAACAGTGTAGGGGCCACAGGAGTGAAGGTGGGATTGCTCTACTATGTCCCTGAAGGTCTACAAATAAACATCTATCTGCCTCAGCTCCTCCAGCTCCGCCACTCTAGCCTCCACAGACTGCACTCTCTCTCTCTGAGCTGTATTATTACTTAAGTCTTCTGTCCTTGCTTAGTTGTCCTTCCTTTCCCCTTGTATTGTGTTGTATGTTTCCAGTTTTCCCTCTTCTTATAAGCTCTCCATGCTCCCCGTCCCTCTGTAGCTTGTGTAACCTTGGTTTCCCTTACTGCCCTGTTGCTAGGTGTGCTGCCTCCCTTCCAGTGCACCTATTACCCCCACCCCTTGCCTAATCCCTTGATCCCTCTTCTAACTACCCTCGCTTATTGTTTGTTTCCCTTTCTTGCCCCCTTTAGCTATAGTTCTGTTTATGCCTCACTATGTGTCTGATTTCACTGACAGCCAGGGTGGGAGGGGGAAGGGTTTTGTTATAACCCCCCTGTGAGAGGGGAAGTTGTGGGTAGGATTGGTTTGGGGTGGGTGGGAGTGCCCTGCCCCCCTGCGTCAGGGGGGTATGATTATGGGGGGGGGGAGGAAGAGGAGGGGTCAGAGTGCCCAAGCCCCCATGTGAGATTGGGAGTATGGGGGAAGGGGTGATCCCCGCACACCTGTTTGATTAATCTGCCTCTGGGAGTGCTGGACTCAGGGGACCCTCCCCGGTTACCCATTCCCCATAGTCCCTTTGGGCCTTTTGATTGGTATCATTGGGGAATGAGGTTTGATAACCAGGAGGAGGGTAAGGAGGTCTTGTGGGGGAAAGGAAGAGGGATGGCTATTGGAATCGTTCTGGGAGTGGAGAGGTATGGGGTGGGGGGTGGGATAGACCTGTGGGACTATCAAGAGAGGTACTTGGTGTCCGTTTCCTTGTCCCATTCTCCCCATCTACGGATATTTGGGGGCTAAGGCCAGTAGGGCCCCTGATCTGACACTGTTGCTGCTTAATGCAAGGTCGGTGGCAAATAAAACGTTTGTCATCCATGATTTTATTTGGGATGAAGCCGCTGACCTCATATACATTACTCAAATCTGACTGGACAACACATCTGGGTCAGTATTATCCCAGATGGTGCCGGCAGGGTACTCTGTGCAGCTTCAGTCTCAGTTTGGGGACTGGGGGTGAAGAGTGGCTGTGATCTGTAAGGACAGCTTGGCCTTTCAGAGGTATCTGGTGTTAACTTGTCTGATATAGAGGGTGTCCACCTTGTGTTAGATTTGGCTGGGGATGGATTGGGAATCCTCTTGGTGTACCAATCACCCCACTGCACAGTTGATTCCCTAAGTGCTTTAGCTGAGCTGGTCTTGGAGTTGCTATTGAAGTCGCCTACACTTATTGTCTTGGGTGATTTCAACATACACGCTGAGGCCAGCCTTTCAGGGGCGGAGCAGGAGCTCATGGCTGCCATGACAACCATGGACCACCCAGAAAATATCTGGCCCAATGCATGAGACAGGGCACACATTGGATTTGATGTTTTGCACCAGCCTGGTTACAGGGGTTCCGATTACTGGGGGTGTTGTAACAACACCATTGTCATGGTCAGATCATTACCTTCTGAAAGCCCAGATCTCAGCCCTCCTATGCCCTCATTGAGGTGGTGGACTGGTTAGGTTGGTCCGCTCCTGGAGGCTAATTGGTTTCCAGAATTCTCTGAGGGATTTACCTACTGACCTTAGCGGCTACTCTGTCAATGACCTGGTCGCCTTGTGGAATGACATCTTGACCATGGTCGTCGACACAGTTGCACCTAGGCATCCACTTCCACTATTGTGGCACTACACGCCCCCCTGGTATATGAAGGACCTGAGGCGGTTGAAGCGGGAGGGTAGGTGGATATTTGTTTAATTTCTTACCCTGCCCTTCCCACCAAAGGCAGCTCGTGAGAGCTTACAATATTAAAAACACACATATAAAACACAAACCATAAATACAAAAACAAAACATCCCCCAACCCCCACACCATCCCCCCAGCTCCCCCTAGCTGCTTGACTCATGCTGAAACCGATCGATGGTGGCATAGATCCTTTTTAAAGGACTATACCATGGCTGTGATGATGGTGAAGAAAGCTTCCTTCTCTGCTATCATAGCGTCTGCAAAGTCTTGTCCGGCAGAGCTGTTCTAGGTGGCGAGGAGCCTGGTTAATCCGCTTTGCCTCTGCCCGGAAATGGAGTCCTCTAATGCTCGCTGTGACATTTTTATTAACTACTTTGCAGACAAAATCACGCTTATTCACCACGACTTGGGTGCTGTCATTTTATCTGCAGAATCAGAGATCAGGGTTATGGAAACCCAGTCCTGTCCTGTTTGTTTGGATCAGTTTCAATCAGTATCACTCACCGATGTGCGGAAGGTGCTTGGGGCAATGAGGGCAACTAGTTATGAATTAGACTGGCTGGTGAAAGCCTTGGGACCATTGCTGGCTGGGATTGTCAACACTTCCCTTCGGGAGGGTAGGGTGCTGGATGCCCTTAAAACTGCAGTTGTCTCCAGCTCCTGCTTAAGAAGCCATCCTTGTATGCTGATACCCCAGCCAGCTATTGGCCTGTCTCTAACCTTCCCGTTTTTAGGGAAGATTATTGAATGGGTGGTTGCCCAACAGCTCCAGGCCCATCTTGATGCCATCAAATTCCTGGACTTCTAAGCAGTCTGGACCCCACGTATCTGAGAGACCACCTGTCCTTCCATGCTCCATTGTGGCCCTTGCGGTCGGCTGGGAGCGCCTCCCTGTGGACACCGTCTGCTAGCTTTGCTCATACGACAAGGGCTCCGGGGGATGGGGGGGGGGAAATCTCCGGTTGTTGCTCCAGTGCTTTAGAACTCCCTTCCTCCAGAGGTACGCCTGGGCATCTCCAGAGGCAGTTTAAGACCTTTTAAATTCGGCGGGCAGAGATTATTATTATTATTATAAACATTTATATAGCGCCAGTTGTGTGGCCTGGTGCTGTACAGAACATAGAACTAGACGCGGTCCCTTTTTAAAGATAGGGTATTGGGGTGAGGTGGTGGGTAGTTTTGGGGTTGGGGTGTAGGAGGTGGTATTTGGTGGATTTGGGGGTTTGTTTGTTTGTTAGATATTGTTTAAAATGTTTTATGTATTGTAAGCTGCCTTGAACCTCTGTGAAGGGCAATGTATACATTCAAATAAATAATCATAGCCTGTTTAGTGCGGTTTCCCTCTTGCTCCCTTCCATGCCCCCTCAGCCATAGCTCTGGTGATGTTTCGCTACATGTCTGATTTCCCTGGTTTAGCCATAGTTGGTTGTTTACTGCTTGTTTTCTTCTTGTCCTGCTTAGTCCTTGCTCCTTGTGTTATGTTTAGTTCTTCTAGTCCCTAGTAGTGTTACTGTGTGTGTGCATGTCTGCTTCCTCTTACCTTTTGGCTCCTTAGTTTCCCGTTTAGTCTTTTATCTCCCTCTTTAGCCCTAAGCCCCTTAATCCTCCTGTTTTTGTTGTGTACCTTGTTCCCCTCTTTAGTTCCCTGGTTGTTCATGCTACCATGTACTAGTCCCCCTTAGCACTCCTTAGTCACCTAGTTGGACTGCTTGTTATAGGTATTGTTTTCCCTCTCTTGCGCTCATAGTGTCCCTGTTCCTCTGTGGTGTTGTTAGACCTTCCCCTTTTCTGTTTTGTCACCCACCTTAAACTGCTTTGGTAAACTGAGTTCTGGTGTTGGCTCTCTTTTCTGTGTGTGTTAATTTGTCTTGGGCCCACTCCCGAGTCTGAGCTGCTCAGGGTCCCTGTGGCCTCATTCCTACCTCCTCCATTGTCTCTGGACTTCGGAGGTTCTCAGTGATGATCTTGGCCACAACCTCAGAGCTCAGCCACCACTAGATCCTTAGGGAATGTTAACCTTGTAGGAGGGGTCCTGCTTTCTTAGTGTCTGTCTGCCTTTTAGGCTGGTGTGTGTCTGCCCATCCTCTCTCTCAGTTCTGCCTTTCTTGTTTAGTTTCCCCAACATTTTGCTATAGTTTTCTAACTGTGCTCCTAGCGGACCCTGATCCTCACTTATGGTTCCTGGCTGTGTTCCTGACAGGCTCACTCTGAACAGCAACAACAGAAGGCAGCTGTCCTAGGGGCATTCTGGCTCATGACTGTGGTAAAGGGCATTTTCCAGCACTTAGTGGTATGTCATGTGTGGACTTGTGGCTCTAGGACAGAGGTGTGCAAATGGTGGGCACCTGTGCTGTGGCTCCTGCCAGAAGTGGCTGCCTGGGGGCCTGTACATACTGTTAACAGGAGAACACCCTCCCACTCGTGCCTATTGGGGGGTTGGTACCCCAGTATCCACCGTTCCATAACTTCGGGGGGAATTAGCTTAATTTGTTAAACCCGGAGGTCCTGCGTATCCTAAGGATCAGTCTGAGGACAGATATGCGCTACAAGCAGTTTATGTACCCTCCCCAAAAGTGAAGGAAAAGAGGGAGACAAAGATTCAATAAAACTAAAAGGTTTATTTATACACATAAACAGAGAAACACAGCCCCGGTCTGGCTGGTGGGATCAAAGGAAAAACACAAGCAGCGGAGGGGGAAATGCAAGTGGGGTGGGGAGCGGGGTGTGTGTGGAAGATCTGGAAAAGAGAGAGAGAGAGAGAGAGAGAGAGAACAAGCGGGGAAGTCTGGACCTGAGGTTACCTTTCCTTTCCTGTGGAAAAAGGGGACAGGCGGCCCATGGATCCAGCGAAGTTCATGGAGGTTGAGAAGAAGGGGCAGACCTTAGTCTGGGAGATTGCTTAAGATACAGACACGCACAGGGAGACCCACACATGTCCGCATCCAAAACCTTCTCAGAGTACAGTGGGGAAACGAGGAGCAGTTATAGGGTTGGGATAGGCTCGGGGGCATCACAGAGGAGGACAAAGGGAAGATTCAGGAGGACAAGGGATGCAAATGGCCCATCGAGCCAACTCTGGGTGGGTGTCTATAGTTACAGTAGGGATTCTGGCTGGGGTTGAGATACAACATAAGGGAGAACAATGGACACTCCTGGGCATGAATGGGGGAAGGTATTTTCAGTGATTTAGGAGGCGAGGAGAGGTCTAAGGTTAATCACCAACATCCCTTCACATTTTCTTGATGGTGCTGGGAGGGGTGTAGACTTCCGTGGGGGATTCTATCTTCAATGCCTTTGGGGCTGTTGCTAACCTGAGTTCTATTCACCGGTGGTTTCTCAAAACAAAGAGAACACCCTTTCTTAATGGCCCCATACTTAGTGATGGCTCTCTCCCTTTAATCACCTTCCTTCCAGATTAGGCCAGTTTCTACATGAGAGGGTTCTATTTCCTTAGGTTCCATGGTGGCTTAGCCCTATCCCCGCTCCAGAGCTTCCTCATGCCCACCGACCCATGCCTCACATGGCATTACCAAGTATGGGGGGGGGGGCTTTTTTGTGTGGGGGGGCTACTAACCGTGCAGTTTCCTCGGGAGCAAGAGAAGCTGAGCTGCCATTTCTCAGGGGTGGTGGTGGAAAACCATAGGGGAAGGAAATAGTGACATAGGGGAACACAGTCCAGACCAGGGTTACACATTTAAACAATGATTTCTACATAATATTCTAAAGTTAAGGAAAATAAACCACAATTTCTAAAATAAAACTAAACAATAACATAAAATTCAAAGAAATATCAACATACTACAATTAACACAATATGCAATGACTAAAATCAATGGAAGAACAGTAGACATTCAAGAAAACACCCTATCAATTACCCCAACAGAATCCTATATACATATATATATATATATATATATATATATATACACCCACAGAGGTACACCTGGGAGCTGCCTGTTACACATTCCTCACAGCTAGATCCACCTGGGCTTCCTTCAGAGAGACCTGAGGATTTCAAATTATTGCCACAGGTTGGTCTAGTTTGGATACATGTGAGCCCATGGCCAAGGCTTATTCATTTCTGGAGAGATTTCGCATGCTTTGGATCTCTCCAGTATTTTGAGTTCCTGTTCCAAATTTTAATTCATCAACCCCTCCCATACTCTGTGGCCATAAAAGCTGAAATGAATTCCTGGTCTGTACCTGTTACAGGGAGCTCCGTTCAATGGAAAAATTCCATTCAGGTGGACCTGATTTACACAGCTCATTACCCTTAACTTCCCGCTGCTGGAGAAGCCAGGGTAACTGAAAGTTCATTGTCTGGGGCTCGAGACTCTTGGTGCCGGCTTCTACCGCCATTCAAACAGAAAGGGGTTCCAACTGTCCAGACAGTGACGGGGGTTTTCACTAGTCCCCAAGTTCTTGTCTCTACAGGCTGGCAGCTCCGCTGAAGGATTTCCATCACACCCGGAGGTGGGGAGTTCTTTTCTGTAATCTTTTCTCAGGGGTCTCAGCGTGTGCAGCTGGCCGTATTCTCACAGGTGCCTCATTGTCCAAGACTGTTAACTGCATGTAGAGGTGAAGGCCCAGGACTGGTTCTGGCATGCATTCAGGTTGGGCGTCTGGCCCGGGAACTCCGCTCTCGGTAGTGCTCTCTGAGGTGCTACCTTTCCATCTCCTCACGGGGCTTCTCCCATGACTCATCTCCCGGCACGGATCTGAACGCTGCGCTCATTACACCCCAACAGCCACTCGCATCTTGACTTCCTGATGAGATAAAAAGTCTCTTGCCCAGAGGCGAGTGTTACCAGGAAGCAAGGGGGAGGACCGGGGGGGGGGGGAAGATTCCCTCAGAAATGGAGTCCCTATGATGCCTTTTTCTTTACCCTTTTGTACACAACTTTCCATAGTCCCTTTTAGTTTATCCAATTCAAAGGGAACCTCCCACCATACCGGGGCTTCCTGAGTTTCCCCACCATACCAGCTGAGCTTAACTTGTTTGCTGAAAGGCTCCCCTGCATTTACCCAGTCTGGGTCCAAAATGTTTACAGAGGCCCCTGTATCTACTAGGAGCTGGGCTTGAGTTCCCGGATTCCCGATGCTAGCCCTGACATTGGGTCTCCCCCACCTATCTGGGTGTAGTTTTGCAACTACCTGAGGGGGACCCTTGGGAATTGGGCAGCCCTAGCAGATAGTATGGACCTCCTGTAACACCTGCTCTTGTTCTGGTGTCCAGGTTTTGGTGCCCGGATCCTCCGACCCCACTGCGGCTACTGGTTGGGGGGAGCCATGGTTAAAGCCCTGAGTTCGCTGTTTTTGCAGTTCCCCCACTGCTGCTATCAAAACATGCAGTGGTTGGAGGTGGTACTGCCTCATGTCTGCCCCTAATGCTCTTAACTTCCCCCATACATAGGCATGAAGGGGATTCCCAGGCTCCCGGTTAGGGTAAGCTCGGGGAGGGGGGGGGAGTGCTACCAGGGTTCCCTAGTGGTCCCTTCTGGGAGATGGCTCTAGGTAGGGGGTTCGCTACCGTCCTGGGGGGGCTGAGGAGTGAGGGCCATTGTTCATGAAGGTGACTGCTTGTACTGGCTGTTGCTTTCGAGTGGTACGCTTGCCTCCGCCCATTCCCTCATAAGATCAGCCACTTGTTGAATGCCTGCAGATAACTCATCCCAGGTAATCTGTGCCAGGTCTATTCTCCCCAATGCCATTTTAGTTGGGTAGGCAAGCCCTGGATGTACGGCTTCTATAAATTCTCTGTTGTCGTACTGCATTACCTGCCTCCCATTTCTTTGAACAGAACCACAACCCCCGCTAGAGCTCCCAAATTTTTTTTCCTGACCACATAGGACTCAGGTTGCTCCCCCGGAGCCTGTGTCTCTAAAAGGAACAACCGGTGGGGGCTTTGCCCTGGAAGCATAACCCGCAGCACCACTTTCATCCACTCGCTACAATTAGCACCATGAATGTCAGCCATGCCTAGCCCGGCTTCCAGAACCTGTGCGTCCACGGGGGACATGCTGGCCTGAGCCAACTGTGTAAGATCTACTCCATCTGCTGTGGGATACATCTGCCACACCCTGGCCATCCATGAGACCACAGTGTCCTGATTCAGCGGACCCAACTGCTTGGCAACCTTTGCCTAAGTGGGGGACCACTGAACCATTTCCCTTACCTCCTCATGGTCTGCACCCCCTCTTCCCACCGTACGCTCAACATCCTGGCTTACAACTAGGGCTAAGGGCTCGGGTGCTTGCCATGCGGGGTTGTAAGGGGACTCTGGAATGGCATCTACAGGCAGATGGGCTTTCCAAGCTGGGAGAGGGTCGGGCCCCACCCCAGGGAGATCCTTGACTCGCACGGCAGCCACTAAACCTTTGTGCAAGTCAAGTCCCCCCCCCAGCTTTCAGATGGTCTCCTCGCAGGCCTCATGGCTAGCTGCAACCTTAGTGGTTCGGTTCTGATCCACCAAGAAGCGTGCCACTGACCGGGCTTGCCCCAATTGCTCCCTCAACCCCTCCAGTTCCTTCTCAGCCTGCTCAGTCCTGACCAAGGCTCCACTACTCTCCTCCTGGGCTCTTTTAAGGAATGATGTTAGGTTCCATTTTTCTGCTACCGAATCACATTTATCCCTCTCCAGTTCTGCACACTTTGCCTCCAACCTCTCAGCCCTCTCTCCCTCCTTTTCGCACTGTTGCCTAGTCTCCCTCAACATCTCCTATAAGTCACAGCATGCATACTACAACGTCCAAGCAGCATACATGTCCTTCTTACTCCCTCTGGGTTTAAACATTTGGCAATATTATGCATATGCCTCCCCTACCGAGGCCATTGGGTCCTCACTTTTAAAACACCCGGCTCCCATGGGCACTTCCCATTTTTTGCTGCCCATCTCTCCAGTTTTGTCTTTCCCTGCTCCTTTCAGAGCATACCTTCCACCTCCCAAGCACTGACTATCATTCCAGAACCTATTCTGGTATAGTTCCCTGTGTTACCTTTTACCACCTCCACATTCCAATGGTACACTCCCCAGGCTGCTGAAGCAGCCCCCCGCCAACAACTTCTTACAAGTTGTGGGACCCACACTAGGGCTCCCAGACACAAAAATCTCAGGGTTTCCCATGCAACCCCAAGACCAGTGCTCTCCCACTGTCCCAAACCCGATGCTACGGGTTCAAGATCCCAAAGATCCCAGAACTGGTGCTGCCTCTAGCAATCCCAAGATCCAATCCTCTAAACTCGCGAGTAAGACCCTCGGTCACCAGAAAGGTCCTGTTGGATGTGGTACTCTTTCCTAGAGCCCTCAGTCTAGTGCCTGGCCCCGTTGGGCTTGGCATCTTTATATGCAGGTTTAATCACAATAGTTACCACAATAACCCCAACTCCACAATCCCAGACTATTTCTCCCCAACAACCCACTCCCCAAACTTTTTAAATCCACAGGTCTGGAAAGAGAGGAGGAGAGAGAGAAAGAAGAGAGAAAGGGTCACAGAGATAGGAAAGAGATAGCGTTTTGGGGGTTTCGGCTGGCTGTAGCTACGTACGCCTCTGTGGACTTTCCACCCGTGTCCTGAGTGGATTACCACGTGACTGCCCGCATTCTCCACCAATTTGTTAACAGGAGAACCCCCTCCCACTCGTGATTATTGGGGGGTTGGTACCCCAATATCCACGGTTCCTTAACTTCAGGGGGAATTAGCTTAATTCGTTAAACCCAGGGTTCCTGCGTGTCCTAAGGATCACGGGGGACTCACCTGTTGCTGGGATATCTCGCCATTCCGGGCTGTTTCCATCTGCCACCGCCGGTAAGAGGGGGTTCCCGCTGCCGCTGCCGTTGTTGCTGCTGCCTCACTTTGCCTCGGGTTGCTGAACCTGCAGGGGGACAAACAAGGAAAGATCCTGTGAGTGCCAGGGGGGTGGAGGGGAGCGCAGAGGTCAGCTGAGAGGGCTGACCTGTCCCCTCCCCCACCCGGAAGTAGCCAGGGGCTTTAAAGCCCCGTGCCCAGCGACTCCTGTTGGGGGGGACTCAACTGTTGCTGGGACATCTCGCCGTGCCTGGCTGTTTCCATCTGCCACCACTGGTGAAGAGGGGGTTCCCGCTGCCACTGCCGTTGTTGCTGCCGCCTCACTTTGCCCCGGGTTGCTGGACCTGCAGGGGGACAAACAAGGAAAGATCCTGTGAGTGCCGGGGGGGCAGGGGGAGCGCAGAGGCCAGCCGAGAGGGCTGACCTGTCCCCTCCCCTACCCGGAAGTAGCCGGGGGCTTTAAAGCCCCACACCCAGTGGCTCCTGTTAGAGGGACTCACCTGTTGCTGGGACATCTTGCCGTGCTGGGCTGTTTCCATCTGCTGCCGCCGGTGAAGAGGGGGTTCCTGCTGCTGCTGCCATTGTTGCTGCCGCCTTACTTTGCCCCAGGCTGCTGGACCTGCAGGGGAACAAACAAGGAAAGATCCTGTGAGTGCTGGGGGGGGGGAGCACAGAGGCTGTCTGAGAGGGCTGACCTGTCCCCTCCCCCACCCGGAAGTATCTGGGGGCTTTAAAGTCCACACCCAGCGACTCCTGTTAGGGGGACTCACCTGTTGCTGGGATATCTCGCCGTGCCGGGCTGTTTCCATCTGCTGCCACTGGTGAAGAGGGGGTTCCCGCTGCCACTGCCACTGCCGTTGTTGCTGCTGCCTCACTTTGCCCCGGGTTTCTGGACCTGCAGGGGGACAAACAAGGAAAGATCATGTGAGTGCCGGGGGGTGGGGGGAGTGCAGAGGCCGGCTGAGAGGGCTGACCTGTCCCCTCCCCCACCCGGAAGTAGCCGGGGGCTTTAAAGCCCAGCGCCCAGTGGCTCCTGCCACAGGCTGCGAGCCGCAGGCCGCAAACTAAAGAGCCGTGGCCAAAGGACGCGGTGCTTTGGGGCACTTTGGGGCCGCAGGGCACGGCAGGGGGGACGTTATTGTTTTTGTGGGACACTTTTGCTCAGGGCTAGGGAGGTAGGGTGGGAGTGTAGGAGGGGTGGGTAGAAGTAGGGGGGGTTCCCAGTGGCTGCCCCTGGTGGCAGCAGGGGGAGCACTGGGAGGGTTTGGGGGAAAGGGGGGAGCTCAGCCCTGTGAGACAGGAAGTCGAGGGGTGAGGAGGGTTTGGTCCCTACCGGCCCCTGGTGGCAGCAGGGTGGCTGGG